>JALDNG010000049.1:0-480000 GCA_024349245.1 Neodontobutis hainanensis
CTTGATAAGAAAAAAGTTTATTGGAATACAATGGAATGACACTACATTGGACAAATTTTAAATAGCACAATAGATACAGCAGCAAATTTCAGAAATGTAGTCCTCACTACAACTACTTTAAATTTGCAGCATTTATTCTTGATTGTTGATGTCACTCTTTTTTCACAAATTTATGTTGCTGCAGTTACCGTGGTCCCTCGAGACAGAGCAACCTAGAGAGTGCACAGAGGTTAATTTAAACCATTGTGAACAGAAAAGTAATTAACTCTAGTAGCCAGGCTACAGCTGCTGCTGAATGGAACAAACTCATTTACCCATCAGAAATCTGAGCACTTCCATTTTATTTAAGGTTCAACTAAAAAAAAATGGGTCACTGATAATCAGAACTGTCAGCACTAACTGTACTGTGTGTAAGTTTCTGTCTGCCACCTGCTGCCATCTTGCATCTTGTTTGTCCAATTGTCTTTTGTCCTGTTCTGTGTGCTTCCTTATGTATGTTGTGGCATTTCAACATAGGTGTACTCTTTTGTAATGTCCTATAACTGTGTAATTTGTGTAGTCTGTTTTAGGGTGACTTTTAACATCTGTCTAGGGATTACAGATTAAAAAATAGCCTCCTGGCCAACTTTGGCATATTTAAAGAAATGTTTATCAATGTGCACGGTCCCTGAAACTGAATAAATAAAAAGCCATCACTAATAATGTCCATGAATTTAACAGTCATTTGGTGATTAGGGTAGAGTTTAGTCAAATATACTGAATGAACCTTTGCATGAACTGTCTATAAACTTTAGTTGCTTTACCCTGCGCTCTTTGCTTAACTGTTCTTCTACAATGAAGCTAGATCTCTCTCCGATTCTTCACAAAATGCAAAAAAGCTATAGTTCACTCTCATTCCACACTTCTTTAAAATACTTAATGTATGCAAAAATTTCAAGTACAATGTGCCTCTAATTAAAATATGACTGCATGACAATTGTTTATAAAGCAATTCAGACTATTCTGTTTAACTTACAGAACTGTATTTTGAACTTTACTCACAATATAAGCACTTCTACAGCTCTTCATGCTCATGTGCTAATGTTTCCAAATTTGGAGGCTCTTGGCAAATGGCTGGGGTGATAAACTCCATTAGATATTCACAACGACTAGGCTCTGAGGTAGATGTCACAACCGTCTCTTTTCCACAAGTCAACTTTACCTGAGAGAGAAAGAGGAATTATAGTCATGAAACATTAATAAGTTGATAACTGGGTTAGAAGTCTCACAGTGGTAGATCTGTTGGGGCCTTGCCAACAGCCCATTCCATGCTCATACTTCATTACAGAGTAGACATTACCGTCAGGACCAGCCCACTTGCCCCATGTCCTAAGGATTTTAAATAAAATTATGAATCATGATGTCAAAATGTGAGGAAAAGGTCAAACCAATCGTCTCCTACCCTAGGTTAGTTTCTGATCCACCAAATTTGGGTTTTTGTGACACTTTATTGAATGGACAGAGCTTGTAAATGTACCTGAAAAAGCAAAGTGGGAAAAAAATTATAGTTTGACTACTAATATTTAGCATAGACAAAAAGTTCCAAAAAGTACATACTCGCTAGTAGTCAACTCATAACACTGGCTATAAAGGTAAGCAAACTCAGCACTGGGTCCAAAGTCAAAGGAGATTTCCTTCTCAATATTTCTGTAAGCAAAATGACAACACAATGTGACCATATACTTCAAGTCAATTTACTAAGAGCATACTAATTAGGCAAAAGTTATCCATTGTACCTTTTAATAGTCAGCACAAAAGTTGAGACAGTAATTCAATAACCATCACTGAGTGCATTAGTGTCAAAAAAGCTCCTTTATATTCAGACAGAGTACATACCTGATCTGATCATCCACTTCCCGGAGACCTCTCTCAGCTTCATCAAATTCATCTCTAGCTTTCTGAGCAGCTGGAAATAAGATTTAAATTAAAATGTACCATCTCTACTTACTTATAGATTGTCTTTCTCTAATCGTTTAATTTTTGGGGGAATGAGCACTAAACTATGCTAAAACTAAAATGTGTTAAAACTAATAAGTATGCAGTCACATCTTTCCTGATGTTGTACACTGTGACTCAATAACAGCTGACTCATTTAGTTTTATATGCTTACCATCGATGAGCTGCTGCGTTTCTTCATCGTAGGGAGGCATAGTTCCCTCATCCTCGTCATCCTTCTTTTCTTGGGTGTGCGTTGTAGGAGTGCTCTGCATTGCATACACAAACTGAGTGAGTCACAGACAAAACTCAGGAACCTCACAGCATATGTTTAATGAGGAAACTCAAGTTACTTTGTAGTCTCGCACATCTGGGTCCTCGTCTTCATCATCTTCATCCTCCTCCTCCTCCTCCTCCTCCTCTGGGATGTCATCGTCAGGATATGGTTCAGAGTCATTATCAGCTATTGGCTCCGTGGTATCTTCCTGTGGTGTCTCTGTGGGTTCGGGAGTGTCGGCTTTGGCCTAATGTTAAGCAGGTCAAAATAAGATGTGTAGGCTTTCACAGATCCATAATAACTTAAACACAATAACGACGCTTACCTCAGAAATGTATTTTTCTTTGATGCTATTCCAAACAGTCTCAAATCCGGCTGTATCCACTTTGTCCACTCCCCCCAACAGGCCCTATGCAAAGCAAAGATGATATCTACAGACTTGTTTTATTTCAAAATATTTGCATTTTATAACATGTCCCCCACCCCCACCCCCACCCCCGGCATTGTTACTTTAACACAACACAAAAACAGGTTACCTGAGCCTCAGCTTCAGTAAAGGAGGCGTCTGAATCTGGGTCAAGCTCAGAGTGAGAAAGAAGCTCAGCCACAGAGACACTGAAAAAAAGCAATACCTTAATTAATTGTGACAGTTTACCAAAAGCTTACATGCTCATCAGGTCAATAAAAATAACATGATTAAATAGGCCATTTTTGTGTAAAAAAGATTTTATTTGAAAAACAGCATGTTAAGAGTAGTCTTTAATAAGTTCATGTACATTTCTTTTTGTAAATTTTTGCTGTCAATAATGTTTTGAAACTTACCTGCCATCAGCATCATCATCGAGTTCAAGAAATACTTCAGCCATTTTTGCTTTGTCTTTTTCCATGCGGATGACAGCCTTTTGATCTGACAAAACAGTGGTAAAATATTGTATATTTATTGTGAGAAACTAATAGAGAATACAGACCAACTCACAAATGTGCCTTTTCCATTCAAGAGAAGTAACATCCAAGCAAATACTGTATATTTTTCTGATGAAAAATTTCAGCAAAGTTCTGCTAAATTCAAACAGTAGATGGTGATATGTTTCACATCTGCAACTACCTTCCCAGGCCTTTAGATGGCGCTCTTTAGCTGCTTTCTCTGGCTCCTCCGCAGTCTCCTTTACAGTTCTGAGAGCCTCCACCTTTGCTTCCACATCCTTCTTATTGACTTGGACATCTGTCAGTTTGGCCTGTTTAAGAGATGCGTTTAAGTGTGCATATAGTATAATATTGAAGCTGGAATTATATTTCTGTCATTATCAAAGCATTTGTTGGTACCTTTTTTTCCTCTAGACCCCTCTTAGCTTCCTGGATGAGCTGTTGTTTAAGAATAAATCCCTCCTTAGCAATCTCTGCCATTTTCTGAAGGCTTTCTCTCTCCTTGCGACCCAACTCCCTGTTGACAAGATCCCATTTTTTTATTTATTTATAGACTTATTGCTATTGCTAAGAGAAATCACTGACATTCATACCTGCAAGTGTTTTGACAGGTAGCACCACTGTTGTATTCATCAGTAGTGTCGCAACAGTCTGGAGAAGATTCCTTATATTTATATACATTATTCAATTTGAGTAACGCATTTTTATGGAGGAATAGAAATTCTTACCACAAATCCCATCATTGACACGAGAGGAAGGAATAAAGCCCGGTCTGAAACCTGCATTAGTGCAGTGAAAGTGACCATTGGGACAAGCAGCAGTACCTGGAGGTAAAGAAAGGTTTGTCAGCTTTTATCTGAATTAGTTCTTCAGTCTCTTTATATAATTAGTAAAGTCCTGTTAGACTCACCTGGCTCATCAGAACCGTCTTGGCAGTCACAGTAATCATCATTCACACGGTTGAATGGGATTGTGCGGGAGCCATCCAAACAAGTAAAAGGCTTCCCTTCTTCATAAAACGGTCGTTCTGAAAATATTGAACAAACAATTTCAGTCAATGACACTCCATGTTCATGTTATGTAGAAGCTTAGCTGAACTTTTCTAAGAAAAGCTGTTTATAAGTAAAAATTGTAAAGCTTACTCGACAGAGGTACGCCCCTAGGTCGTTGAACTTCCACGGCTGATACCCCTACAGCCAGCAGCAGCACCAGACAATAGCGGTACATAATTGTCATCTGGCAAAAATTTTTAGTTGTTGTAGAACCACCTGCTAATAACATTAAATATACAGGCAGTTACAAAGACGGGGTATAACCTTTGTGCCAATATAGAGGACATCAAATATGAATGCTGAACAAAAACGTCGACCTGTCAGATAACGATCATCCAACAATATCAGCTACGTTACTCATTTAGGAACATTAAATAAAGTAGTTGAATTCATAATAACAAATACCGTTAGACATACCTAGTATATGATGGAGAAAACGTGGAATTAAACAAAATTTTCTCGGAACAAGCTAATGGCTAATCTATGGTTGTGTGTCTAGTTCATAGGTCTAGTTCCGCTAAACCCAGCGCGCATGCGCTGTGTCGTCTCTCTGATTGGTGGAACGCAGAGGACGGTTAAAAAGTACGGGAACGTTTGCAGCCGTCACGTGTCAGACTAGACCCGGGGACGCGCAGGTAGACTTGATAAGTCGTACAATGACAACACTGCAACATATGATATTAATAACTGTAATAGTAACCTTGCCTAAACCACTAAAGGAAAAATGTAAATCAAAACGGCTTTGATTCCTTTTGCGTACAATTTAAATCCATAGCAATGGCTATTGTAAATTGGAATACATGCCATGGTTAACTGCTTTCAGCATAATGCCTAGCCTACGGAGCCTTGTGTTGTCGGATAAAGTTTTAATTTTATTTTTATAAATTAATAAAAGTACAAAGCACTATGCTCAAACATATACACTAAATAATACAGTTGCATTTATTATAAAAATCTTACTTTATTTGTATTTTAACACACTTTACAGTACTGAACAGTGAAATAAAAGAAAAATATACTGATATACTATAGTATTGTTTTATATATAGATGTTTGCTTATTAAATGCATTTATTCACAAAATGACACCTCAGCTCAGTAAAGAGGATAACCCTTCATAAAAATAATATAATAAAAAATAACTTGGACACATTTACACATTACAGCAAGGTCATTTACAATTATTACAATCATTTCATTTTGTTTTTCCCCATGAATAATCTTACTTTCTTGTGAACAAACACAGGAATTAAAGCCGAGAGAATAATTCTCAAAGGGAATCAGTCTGTGACAATGTAACCTGACAGCAATCCAGTGGGAGCCAGCTAGTTCAGCTACCAGAGGACATTACGCGATCAGGTTAGTCTTGAAAGTTACTAAGAAACAGAGGTGGTGATAGCACTAAAATGGTTGTATAAGGACACATTTAATATCTTTGAATAGTGTTTGACTTTATTAGCCAAAAATGTAATCTCAATAGACTTTAAATAATGCTGATTATGCACCGAAAAAGGGGTGACCACTTCACAATAAATGTGTGTGATTTGGCCCAGTGGATATTAATCAACAAGTGACTGCCAAAGACAAAACCACCAGGACAGACTGTACACTACCTGAAACACACAGTCTGCGTTAAAACCTGATGAAATAAAGTGCTAGTACATATGCAGTATTTGATTTGAACAATAAATGTGGATAATTAAAAAATGTTAAGATGAAAATAAGAATGAGGTGGGGATGTGGCCTGCAGTGCTTCAGTGGTTTACTTAACAACCTCAAGTTGTTTTTTGTTACGTTGATAAATGTCATGTTGACGTTGATAAATTTCTAATTTACAATCCAATATTACATTATATACAAGTGTGGTAATGCTTATAGCTATTATCATCAATACTTGATTTGTTTTCCAGACCAGTCACCTGAATGATATAAAAATAAACTGTACACAAACTGTTCAAAGAAAACACTTCCCATGGTTTTCTTTTCATCTTAAAAACAATGGCAGCAATCAATCAATTGAATATTCTTAATAAGAAACAATTGCTACAGTATTGTGTTTGTATGGCAATTAAATATTAATGTTTTTGTAGCTTTCGACTAAACAAGAAGCCACAAAAACAAAGCAACATCTTGAAAGCAAAAGGCCGATGCATATGGGAATCGATTATTTAAACAAGTGTATTAGTGACCCTGGATTCCCAGTCCACCAGAGAAAAGCCTGTGTGGTGGTCCTGAGGCGCTGCTCCATCCTGGGACAAAGCAGGTCAAAGACACAGGCTTCTGTTGCACCATGGAAGTTACTGACCTGCAGAAACTTCTCTGACCTCCAGAAGAACCACACTCATAATGGTTTTATTTGTACCCTGTTGAAAACAAACACTGAAACAAACCGCGACCTGTGCTCATTGTATCTGAACACCATTCAACACAGATGGTAAAAATGACATGATAACAATTCCCTAAGCCTTCTCTTCCTGATTCTTGTGACCACACTAACCAATTGCAAATCACATTTAAAAAGGCATCTAAATTAATTTTCATCTTCTGCAAAGCTCCAATTCTTATTTCATTCAGGTAGTAACAAAGTATAGGATCATTATTTCTTATCATTATTACAAAACAAGACATTCTTTATGTAACAACTAGATGACAGCAGTGTTTCCCTTTCCCTCTGTCTGCAAATTCGGACTACGGACACATTGATTTTTACAGAAATAGGCATACAGACATGATATAAATATACTAGGATATCTATTCAAATTGAATCTACAACCCTGCAGAAATGTTTTCTGCATGTGACATTAAGGCAAAAAAGCATCAAACAAAACAATTATGATTAGGGACTGCCAGACTACCTTTTGGCCAAGTCGTGCTTCTTTTTCCCTGACATTCTACCTCCCTGATTTTCAAATTAATACGTCCTTCAAACGCCTCTGCTTACTTAAGTTTCTTATTCTTTACTTTGGTGAAAATTTTATGAGAAAACATCAACACAGTGCAAGTGCTGTGACATGGCGTGTGGAGATTCTTTTTCTGCTGATGACGATATATTGTACCCTTTGAACATATTTAACAAGGGCTAAATAGTAAAATATAGGCAAAACTTATGCTTCAAAGCATCACATGGCTTATTCTCAAAAAAGTTTAAAAATCATTTAAATAAGAAAAGAATGTTATCTGGAAAAAGTCCATTGGCGGTTGTGGAGGTGGCTATAATTGCTCTGCCTCCAGAGTTCTGAGTTATTATTATACCAGAAGAGCAACAAAGGAAGACTTTACAGCTTAAAACCACAAAAATGTATGTGTGAGATACAAACCACAATACCATGAACAATAAAGAGAAATTCCTAACAAGACACAATCAAAAATAAAAAAAAACAAATCAGACACTCCTGTTCCACAATGCATTGCTTTACGACAGCTTCATTCAGGAAGCTGGTGTTTCAGAAAGGCACAGAGCCATCTTGCACCAGTAGCACTCCTTGTAAAGGGTAAAAGGGGTAAATGGGACCTGGGTGGTCCCTTCATCGCAGCATCTTCCTTTCCTTTCAGTTTCTTTCCCTGTCCTCCAACAACTCTTGATTTTCCTCTTTTCATTTTGACAGAAATGAATTAAAGTCACTTAGATGTGTAGCTTTTCAGAGGAGAACAGTTAATAATCCTACTAACATGAATTACTAATACTGACTGAACACTAGTAAGTAATCCATTAAAAGATGGCTTTTTCCAAAGAGATCAGTGTTCCTCGCCTAAATGCACACATACAAACAGTCAAGTGTACTTTAATGTATATTTGCGAGTTTTGACTGCAAATCTACAGCATGTCTAATGCATGCTTGAACACACTTTGCATTGGTGTTTTGTAAATGACATACTCTGTTATATGTGTCACTTAGTGTGTGTTTATGTGTGTGCATTACTGTCCCAGAGTGCTACTCTGTCTTCAGTTTCATTTTATTCTCCATAGTCTAAAGTCTGTCAGTCCAAAGACGTGTCACCACTCCAAATCTACAGTTGATGTGTAATTAACTTTTAAGTGACCTATGTATTCCCTTTTTGAAAAATATATTTAAAGGTCTGTATTTTCATTGCAGTCTTATTTGTTCTTGGTTTGGCCATTGAAAAGATGAGCAAGATAATGTGTGCAAGTGAGGAGGGAGATACAGAAGCAAATCTCATGTATCTTCAGCTTGTGAAGAAGAATCCTCCTCTTCCTCTACAGGACTTGTGTCAGAAAGTCTTTCTTTTTCAGGTCCCACTTCTAAATGATCCTTTAGCTCCTCCTCCTGGTCATCGTCCACTTCCTCCTCCTCCATTGCTACCTCGTCTTCCTCCTCAATAATGTCTTCATTTTCCTCCTCAATGTCTTCCTCTTCCTCCTTTTTCCCATCGTCCTCCTCTCCCTGACTGCTGTCCTGCGCCACATGGTTCTGTGTTGTTTGATCCCTGTCTTCTCCCTGTTCTCTCTCAGAGCTGTCGTCGAGGGTGAGCTCAAACTGAAACTTGTCCATGCAGGCGTTCAGCTCATTGTCTTGGCTCAAAGGAGGCGGTGAGGGGCTCTGCGGGATAGTGCTCTGGTACCAATCCCTGTTGTCCTCCAGTGTGTCCAGGATTTCCTGGGCATCAGGGTGCACCAGGTCCCCCCATGTCTCCCACAGCGGGTGCACAATATAGTCGATAAAGCCAACCTAGATGAAGAGAAAAAGAGTTGTGTGATTTCACTCTCTACTAATCATAAATGTACAAGGATGACAGCTGGGGTCAGAGGCAGCTCTCTGGCTATACCCCAGCCACAGCATTCATGGTTGTGCACAATATCATGTATTTCATTTAAGTTACCTGACTCTTTTCCACAGATGCTGTGTGTTTGTCGCACATGGGGCTAATCTCCATCCCCCGTTCTCGCTCCTTGTCTCCCTGCCTGAAGAACTCCTCCATGATTCTCTCCGTCCATTGTCGATATACAGCTAGGGGCTTGGTGGGATTACTCAGGTCAGCACAGTGTACCATGTTTCTCAACACCTGCACACAAGCATGTAAACATATTAAGTACAGTTCCTTACAAACAACAATAGTCGAGTTGCTATTTTCAGATATTCCTGTATACAGCATTCTTGCATACCTGTATACGGTCAGTATAGTGGTCCAACAGCAGTACTCCTGAACTTGTCACTTTCTTGGTCTCCACCATAGTCTTCAGATCTGCTAGCAAACTCATGTGTTTAGACATATCTGTTGCCAACACCTATGAAGCAAACATAAAGTAATTAGAAACAGAGCTGACAGAAATAAAAGAAATGTATTTACAAGACGGAGAGCAGATGCATATACGGACCATATCAATAACAAGCTTTCTCAAGCTCTGTCTCTGCCTCTTGCTGAGGTTCTGAAAAATGTCACAGTTGTCCTCATGAAGCAGCTTAAAGCCCACGGCCAAATGATGGTTCTCCAACACAGACTCATCATTGTACATCAAGGCTAATTCGGAATCTGAATGAAGAACAAAACAATCCGATGAAAACCTTTTTTTCTTAAGTTTTCTCTTAAGTCTTAGATTTTTGGAGTAGTACAAGTAGGCCTGTTTGGGGCAGACATGGATAGAAAGGCTAATATCAATGTTGCCAATGTAGTTCCTCCATTGAATGAAGCTTCAGCATACAGATAGGATGTAGGCCAATATTGTGTAAGAAAAAAACTAAAGTAATCAGAATGTAGTCTGTGAATAAACAGAACTCAATACTTGCATATTCCCCACTGCATGTAGGACTATAATTTCCAAAATACTAGGTGCATCACTGTGAAATTTGAAGTTAGAAGTACTTCTAACTTCTTCAAATAAAGAACTCTATGTAACAGATTTCTGAAGCAATATTTCATTAACTCATGTAGGTGTTTAAAAAGTTGTTTTTCTCAGCTGAAGGTCACTGGTCATTGCAGGAGAATACTGAAAACAAACCAGCCACAGCTAAATTGTAACGCACTACAACATTAGACTATAACATCAATTGCACCATTCTCTATTGTAACACCAGTTTTGAAAATCCCCCTCCATATCTTTAAATATGTTTCCTGATCTCACTTGTGTTGATGAGAAACTGGTTAGACACTCCTGGATGGTCCACATCATGAATGGCAGCAGCAAATAATGCAGCTAGTATCTCTAGATCAGTGAATACAGCCTGCAACAAAAAAGAAAACAGACTGTTTATAAGTACATTATATATAAGTATATTAAACGTTTTATTCATCTTAGACACTTACATCAAGAGCTGGTGTAGACAGCAGGACATGAGTTGACTGGGTGACATCTGCGGCATGCAGGCTGTTGTGGTAGGCCACGTTGGCATGATAGTGGTCCTCTAGTGTCATCACATATGTGACAAATGTGTCCACAGGGATACGAAAGGTTTTTAGCAGATCTCTTTCCTGCAACAGTCCACAGTGGTGGTCAAGATCACATCAACTTTAAACTACTTTGTACTGTTGTCAAAGGAAAATCTGCCTTTTTTTTGTCTTACCTGGAAAATGGCAAACATTATGCAGCTCAGGGGTCGATTATTAGAAAACTCTGCCACACGAAAGATATTAAGGCCCCACTTGTTTAAGTCATTCAGCTCCTGGACATTGCAAAAAAGAGCAAATCATCACTTTATGTTATGTATGTAATATAAGTATGTGGGCTAGGTTTCTATCCAGTTACCCTGGCTAAAGCATCCTCGTGTTCAGTCTTTACGCCAAATCGAGGCATGGCAGAGATGGAAAGGCTGGAACTGTGGGTAAGCTTCTTCACACCACTTATGTGACACATAGGCTTCTCTCTTTCCCTCAACGTTGGCGATGGTATCTCTACTTCGTTCTGCTTATCTGTGGAGGTGCAACAGTAAGAAGTCAGTTTCTATGGAGGGAGACATTTGCAGTTGCATTTGGCCTTGTTTAAAGTCAAGTGGTATGGCATTATTTCTGGTTGGTTTGCTTAGAAATATTCTTCCTTTACCTAGAAAGGTTGTGGAAATGTATTCTGACACTTGGTTCCCTGAGCGACTCATCTCTGACAAATGGGACAGCTCCCTGTTCAGCATCCTTTTGAACTAAAACAAATATATAGAACAATCAGTTAGTGACTCAAATAGTAAAAAGGAAATACAGAAAAGCAATTATGGTTACCCTTGAAGGAGTTGCATGGATTCATTCATTTTTAACAACAAAAGAAAACATTTCCTGTGCATTGTCAAATACAATATTAGTTCACTAAAGGGAGAGAAATATAATTATACATCATACCTTTACATTTCTAAGATGGGCCACACATACAGTTCAAACCCCTACTTACTTTTAGAGTATTTTGCATTGATTCATTGCAGCTACAATATGGCAATATGGCATGCATCATTGTTGTCTATTAACCCTGCACTCAGATAATCCAGGTTATGTATGTTCATTCTGTTTTGACATAATGTTGTGTTAAAAAGGCAGTGATAGCTTTATTATTGTCAGCAGCACAAGTCATGTGAAGACACAATGCAATTTGGACAAGACCTCTCAGTCTGTGTCCCACTGACTGATCTTTCACACATAACAATCTCCATGGCAACCCTGAGCGGTTGCTGTAGCAACTGCCTGCTCACAGTCTCAGTCCTTCAGCTTGATTCGAGAACGGTGGATGCTCGGGTGACAATCCGACGGAGTAGGCAGGTGTCTCTGACCTTTACCAAGGTCAATGCTCTGCTTTTCTCCTTCTCGTCTGTCATTGCTTATTATCTGCCCCTGGATCCCTCATGAGGTAAACAACACTCTCCTGTACTGCCCACAAATGCACTCTACATAAGATGTTTGAACAGATTTAGCTTTTTATTGAATTTTACACCCAGCATCTGACTTTAAGACTATTAAAGACATGTTAAACAAATTCCAGTTTGATAGAAATTAGAAGAAGCAGGAAGACATAGATCTGAAGAGCCAAAAAGCTTCTCCCAGTGGCACACTTATGTTGGTGTCTCAGCCCAAATCCTCTCCCTTTTCTTGCTCTATCTCGTTCTTTCCTTTCCTAATGCTGTAACGCTGAGTCATAGCTGCCAACCAACACTTCCACGGTGCCAGTCCAAGAGCCAGGACAAACAACACTCTTTTTCTGACACTGACTAATGAAGCAAACGTGAGAGCGATGCACACGCATGACCATGAACACGCACAAACATATAGATCCACATATGTCAGGAACCCAGGAGGGCAGTGTCTGTCCTGACTGTCTCTTGTAATGACTAACACTTCAATACAAATCTGTACACATGGAACTGTGACCATCAACTATATTTGATTTTGCATTTGCAGTAACTATACAGTATACTTGTATTGATAAAAAATGACTTTTAAGAACCCATAAAACCTGACTCAACAGAATAAAACTTCCCCAGTGTCACAAAATATATGACATGTCAGCACACCTGAGGACAACTAGAACAAAAAAGCTGCATTCAGCATTGAGACAATGAGCTTTGTCCTTCACTGACAATATGCCTGGCTTTCTTAAGCCTGTATTGAGGCCAGCCTAAGGCGAGTAGCACAGAGGGAGGGAAAGAGATGTGGGACGCAGGTGCGGAGGATTGAAATGGACATTATGTGACACTGTAGTGTAGCTGCTGCAGATACAACAGAAACACCTATTGCGCTAGGCTTTTTGGGCAGTATTTATAACAGTTTTAAAGTACTAACTTTAGACTGATTCCACTAGGAATGGATTTATAAAGAATAAAGTGATTTTGAAGTGATTTCCACTTTATTTTTGTGGTTGATGCAGCTGAATGAAAATTATTTTAGCTCCTTTGTGTATTTCTATATACATAATGCAAAAAGAAGCATAAGCACTTTCCAAAATACTTTACTCCAGCACAATCCTTCAGATCACAGCCTCAACAGGATTATTTTTGTGCATGATATGAGCCTAAACTAACATATGCATGCATTGTCCACAGTAACTATCCAACATGGCCGCTGTCAGGCCTTGTTTGGCCTGTGCCAGCAGTCAGAGCCCTACCTGATCCCACCACCCAATGAGCCAGGGCCTGGAGCACGTCTCACAGAACAGGTCCACTAGAGGTGTCCTGCGTTCAGCTGGGGTCCCACTCCCACCCCCATCCAAGACCCCTCCAGCCGCACCAAGGTCCAGCTCTGCCCCTGCCCTCCCCTGCAGCGGGCTGTAGCTGGAGGAGCGGGGCAGCCTGTAGCCACCTGGTACGGGTGAAGGGCAGGGGGACGGTGCCGGGTCAATGGCCTCCACCACACCCATGTTGAGGCCACCTGTGGCTTTGGGCCGTGGGCACAGGCAGGAGCTGCGGTAGTGGAGCGGGCCGGGGGGACATTGGGCGCCCCAGTGGCATGAGGGCGTTGTCAAGGTGTGTGGAGAGAGCCCACAACCGCTGAACCTGCGGCACTCCAGAGCGACGGGGGGTGACAGGAGTGGGGGGAAGGGGGTGAGGGTAGGGAATGTCGTCCTACATGCAGCACCCCAAAACAGGCCGCTCCGTTATTCCTGAGTCAGTGGTCCAAAATTGTGGCTCCCCCCCTCCTGATGTGCAGATCAGGAGCCCCCTGGATCTCGCCCTTTTGGAGACTACATCTCATCCCATTTGCTGAGCACACTGACCCAAATCTACTTACAGCCGCAGAGGAGAGTCAAGAGAAGAAAGATGGACGGAAACAGAGTGAGAGGGACTGTCTGAAGGGCACACAGGAAGAGTAAAAGAAATGAGAGGGACAAGTGTAAACAAAATTAGGCTGCTATAAGACTATGACAATGGCTGCTTGACAAACAGTAAACTATTTAGAGGATGAAGGTGTTAGGAATGAGGAGATTGTGATGGAAGGATGGAAAGATGACCGAAAGGTGGGAATAGTAAAGAGAGCTCATATGACAGCAGTAACATCAGAGCAGAATCAGAATGAGAAATCAAGCACAAGGACCAATGACAGAGACTGGGAAATGGATGTGGCCTGAAGCAGACAGGGCAGAGGCTGAAGAATCACACTCTGGAGCCGTGGTTTGGGAAAAACAGACTTCCTTCTCCCTGCCTCGACCGCCCCTCCCCCAATGGTACAGATCCACAGGCCCGGCCCAGATCTCCCGGTGCATCAGTCCCGTCTGTGCTGTCTCACACTGATCTCACACTCCACTCTCAGTCAGTGTGGCTGTGTCCTGTGGACTAGTCCTTTTCTGCAAGACAATCCATGCTTCAGCAGCCTGTAATGCCAGAGGTCTAATGCTGCTGCTTTAGGCTGCCGTTCCTTCTCCAATGCTCTGCCTCTTGCGCCATTTCCCTGGATGCTGTAGACAGCTCTCGCAAGCTAATCAGGCGGTGTGGCTGCAGGCGCGTGCATGTGTTAGTCTGTGCTGTGATGCCACTGCGCATGTGCATCAAGACAGTATGTACGTCTGTTGAAAATATGTGCGAGCAAGGGTGTGAGTAGAGTGAGAGACTGGGAGAGGAGTATTCATTTGTGTACCTCTATTTTGGCAGAGGATTTTTGGAGCTTAGTTGTGGCTGCTAAAAAGAAGCTGATATTCACACTCACTGTTTACCCCAGGAGACTTTTACTGCACATTTCACAAGCCCACATCCAACATGCAGCCTCACAGAACGGATGTCAACCAAATCAATTTTACATTCTCCCCAAATGAGAGGATTTAAACAGTAAACGAATACTAGCTAATAGTTAAATGCAAAATGTAGACTAATACAAACAATTGCTGATGCTGTCACTTTAAGATGCATCACTATTACAGAAGTATTGTCTGTATCTCATTGGTTGTTGCCCAAACCACATGGCTTGTGGTCAGAGTGGCAAGCCAATGATTAAAAAGGAATGGTAGAACCTTACTGCTGTTCGATAGCAACCAAGGTTACAGCAGAGACCGCAGCATCAGGACCCCCCTCCTTCTCCCTTCAAAAATGTCCTCCCCCTCCCTCTCAATGTCCTCCCCGCACTGCCACCCACCACTCAACAGTGTCGTCTCTCTACCGCTCGGTGTCTCTCTACGCTCACCAATAACATGCTGTCCATGCATTCTCACAAATCCCTGTATTAAAAATCCACTTAACTGTGCTCTCAGAGATCCAGACACCAAAAACAATTTGTAAAATGGTACATATTGTGCTGGTTATTTGGGTCTAGTACAACACTAAATTTATTTTGAACATTGGGATAAAGATACGGCTTGTTTTTTTGTTTCTTCTTTATTTCATCATTGTATGATTGTCTTTTGGAGTTTTGAGTTGCTCCCTATAATACCATATACCATAACATGTAATTAGTTTAAGTAGATCGAATAATAGCACATTTTACTTGTCGTATAGGGCACTGGAAATATACTAATTAAAAATACTGTTTGTTGGACAGGCGGATACCTTGTTGGAGGCCATCTCGCTGACTGAGCGGTGCGTCTGAATGGTCTCCAGCTGGTCCAGACACCAGTCTAGCTCCTCCAGAGTCTCCCGAGCCATCTGCTGGTACGTCTCCTCTGATTAAGGACACACATGTACAATGACATGCAGTAAAAAATAGTTTATATCATGGTTAAGTAGGACCTTTCTTTTGTATTGCACCATTAAATCCAAGGGACTTTTTGTTTGCACAGTAAAATGCCGTGAATTAATTAACAAGATAATAATCAATCAGTTTTGTTTTTTGTAGACTTTGTTGCCCTAGAGCTGAAAAGCACCCAATTTAGCCATATTAATTGGTGAGATAGTTGAAATATTGTAAATTTACAGTATTCCATCTAAATGAGGGCATGTAGCAGTGTACACGTCGGTTAATTGGCCATTAATCTAATTCATCTTTGGACATTGGGAAAAAGCTCATATAGCTCACATAGGCAGATGAAGAACAGGCTATTTTTACACAGAAAGGCTGTGGTCTATGAAGGAAGACTCCTAACAAACATTGTTGCCCTACAATGACATTATTATCATAATACTTTTTTTACTTCATCGGTGAAACAGGACCGTTGACACACTATGCGACGTAACATGATATAGCACATTAAAACATGATCTAGTATATGCAAGTGTTATTGCAATTTCAGGTTAGTTGTATGTTTTACAGGGCTATATTTTGTTTCAAATGTAAGGTATAAAATAAAAAAGCAACATGTATTTGTGTTGATATTGTTGATTCGGTAATATGTGTTCATCAAATCTATAATTAATTCTGATGCATTTGGGGCAAGAAGGTAGTCTTACTTTGCCCTTAAAGTCCTAAAAGGGACTGTGGGTTTTGCACTTAGAGTAATTAGTTGACAACATTACCAGAGAGTGTAGCTTGGGGAACAGTGGGTTGGCTTGTCACTGGTGACCTCCTATGGACAAACACAGCATTGCATCAGAGAAAGAGTCAATCAATGCTGCCCCCTGCTGGGCTCTAGCTCCTACTCTGCATTTTAGTAAGAAGTAACAAAAGGTTTATAGAGGTTAATATATTTTAATATACTGTATGTTAAACATTTATACCCCCCAAAAGATAAATATGGAGTCTGTTAATATTAAATAACATTTGGATGTGTGCATTTGTATAAGTAAGCTGTGTGTTTCACTGTAAATGTGTAAATATCCAAAAATAGTAACAAAGCTGTCTTTTTAAATGGCCCTTGTGGTTTCATAATTGTATATCGAGGGAGGTATTTCCAGGGCACAACAGCATAATTATAGACACTGATAATTTTGTGGTGCATTGCTTTTTATATATCATATTGACGTGGAGCTAAAAGGCGGCCAAGCTTCTTCTGTCTACTGCATTACAAAGGAGAATAATTTTAGTCTTATTGACCGTCTCCCTTGTTGGTGTAGGGAGAGTTAGGCAATTATATCTGAGACACTGCCTTCTCTGCGAGTTGGAAAGATGCCAGATAATGCAGATCATATTTTCCTTCAGCACTGAGTGGTAATCATAAGCTGGTTAATCAGGATGCCAAAAGCGTTTTCCCAACGGGCACAGAGGTAACGGAGACATTAGCAGAGACACATACAGTACACAAAGCTGAACTGAAGCAGTGTAAAAGGGGAAGGGGTGTTTGATAGCATGATACTGACTTGTTAGTGGGTGTTGTGACATTGGCGAGGATGGTGAAGTTGCTTCTTACAGTTCGTAGGCTGGCCAACACCTGGGGGATGGATGGACAGCATAGGAGGGAAGGAAGAAAAGAGCAAGTGAGAGATGGAAGGAAGGAGGAGACAAGTTCAATGCACTAATTAGCCACTGTTTAAAGTAATTTAAAGTAATTTAACAAGTCATATGTGGGGTCTGAACCTGAGCGAAAGGGGTGACAATCAAATCTTCAGCGTGCCTGCAAAAGACAAGAGTTTACACAATTTATTTATTTATTTTGTACTGCTCTGTGGTAGTGTTTATATGAGAGGCTGTATTTGTGAGCTGAATGTTTGCAAAAGCTTGTGTTGATCTAAACAGAGAAAATGGGTCTGAATGCCACTAATGGAAGGATTTAGGAGGTTGCATCTTAATGAAAGACGAGCCAGGCAGCAGAGCACAACAGTTAACGTTAAGTAGACTCATCTAGATTTCATTAGCATAATGTTTGCATAATTACAATCATGCCTGTTGCTGTGTTGATTGGGATAATGTGCAGTTATTGCGTGGCGTCTGCGAATCAGAAGAGCAGGTTGAAGCGATGTTTTCTTGTGATCGATGCAGAATGATTTTAGATGCTCACCCCTCACTGTTGACAGAGGAGTTTCGTGACATGGTTTTGGGCGACGTGTCATAGTCAGAGTCAGAGCGGTACAGGAAGGATTCCCTGCGCTGGCTCTGGGGGAACGAGGGGTGCAGCACCAACCCTGGACTCGCCTGCGAATCCATGGGGCTCCGGCCTGGTGAGGGACCATTTTCTGAATCGAAGCTGAGAAGGAAAAAGAAGCAAACACTTTCATGAGGCGACAAAGAAATGTATTACATTTAGACAAAACACAGTTCAAGTTGAAGACAGTAAGACGTGACAGAAGTTGGAGAATAAAATCCTGCAGACTCCGCGGTACTGCGGGGTTGGCAGACTGCCACCGGGTTTACCCTAAGAATTACTCTTTACTGACAAATGTTATTTTTGAACGAGTCGTGTTAAACTGAATAAAATGAGACGCATCAACCCAGGTTCTCTCAGGGCAAAATGTCTATAACAAGACATGAGTCATTGAGATTTTAATTTGGATTTTGATCTATATTGCACCTAAAGGTTAAAACTAACTTGAATTAATCAGTGCAAGCAAAATAGAGCAAAATTCTGTTAACATCTAAGTCAAATCTCGTCACAGTGATCTGGAGGCGATTTTAAAGAGTTGGATTTTATACAGTCATGTATATCTTTGGGGCCACAATGAAACTGAGCACCGGTCCACTGAGCACATTGCTGATTAACATTAAACCCAAACAGCCTAAAAGCTGCCAGATCAATACTCAAAAGAGCTTAGCCAAAGGGTACAGCAACTTGCGCACTTATCAGTTTACATCAATGTCTTTTTTCACCAGCGCCAGCAGTCACGAATGTTGTTTAGCCGTCTGGCACAGCCCCTTCATAAACCTCAGAAATCTCAGGTAGGTATTGATTGAATAGACAGGCTTGAAGTGTTTGATGTTATGGATCCCAAAAATAGTACCTTTTCTCAGATTTATCTCAAATGCTAAATGATTATTTGGTCAAAAAAAGTTAACACTCGGGAAGTCTGGGGTCAGATGTCAGGGACATGAAACATGGTGGAACATGGGGTTGGTGTGTCATTTTCAGTATGTCTTTTAAACTAAACAAACTTTTTTATATTAATTTAGTCTTGCACTGCCTTCAGTAGAGCTTTTAAAATTGAGCATGAAGTGTGATATTTTTAGAATTTACTCCTAAATTGGCCAATTAAAAGTGACTTCCCCTACCCAGAAGGCTTTGTGAATGTGACTACAAATCAAATTATCGTTAAAAATGTTTCCCCAGTAATGAAAAAAAAAAAAATAAAATAACACATCAAAAATGTTTGCCGAGGGACCCACTGCAAGCTGCAAGCGCAAATCCTTTTCTTTTTTTTTCTTCTGCAAACTATGAGAAATTCAGTGCTTTCTATAATCTATCTGGGTATGTGACTGTGCAAGGAATAACCTAATACAAAATCTGGTCCTGACCTGAAGAGTGCTCTTGTTGTCAATATTACACTCACTGAAGCAAAGTATTGACCAAGACCAGTGTGTGAATGCACACTTGATTGAAAACACATTAGAAGTAATACCAAGAAAAAGTGCAAGCCGGCCACCATGTTTTCTAGTGTTTCTATAAGTGATTAAAAATGTGTGTTGGCTGGTTGTTGTTTAATGTTAAAGATATATACAAGACCAATATATGCAGCCATTTTACCTGACGTGTACTAACAAGTGCTTTAACCATACTTCTACTGTACCTGTAGATCCAGAAAGAATAATGTCTGAGATCCTGAACACTTCGATTAAGTCGGAGACGTCGAAACAGTGAGGAGCCCATGTGTCCGCGGCCATGGTCGCCCGGAGACACAGGCAAGGTGACGGGGGGCAGAGTTGGTGGCCCCCCAGGACCGTCCCACAGCTTCATCAATCGTGTTACCTCCTTCTGACTCATCTCTCTGGCCACACAGAAAACTCCCCCAGTCTTCACTTAGAGCTCAGTAAGCCTGCCTCCCACCCACGCAGACCCCCTCGTCGACTTTTTAGCACTCCAGTCAGGGAGACAGAGCCAGAGCACCTGCAAACTGTCCTCATTCCTTTGCTGGCTCAAATAACCAGGCCTAGTCCTCCTGAACCATAAGCCAGGCCAGTCAAAGTGTATCAGCATGCATTACCCCGCTCTGTGATCCTCGGGACCTGAATGCTTTAAACAGTCCTCACCAACAGCACCTTCCCTTTTGCCGCCTCATCCTCAGTTTGTTCTCAGGATTTATACAGGTTTTTCTTAATCCTTGCCGGTGCAGGTTTGTTTGAGGTTGGTTTATTTGGAAGTTCACGTTTCTTCTGATATTCCACCACCTTTGCTCCGTTTCCACAGTCCTACTGTTGAATCTGGAAACATAGCACCAAAACCACAACTGGAACTTCCCCCTTGTCAGCTCGAGGCACCTTCCCTCAGGACAGTCACTTAGCAAAAACAACCTCAAATTAACTTTCTTCCTTTACCTAATTAGTGCGCCTTTTTGCCCTACTTGTATCTGTTTTCTCCTCCCCCTACCTCTGTGATGCAAGCTCTAGCCTTATCTCACAGCTCACAGTTCCTTTGCCGCAACAGGAAGGTTCATGTGAAGAGTAACAGACCACAGGCGATGCACACTGAGGCGCTGTAATGAGGATTTAAAAGCAAGATCGAAAGAAAGGGAAAGAAAAGTCTGGGTTGGGTTGACTCATACCCCTGTGTAAATGTTTACATGTACAGCAGGAGAGTGAGCGCGTCCAAAAAATTTGGTGTTTTGACATTAACGGTTCTGCTCAACAACATTAACCACTTTCTTTGGCCTTACAATGTGACCAGCCCAAAGCTACATGAATATTCTCTGTGAGCAACAATTAAACCATGAAATAGCTTCCAAACACAGTGCATGAGGTCAGCCACAGCTAATTCAGTGGTTGACATCGGAGATAGCATGACAAAAAGCCTCGAGCAGAGTTTTTATTTGTTTATGCTGCCACAGCTTTTCAAAAAACACATGGCTCTGAATCAAAATGGAAAAACGTTTTACTGCTGTGTAAATATCATGTCAGGGACCCAGTGCTTATAGTACAGTCACTGAGTTAATGGCTGCTTTTAAATAGAGTATTGATTAAATACAGTGTAACTATCTCATTAATCTTCTAATAAAAAAATTATAATTTTTTTTAAAATTTGAAATGGCACTGTTGGGTAATATACATAATATATAAAAGTCTTGCTTTATAATAATACAATTGTATATACTTTTAAAACTACCACTGTTACCACTGTTTGCATCTTTTTTATTTCAGGCTATAGCATGACTTTTACTCAAAAAAACACACACATTTGTATTTGTCTGTAAACTTGAATGCCCTTGTGGCACTTTGAGGCACCTCTGACTTTATTTTAGCGCTTCATTAAGTCAGTGTCTCCAATTCTTAATTTGGGCTCGTCTCAGTGGAAAACCTTTTGTTTGTACTGGCGGGTATAACCTTTTATCATTGTTTGGTATACAGATTGGTCATTACTTTGTGTTTGTGTGTAGACGCTACCAGCATTTGTGTGTGTGCTTATTTGTGCATGTCGTGAGGCGGCACAAAGAGGAGAGGGATAAGATATTCAGACAGTTACAATTTCAATATACACTATGCACATACCAAATGAGAGCAGAAATGAGAGACGAGTTGTGTTGTTCCTCTCCTTAGTCTTTGTTTTTCTGCAAGTGCACCAAGTGAAAACCGAGGAACTCACTTGAATCTGGCATTGCACCTTATTTCGCCGTGCAGCTTAAAGCCGGTAAACAACAAAGAAGACGGTAAAGATAAGATGTTTTGTAAAAGCTGTTTCTCTCCACTCCACCCTTTAGCACTTCTCAGTCTCTCTTCAAAACGTCCCTTTGCTTAACGTTTGTTTATGATGCACAGGAGACGCCAGGCAAGTCTCTCCAGAGAAGGACTCACACACTCGGCCTGTGTCTGTCAAAGATACACTGTGGAAAATGGCAAGAATTTAAATTCACTTGACAGTTACTATTGTGATCTCCAGGGAACTGACAAAGAGACAATTACTCTACCTCTTATTAAACAGCGAGTCCCAGCTTAATAATAGCTGGTGAAACCTCTCAAAGTGACTCATGGAGATGCACACACAACATTAGCATTAAAGCTTTTATTATTTTCTCATACACTCATAGGGAATTGAGCACACACACACACATGCACACTGTATTTGCTTCTAAATCAGGTTGTGGGCAGCTTTTTTGTTTTGTGAAAGCAGATTCCCTGGAGTGTATCGCTGCGGACAATGACATGATGATGAGTGGTTTCGGAGGGAAGGGGATTTGTGCCGGCTCAGTGACTGCTCCTTATGGAAGATAACAAACTGTCTCAGTCAGGATGGAGTCAGCCACATTAAAACTGCTGTCTGCCTTGTAACGCCCCTACCTGAACCACCTTGGTATGAAAATCCCTGTGGTTTGATGTAACATAAGGTAACTGATATGTTATCAGCTGATTCATGGCGCACCAGTGAGAGATGGGGGCAGCCACTCGGAAAATGTATGGCTTGTTTATTGCATGTACGGCAGCGGTGCAACATAAAGCTCAATTGTATTTTGTCCTCGAAGTACAAACAGGTTTATTTCGGTTATTAAATTAGCACGATGCATCTTCTTACTCACAGAGCCCTTGTGTGCGGAGTAAGCTGGAGGAAAATTGGACTGTTCTGCAGCAGCGCTTCATTTTCTCCTCTTCACAAAAGGGCCAGTAGATTTGGTGTCATTAATACGGCAGGCTTCAAAGAGCTTTGGGGCTCCCAGTCAATGCAGTGATTAGTTTAATTAAACTTATAAGTCTACACGAGAGGGTTGAAAAGATTTACATGCATCTCCTCTATTGACCCTCTCCTGCCATTGATTATTCATTAACAACCATCACCAGGGAAAGGCCCCCCCTCCCCCCCTTTCCCTCCTCCCACTCTGGATGAGACGCACTGCCACCTCAGCGTTTTCCCAAAAGTCTGCCCGGTGTCAGCTTTCGTCAGCTCACACAGCGGAGTATGCCGCTGTTAATCAGTCATCTCAGAGGGGATAAGCCAAAATGTTCATTTACCCTCACATGGGTCTGCTCCAGTTTTTATGGCGAAACACGGGAAACCCATATATGAAATCTAATCGTTTTTTTCTGAAAGGGCACAATTTTACACTTTCCCGCTAATCTGTAGACCTTTAGGAATATTTCACATTCTGCAATAAAGCAACATTATGTAACTTTTTCAGATGTATAGTCACTAAAATACTAAAGGAGACATTTTTTTACATAAATATTCTAGTATGCTTTGATGTGTTCTATAGCATGCCCTGCAACTCACAGTTACATAGAGGTGCTCTTTGTCTTTAAAAGAGTGTTCTGTTTCATGTGAAGAAACAATTTAACCAATTAAATTCCTTTTGTCGGAATAATTGTCATACTCTGTATTTGTGGGTAAAGAAAGAGTTATATATTGTGCATTAATGTGGATCTTAAATCTCATAGTGCATAGTTATAGCTTTATACTATATGAGTCAATAATTCAAAAGCATACAATAGACATGTCTTAGAGGACATCTGTCAACCAGACTCTAAATGTAATAGTTTTAATAATAGATAACTGCAAATAAATTAAAATAGCAGTTTTATGTCACTCATTGTTCAATGCCAAATATGCTTGAACTGTGAGACATTCTTTGATATTTCACATTAATAACAAGACCAGCACAATTAGTAAAAAAAATATTGCAATATACAGTTACCAAAAATGTAATTTAAATATATGATAAACCTTATAACTCATTGTGAAGTAAATCACCATTGTGATATATTTAATAATGCACAAACTGTTTAATTTCACAACGCGGGAAAAAAATGTCTACTACGGAAATGTCCATTTAATGATTAGGGTTTTCCAAGCGTTTGTACATAAAATATGAGTAGACCAAAAACAGGAGAAATTGGCCTGGACATCAGAAGATTTTAAACTACTTCATATTTTTAAAAAAGTTGATATTTCCCAGGCGGTGTCCCCTTTTCTCCATTCTCTACACTTGACTAAGTTAATGATTAAGCTGCCCTCTCCCGGTCTGCGCTCAGCCTCGGTGGAGAATGACAGTTATTTCCTGCCCCCACTTCCTTCTCTGCCAAGCAAGCACAGATGCTTATTTCCACATGCAATTTTAACCCCCCCGACACTACACAACAGCGAACCCCCACTCACCAGCAACCACGAGCTGCGCCTCACCCAAGCATTTAGCACCTGGCTGATTGCTACAAAAGAGAAGGGCGGCTCTGAGGGGAGACACCAAAGAAGTTGTGACTAGAGAATTGGGAATGGCTGCTACTTTTATAGACTGACAATATAATCGCTGCGGCACTCCGCGACTGCTCCAGTGAATCATCCACACATCTATAGGGCACATTAGGGCTACTTATTACGATGCTATCTCTCACACTAAGGCCCGGGGCATGCTTTTAGGGCAACATCTCTAACTGACACATCTCCAATGGCATGTCCAGAGCAGGCCTGCCATCTTTGCTTGCCTCAACTTGCCCTCTGTGCTTCTCAGGCGATTCGGAGAAAAAAGGGACGCACGCTCAAGCCTGATTCCATTTTAATGGTGATGTTTACACTAATGCACTTATAACATGTAGCGAAGGGGCAGTGCTGGCCATGTGCCACATGGGCAATGGCAGGGCATGTGGAGCCACCCCTAAAATAATGCATGGAGTAAACAGTGCAGGAAAATCTACAACACATGAATGGACCATGTGAAGCCTGCTAATTTGACCGAAATGGCTGTCCAGTGGAGGTATTGTTAAAGCAGATAATTTATGGAAATAATAAGACATGTCTATTTTAACAACCAGAACAATTTATAATTCCTAATGATGAATAAAATGGGATGACCTAGTGCAGGCCTGGCACTCATTAGGGCCTTCACATTTGCACTAATGCCTGCATACCCAGCGCCATGTCATCCTTTGCCAAAAGAGGGTTGTTATGTGTCTCCTGGTGCGTGTTTCTCAGTGACTCACAGATATTTCTTCCACATAAAGAGCAAACAATTATAGTCCTGATAAAAAATCAAGTCCATTGAGGTGCAGCCACCTCATTTGAGTTGGATTAGAGCTGTAATAATAAATCCCATAGTAATAAAAATAATAAATATATATATATATATATAAATATATATATATATATATATATATATATATATATATATATATATATATATATATATATATATATATATATATATATATATATATATATATATATATATATATATATATATATATATATATATATATATATATATATATATATATTTATATATATATAAATAAATATATATAAATATGTATATATATTTATATGTATATATATGTATATATATTGTTGAAAAGAGGAGAACAGATTAGTTGAAGGCTGAACAAGCAGGTATAATAGTTTTGGTGGGAAAACAAAACAACTCCATGAGTTCTAAGGAGAAACATTGTTATATTAAATTTAATTTATGCAAATCCTATGCACTGTGTCTTTAAATGTCACCGGTAACAAGCAATTAGATCTGCTCTTTACTGCGTTTAACTTTCAATGCAAACCCAGCAGTGCAAAATATTGTCATGAAGTATTTTCAAAACATCTAGTGCATTTATCAAAATATTTTTTTGATACTAAAGTTACTTAAAGTAAGTAGGCATTTCTTTCCACTGTATCGTGTACACTAAACATATTTTTTTCTTATAGAGGGTCTAAGGTTTCCATTATATGAATAAAAAAAAGATTTGACTTTCTTTCTGAGTACTTGAGCAATTAAAAGCCAAGCCGGGAAACAGAACTGAGTGAGCAAGTCTGACACAAAAGAGTTTGATGTTTTAGCACACTGGGCATCACCTCATCTTTCATGCACCCCCCACAAGCACCACTCACATTCACTGTGGTCAGATCACCGAGCTGGGGATTACAGCAGATTATCCTGCCCACAGGCTCACCGACCCAACTCTGAGCGTCCCAACACAGAGCCACTCAGAGGACTGCTCAGAGCCCCAGGACACAGGCCTTTCAAGACAAAACCTAAGGGATTGGGTACTAGCAGACATACCTGGCAAATGCCACAGAGAAGGCATTTGTTTTATGAGCTACTCTAGACAGGACAATCAGCCTTTTTTTCACAAAGCAACCAGCTCTCTGTAGAGTAAAAGGACAGGACAGCCATAGCCAGCCCTTAATCTATTAATGCACTGTACAGAATAAATTCCAGCTGCATTGAGTGGTTCACATTGACTCACAAAGCTCTTAGCACAGTTTTGGCTTTAACCTGTGGTATTTGGACCATGTTGCTGTGTAGATTGTCTTACACTTTGTGTTCTTGGAAATCCACTAGAGGCATCAGTCACTTCAGATCACCATCAACACAACTTCCGAGAGCTGTACAACTCGCAGTGTGTCTCCTCAGGTATAGAGAGACTGACACTGCCGCACAGACATGTCACTTGCACAGGTTGTACGCCTTTCAGACGCTCAGATAAACCTTTGGGACGCTGCCTAGCTGTGCACCACAGCAGCTCCATGACTGCACTTTAAATGCAACTGATAGTAACACTACACTTTTTTAATGAATACTAAATAAGCAAAGTGCAGTTTAACAGCTCATGAATCATCAAGGGCTATTGTCAAATCATGACCCTATCACCAACCCAAACTATGCTCAATATCACAACAATAATTACTACTACTAATAATAATAATAATATGACAAGAGACGTTTAGTAGTAATATAGACAAATGTCATGAATTGCCATTGTCAGGTCTGTACAGGCATCTCTTTTAGATGCTTTAAATTACATCTGGCCATTGCAAAGTAAAACAAATGGTACTGATTAAGGTCAGATCAGTAACTCAGCTAATCAAGAAGTTTCTCTGTTAAAAGACCATTCCTTGATTGCTCTTGGTTTGGCTTGGGATTCTTTCTGATTCCTATCAATTAGTCCTAAGTCTGAATATTTATTTAATCTGAATCTGAAACACAAAATGAAACAGAAATAATAAACACTACATACAGATGATGCCAATGATGGCAGTGAAATAACTATTCATTCAATATTGTTGAAACAAAGGCAACATACTAAATCTGTAGTCTAAATTAAAAATTGTTTTGATCTTTATGGAAAATCTCATTACAAAATCCATTAGGCAGCCAAAAAGATTTTTAAAGGCAGCCTCAAACAGAAATATCGCTCAGTATTTTGACACACTCTTGTTTGCATAATAAAATAGCTATTATTAGTTATTAATGATGTTGGCAGCACCTTTAAATGGCAGTGATGAATGTGGGTAGACAGCTGTGAGTAAACCCCTGCTGCTGTATTAGTGCAATCCCGCTGAGTGAGAGATAATTGCTTTGAGGAGCATCTCGAGAGTCTCTCGGGCACTGCGACCCTCACAACCATTGACCACAACTGGCCTCAAGGTCACATTGCCATTGAAACTGATACTGAACTGTTAGGCCCAAAGAATCAAAGATAAAATGTTAATGAAGTGTCCATTGTTATGTCTCAGGTTAGAATTGGAGGCTGTATCTCAGTCTTTCCATCATCCTTTCAAGCCCTATATGTAGTAAGAGAGACAGTTCTGTTTGTTAGGACACAGTATCGTCGGTCTGGTATGTGTTTCAGCTGTTGGGTGAGAAAACCATAAAAAGTTATATCACAAGAGTGCCCCAGAAATTGTATTTTTGTTTAATTATTTTTATTTACAGCAGATTTTTAAATGCACCTAAATGTTTTGTGTACAGCGATTGATCCACTGCAGTTTTCATCTACCTGCTGACTCATCGTTGAGACCAACGGGAGCACTGTGAGAGTTATGTTGTTTGACTTCGTCCAGTACTTTCAACACCATCCAACAGGCGCTGCTGTGAGCGATGCTGGAGGGGGCGGGAGTGGACCCACACCTGGCTGCATGGTCCATCAACTACCTCAGCAGCAGGCCACAGTTTGTGAAGCTGCATCACTGTGAGTCTGAGGTGGCAGTCTGCAGCCCTGGGGCCCCTCAGAGAACAGTACTCTCACAGTCCCTTTTCACTTTATACACATCCAGACTTCACTTACAACACCAGGAGCTGTTATAGCCAGAGGTTCTTCGATAACAGGAACAACCTGGAGTACAGGTCAGTCATCCTGGACTTTGTCGACTAGTTTGAGCTCAAACACCTGCAACTAAACAATAGTATGACGGAAGAGATGGTGATCAACTTTATGAGAAGGACATCACCCACACACCTGTGAACATCCCGGGCTCGGACATTGAGACAGTGGGACATTGAGACTGAACAATAAACTGGAGTGTAACACAACACTGATGCCCTGTACAAGAAAGGCCTAAGTCGCCTCCACTTTCTGAAGAGAATGAGGTCCTTTGGAGTAACTTAGGACATTTTATGACTCTGTGGTTGCCTCCACTATCCACTGCACTGTGGTCTGCTGAAGGACGGGCAGCATGGACTGGGACAGGACTGAGTAAGTTGGTCTGTCCTGGTGAGGTGGGTGAGGGGGGGTGTTAGCCAAGCTGACACCCAACTCACATAAACTACACTCACCTAAAGGATTATTAGGAACACCTGTTCAATTTCTCATTAATGCAAGAATCTAATCAACCAATCACATGGCAGTTGCTTCAGTGCATTTAGGGGTGTGGTCCTGGTCAAGACAATCTCCTGAACTCCAAACTGAATGTCAGAATAGGAAAGAAAGGTGATTTAAGCAATTTTGAGCGTGGCATGGTTGTTGGTGCCAGACGGGCCGGTCTATTATTAGTAGTAGTATTATTAGTATTTCACAATCTGCTCAGTTACTGGGATTTTCATGCACAGCCATTTCTAGGGTTTACAAAGAATGGTGTGAAAAGGGGAAAACTTCTAGTATGTGGCAGTCCTGTGGGCTAAAATGCCTTGTTGATGCTAGAGGACAGAGGAGAATGGGCCGACTGATTCAAGCTGATAGAAGAGCAACTTTGACTGAAATAACCACTTGTTACAATCGAGGTATGCAGCAAAGCATTTGTGAAGCCACACGCACAACCTTGAGGCGGATGGGCTACAACAGCAGAAGACCCCAAAGGGTACCACTCATCTCCACTACAAATAGGAAAAAGAGGCTACAGTTTACACCAGCTCACCAAAATTGGACAGTTGAAGACTGGAAACATGTTGCCTGGTCTGATGAGTCTCGATATCTGTTCAGACATATAGATGGTAGAGTCAGAATTTGTCGTAAACAGAAGGAGAACATGGATCCATCATGCCTTGTTACTTGGTTTCTTGAACATGACAATGAGTTCAGTGAACTAAAATGGCCCCCACAGTCACCAGATCTCAACCCAATAGAGCATCTTTGGGGTGTGTTGGAACAGGAGATTCATGCCCTGGATGTGCACCCCACAAATCTCCATCAACTGCAAGATGCTATCCTATCAATATGGGCCAACATTTCTAAAGAATGCTTTCAGCACCTTGTTGAATCAATGCCACGTAGAATTAAGGCAGTTTTGAAGGCGAAGGGGGTCTAACACAGTATTAGTATGGCGTTCCTAATAATCCTTTAGGTGAGTGTATAGACCAATCCCTTGCAATATGTCACCCCCAAAATGCACATTGTTTTTGGTCCTTTCTTTTTACAGTAGCAGACGATTGGAACACACTGCAAAATATCTTCAAGCTCTCATCTTTCATGTCAGTGTCCATGTTTAAACAGAAACTCCAACAGGTTAGAGTTGACACCTGCTCTTGCTAATAAATCCAGTTCTTATTTTTTGCATACACTAATGTACTTCTCTTGCTTCTCACAGACGTGTAATTTTTTAATGCAAAGGTTATCATCCTGTTTGCACATACTTGTTCTGTGTTGTACTGTTGTGTTTATTGTGTTTTGACTGTGTAATGTCAGTGTCAAATAAAGCAATAAAAAATGTTTCCCGCCTTATTCTGTTGTAAATTTGTACATTTATTGTTTCTTAATTTTATTGTTACTTTAACTTGCCCTGTTTGTACTATTTTAATATATTTTTTTCTATATTGACATTTTTTTTCTTGTATATATTTGTCTAATTAGATTGTACTTGGGACCAACCAAGTCTAATCTAATTAATTGAAGAGGTGTAAAAAACTTGAGATCTGTATGACATTTAGACTTTAAATGTGGCTCACTGAACACGTTTAATCCACAAAAGCAAGAGCCATAAATTCTGATTTAAACATCCAGTGAGACAACATTGAAATTTTGTGAGGAGTGGTTTTACAGAGAAAAACGAAAACAATAAAAAGCTAAGCCAATGTCAGCTTCACAATATTAAAAACGGCATAAGCAGCTTGTGGTTTTATTATATTCTTTAACTTAGCGTCTCCTTTAATTCCACTGCCATACTTTCTCTTTCCTATTCCTCTCTGGTTTCTTCCGTGCAGCACACTGTGAAGTGAATACAGATGAGGTTTGGGACCAGAACACCTGTAGAAACTGATCTTCCTCTTTGGCATTCCTCATCTTCATCCTTTCACTTTCCCCTTTCCCTCGCCTGTGGATCCTCTTACTCTTATATTTAAATCCCTATTAAGGTCCCACAGGCTGTTTGTGTGAAAGGTGCAGCGTTTAAGCCTCTGCCATTGCCAAACAGCATAGTGAGAAAGAAGATGTGTTGAAAGCGCTGTTCCTCACAGATTGTAGGTTTAATAGATTTTTTATGTAGTGTCATTTATTTTATAAACAGATGGATTGGCTAACAGGAAGAACCATCCTGAGAAATGACTGATGAAAAATGTGACCAATGGGTTTAGTTTCCTGCCTGTTTTCTTTGGACGGGGAGAGTAACGGCAAGATATCGATTTGCTTTTGAAGTTTAATGGAGTGTGTCAGAGAGGAGTTGAAGAGCGAGAGAAAAAAAATTGGGCCAATGAGAGAAAAGCAGCATTTAACCAAGTTCTGCTTAATGAACTAGACTTTAATTGCACTGACCAGCATTCCTAGAAAGTGGAAGTAAGTGCTTTTACAAAACCCAATTAGTGCACAAAGCGGCGCAGAGGGATGGATGGATGATGAGGGAAGAAACTAGGGAAAAGGCTGAAAATGTGATAAAGCTGGACAGTGGAAAGTAGCGATGGCGTCTGTACCATAACGCCAAATCCATAAGCCTCCATCCCTCCCCCAACAAGCCCACACAAGATGTGGTATTTTTAGCCTATCTCTGAGATGGAGCTCCCTCCCTTTCCTTCTGCGAGCATGGCTGCTGGGCCTCTCTTTTATTTTAATCCAGACTGGAGAAACATAGCAGGAAAAGAAAAAGAAGAGTCGTGAGTCATCCACAGCTACCTTTGTGTCATCTTTCCCTCCATCTATTTCTCCATCTGTCTTTGCACTCCACACTTGTCTATCTGAATAGATATCTAGTGTTGTGCACTTCTCACTGTGTTTAGCCCATTCCTCCAAATCTTCCTATCTTTTGTGTAAATGTAAATTCTGTCATATTTAATCAATTCTAAAAGTAAAATGCCGACTAATGAGCAGTCTTGGCTTCCAATTCGTCATATGTATTCCCTACTGCACAAAGACGTTTGGCTGAGAATTTCCCGGGAATGATAGATAATTACTGATTTAATGCGGTGCAAATACAAACAGAGGGCTGGGAGCAGCTGAGTGGAAAGAGAGGATGATTTGAACATGAGCAGAATGGTCCATTTAGTTTGGTGCTTAGAATTGTCCTTGTGATGTTGCTGAGCAAACACACCAATGGATCCCTTCCTGTTTGTTTTGGTGTGTTTCCCTCCGCTTTTGAGATGTAGCTGTGCTGTAAGCGTCTCATTCTCAGCCAGATAGGCCAAAGTAAAAAGGATCACATGTTTTGTGGCTGGTAAACATCTCAAGGCAAAATATAGCAATGAGCCTAAATCATTTATTGAAATACTAGGATCTTGTCAAATTATTATAATTTGCTTTAACATGAAAAAATAAATTGACTTGAACTTAATTGGATTTTTAATGAATTCAATTATTTCTAAAAATATTAGACACCTTTGATAAAAGTCATTAATGTCCAGAATTAGGTTTGACGCAGAACAAAGATGAGCACAGTAAGATCCTCATAAAAAATAATTAGGTATCATTAAAGAGGAATGTGTTATGTCTGGATTTTATTCCTGAAGAAGCCCTCAGGCATTGCCTTGTAGCAGGCCATGAATGTAGCATGCTTTTCCGATGAGTCAGTCTGTCTCACGTTTTTATTCCATTGTGGACCGCTGTCTTTCGCTTTCCTCATATTATTTTAAGTGTAAGAACTTTTAGGCTGCAAAGGTTTAAATGGATTCTTTCTGCTGTCAATCTGAATGCATCCAATCATCAGATGTGGAAAAGACTGCTTTTATGTCTGTAAAGGTTCTCAGTCGTCCAGGTCATTTTGAAGAAAAGGACTCAGTTTTCAAGGTGAAGACATTTCGTCTCTAATTCCAAGAGAGTTTATCAATTCTGAGATTCACTATTAATAGAGCTGAGTTTTTTATCTCTAGAGGGAGGGGTTTAATCTGAAACTAAACCTGATGGATCAGGCTGTTCTGGTCTGATAGTCTTTAGCTCTGAAAGGACAGTGTGACTCCTGATGTGAGAGTTGTTAAAGGCTCTGGAGAGTTGTTAGTGACACTGTTCCATTCAGGTGTTGTTGTTGTTCTAGAGTGAAACTGTTTTGATTTAGGTTTCTGGAAGGAAAAGATGTTTGTTCCTATTGTCATTACCTAAATAAGTACACACTCTTTTCATCGGCCATTTCTTTATTTCATTTACCAATTTAGTTTTTTTGTTATTCGCAGATTCACTTTGCAAAAACTGTTACTGTTACAAATATGTCAAATAAATTGTTGCTATGATTGGATGAATAAATCTTGTGGTAGGTGAATACTAGTTTCCGACAGATGGCGCAGACTGTGAAACAGACTGTTCTGTGAGCAGTTCTATCTGGTGTCAGGTTAGCTTTTACCCTTTAATAAAACTGAGGGAACCTGCTCCAGGACTGGACAGGTCCAAGAGCTAGTTTGGAGTTGGTCCAACAGCTAAACCCCAAAGAACCTTTTCTTTTTGCGTTCTATTACATTTTTTATGCATAATTACTTGTTGTTTGAACTGTTGAACTGTTTGTTGTTTGAAATATTGTAGTCCTCAAGCTCACAATGAAACTGGCTCATTTTAGCCTAACAATGTTTTTTGAAATGCAAATGATTAAATGGGCAAAACCTGGCCCCAGAAAGGGACATTTTATCTGCAGGTAAACAAGTAAACAACGTTGACAGACCTAAGAAGGTCACAGAAACTGCTAAATGAGCCTTTACAGACGTGTCAACTAAAACGGCAGCAGGTGCATTTTTTTAACTGTAAAAAAACACTGAAAAAGCAAAGAAGCCCTCCTGCTGTCTTTTTTCATCTCAGTCTTCATTTTTCTTCCAATGACCATGAAGTTTATTGTGGGCATCTGATGAGCTTTCGAGGTTCTGATGACATTGAAAATGTTGTATTGCCCTAATGGCAGTGGAAACAAGAGATGAATAACAGATATTTTTATCCAAAGAGAACAGGGTGAGCCTGGTGAGCCAAGTGCTCCCTAACTGATGGCAAAATGATGGTGAAGAAGCTCTGATTGGGTAATGAGGCCTGAGTGATGTGCTAAGAATTGCAGACGGAGTCTAGCAGAGCATTTCCGAACGCCAGAGTCGCAGGGCAGTGAGAATCAGCAGTATGTCCAAACAGAATGGATGTCTCCCACTCTGCGTGTCCCTAGACGCTTTGTGTCTCACAAAAGCCTCACACGAGCACATGCTCACACACAGATGCTCAGCTACAATAGCAGTGCCAGTGCACTTTTCTGTGTGCTTTTCATAAAACAGGATTCCATCACTAAAGCTTAATTCTCTGTGGTTATCCATCACTTCTCTAGCCTGGCTCCGCCCTCCTACGTACTTCCGCTCAATTTCATTTCGCTTTAGTACTTAGTCTGGAATCGCTGTATATTCTTAGGTTTCCAGAAATCAATTTTTTGTAGGACCAATCAGCGAACAGAGGGAGTGACTTGTTGTTTCCAGTCGGTTTCGGCGCATGACATACGTCACGACCACACGTTAGCGATTGGCTATGGCAGATCCTGTGACTCTGGGCAGATCCAATAGTTTTAAACTTCAACAGAGTTCCCGCATTCAAGGAAGTAAACGCTTGTCAATGGAGCGAGGCCAGACTCTCTGTACAAATGAAATGTACGAGAGTCTGGTAGAACCAGGCTATCACTTCTCCACAGAGAAAGCTCAGAAAAATTCACTATTTACAGTATCTGCAGAAAAGCATGTTGCATACATCATGTTTACAGCTTTCACATTTCTACTCTTCTGGTTATCAGTGCTTTTTCTCAACACAGGATGGAAGTTGAGGTGGTGGATGGAACATTAAACCTCATATTTTACCACTGAAGTGTAACACGCCAATGGATCGCCAGGATGCTTTTCTCAAAGTTTCTCAAAGGATATTGAACTTTTAAACAGTATGCTTAGTACTATGATAACACAATTTAAAGTAATAACAAACACATCTTTAAGAGAGGCGTTATACCCTGCAGGATAAAAAAAAAAAAACAAGGACAATTGAAAACGCATTCGCATAAGTCTGTCACACAATCTCACACTCTTGCTGTTTCCGTGATATCAATACAAGTACGAATGCTTATATATGCACTATTTCTTGCACGCACAAGCCGACACTGAATATCTGTTCTATGCATATTGAAATATGGGATGGCAAGTGAAATAAAGCGCAATGAGAGCCGAGGCTGGTTTGGTTTAATCTCATTACACTCAAAGCCTGAAGCGACACTACCCCTATTTATAGCAGTCTGAAAGAGAGAGGGCCCTGCCTTAATGTACGCAGCGACGCAGGCTCGTACAACCACAACCACCAGGGGCGATGGTACTCACCAACACTGGCCGCTGTTGCATCTAATGTAAAGTGACAAAATACACAATTATCAGTGATGTGTAAAGACAGACACACACCTGAACCTGCTGGGTTATCTTTAGATGTGTTTACCTTCTCTTCATCTGAATCTTCACACCTTCTCCCTTCCACCTGTTTGATGTAGAGGCATCAGTACACGGGTCACCTTCTATTAGAAGCACTAGGCAAGTATTTACACAGGAACACAGGAGTTTGAAGTGTCATTGTTATTTTGTGCTCAATAAAAAAGCTTTCCTTTTACAGAAAGCAAAAGTGGTTTTATTGCTGTGGCATGCAGTGGATGGTGGCCATTTATTCGTCCTAGAAATGCCCACACAACACAACAAAATGAGAAATTCAAAGGTACAAAAGCTGATAGAGCTTCTTTCAGATCTTCCTCTAAGCACACGTCTCACAGCAAAACTTCCAATCAAGTCCCTCCGCTCACAAGAACAGACTCACATAAGGACTGGCAACAAACTGCCTTACATTGAAAGTACAGTAAATGCAGCTCCAAGCTTTTGTCAGATTCATTTGAAAGCCTTTAAAGGAGAAAGGTGCTTTAAAAAAACAACCTTTTCCGCCAAGAGAATAGAGGTGGTAGTCCTGTGCTAGTGCTCACAAGCCCAAAGCAGCCTTGTTTTTAGTTTTCCACTGTGTCAGCAACAAAACAATGACTAAAAACACAAAGCTGTCCAATTCACGTAATAAAAAGTCCATTATGTCTGTGTCCGTCTGTCCCCATCTCCAGCTTTTAACCCAGTATTTGCTATTTTTCATGACTTATGGCTTGTAATGAACTGTTTTCCTCAGAAGAAGGATTTATTTCTACTATTACATTTACCTGTGAGTTGTCTTTTTCAGTCTTACGCCTCTCCTTTTTTTCTAGAAATTAGACATTAGCTAGGAACCTAACTTTAAAGACAGTGGTTGAAAAAAGGTAAACGACGTTTGCTGGCCTGGTCAGTGCTAGAAACATGTAGTCTTCAAATACAAAAGTCATGCAGGATTGAAAATCCAAAGCGCAGAGGCAGCTGTGTTCATTTTTTCCCCGCTCTACAACGGGGTGACTGTTGACTGTTAATGTGTGAACGTGACCTGACCTGCTGGAAGTCAGGCTGTGCTCACACACCAATCTAGCAGAGGTCAGGAGTTGGAACAGGCACTGCTGCAACACCGAGGTGTGCATTAGCGGCACACTGCACCTTTGCTTACGGATAAATCACGATTATTATGTAAAAATCTCAAGTGTTCCCACAAACCTTGCCGCAGCTCCACAGAATGTCTGTGATATTTTTCACTGTACAAGCGCCCCATTAGAAAATATTGCATCTGTTTTTCAGTGGGTGTGTAATTCTGTTTCAGTCACAGTAACAATCTTTGGGCTTCACCTAAACAGGAAAAAAACACTGTTTATAGAGCATTTCTTTGCACAAGCACCAGCTGCCATTGACATTTTTAACATTCAGTGAGTTATTGGGAAATAGCTATTAACTGTGGGGTGTTATCATTTCATATCAGTTATTTTGGACGACTTTCTTATCTGTCTCCTTGAAACTCTACAGGCTTTGGGCTCGTAAACTGCTTGTTTTTGGGGCTAAATTACAATTTTTGAACACAGCTCAAATGACAACCTTTGTGTGCACTTTGTAATTCTGCACACTGAAATATTTAGTGGCAAATGTGGCAAGCCTGTTATTGTTTTGATAGCGCCATAATATTATTTTCTAATCACGTTCACACAACAACAGTGCGGCCGGCTCACACAACGACGAGGAGAAACAAACCGCTTGCAGCGGAAATATATATTATATCATTAAAACAGCCCCTATCACTTGATGCAGTTCAAATGTGTGTATATATATATATATATATATATATATATATATATATATATATATATATATATAATAAACAGAATTCCTAATGAGATGTGAACTAAGCTTGGGTCACGGTTTACAGTAAAAAAAAGTATCTGTCATATGTTGCTCCATAAGTGCCATCTGTCTCCCTCTCTAAGCAGGACAGACACTCTTTCATAAGCAGCCAGCCAATCTGACGCTCTGCCAACAATTTTTCTGCAAGAAAAGCATCCTGGGACATGAGGTGTACAAGTGAGTAACCTCAGATGAGACACTATCGTGAGCAGGAAGCCACCCGACGAGCACACAAATCCTCCATCAGAGCCTCCATCAGCCTTTGCTTTCGAAGGTCTAATGATTTTCCAGGTTGGATGTGTTACTGGATTTACACGCTCTACTCGACAGATGCACAATGTTTGCTCTCTCTGCTCCAAGGCGCGTGTTTGTCTATGTGTGCGGATGATGGGGTCCTCTGCCTCACAGCTGTCACTCACAGCTCTATCACACATTTGTAGCCAACAACAGCCCAAAGCAGATTTTGGTGATTTCCCCTTCTCATTGCTAAGGCGTGATTTAACAGATTTTACTCAGTGCCTTTATTTTGGTCACAGCTTGGTAGGGTTTGTGAATATGAAGCAAGATTTTGATCTTCCCAAATGGACAATGTCTGCTACTACACTTCAGCATCTCAAAAGTATCATATATACAGTATCTGTAAAGTTTTGTTCTTAAGGGATTGTTGTGTGCTCTATGCAGTTTCTAGCAAGCCAGGTCACTTTGTCCATTAAAGAGCGGTTGTTTTTATGATCCATCAATATTTTATTTTGCCTCTATTATTGTAAAAAGTCACATATGTTGTTTTAGTGATACAAATTACTTCTATGCCTTATTTACTATAGGTCTTATTGTTAAGTCCTCTGTCCCATCTGTTCTCAACCTGCCTCATTCCTAATAAGAAAATAACTCATAAATTAGAAATTAATTGTGTTCACTAGCATCACACAGGTCAGTGGCATAGTATGGTGCTAAAGGGTGCCATCAGCATCATGATAGCATTAGATGGGCACTTAATGACAAGAAGCCAGTGACCAAATGCTCTATTATCTCATTTCTGTTGGCCCGGGACTCTAGGTGGTCTCTTTCACCATCTGGGATGGGCACAATATTCTGTTAACCCATTTACCTCATGGTGAAATCTCACCCAGCAGAAGAGTCATATTAGATGTGATTTTCTCTCAAGCGTAGCTGTTGATAGGTGAAAGACTAGCATTTATTTTGAAATAGAGTACCCCACACATTTTGACATTTATTTTCTCCCGTGTCTTGGTTGAAAGTGGGTGACTTGATTAGAGTAAAAAGAATTTTATTTTAGTGCCCTTAGGCATGAGGAATAAATTACTGTTACTGTTACTACAACTAAAAGGTTTACTAATGTGTCAGAAAAACAAGAAATGCCAGACATTCAAATAGAGATGTATAAATTACTACTAAGCATTTTGGTCCATTTTACTGTAAAGCTACACAAACTTCCTTCCCTCATGCGCCTAACAAAGAAAAAGACAAGAATCTCATGCTGCATGTTTAATTAACTGCGGATTTCCAGATGGCTTAGGTCTATTTGTCCTATGCTCTGTTTAAGTCTGACATGAAAAATAAAAATGACAGTCTGAAATACCTCTAAGGAAGAGAATAGGAAGCGAACGCAATGTGAGCAGTGGGCAGTTTATTCCACCGCTGGGGACATCGATGTCTAAGCTCCGGAAATGGCTTGGAGGGGTAAAACTCTGCAAGCAGCTGATGATCTCAGTGGACAATGAGAGGAAAGTGTGGGAAGAAAAGATGGATTTATGGTAGAGAAGAAGCTGCGTGCTTAATGCTGCTGTAAGCAAGGACAAGGCTATCGGAGAGTATCACCGGAGCACAGGCCACACACAAAGAGAGACAAAGTAGGGAGCATGAATAGTGATAAAAATCAATATCAGCTATTTAAACGAGCACTGAAGAGATAAAGGATTAGAAACGAAGAAATGCACCCATCAATGATAAATCATTTTATGGACAAAAGAGTGATTGGGGAGATTATAAAACTGCCAGCATGAGGGGGATCACTCCACCGACACTGGATATAAAAGTGAAGGGAACTGTTGCATACTAAACTCAGATGTTAGGGGAAGACTGTGAATGTCTCATAATGATATAAAAGAGAATGGAGGCTTGTGGGGAAGGTTTATGTGGATAACAGGTGGACCCGATGTGCAACTTTGATTTTTAGAGACTCAATTAGTTTCATTTCACTGGGACTGCTGCCACATCCACACTAGTCATCGTCAAGAAAACAAATGTCTAGTGTATTGCCACTAGTTGGTGTGAAATTAATTAAAAAGCAAAGATGCCAAGTTTTTTTATTTGTGTTTTTTTTTTACATATTGTGTTGCTTGAGTTTCTGAAGTGCCATGATACTTTAGAGCTGTGTACATTCAGCCTTGAGCAAGCAACTTGTTTCACCGTCATCACAAAAATACCTCTGAGGGATTTTACCTAACGCCTCTGGGTTCAGCTGGATCTGACCAACAGTGAGCAGCGATCCAATACATGCACTGCCTCCAGATACCAATTAGCACTGGCAAAAAATACAGTGCATTCACAGAAGAGCACAATCTGTAGCTTAAACAGATGGCTCTACTATACAAATGAGATCAAGGGCTCTATTACTTAGAGCGGTTACAACATTAGAATTTCTGCTCCGTGTGGGGCTTTTTGATTCTGGAGTTTATTAAAGCCACTGTGTGACTGACAACAAAATACAGCTGTTATGGTAATTAACTCGATATGTACCTCATTGTAGTCTGAATTATTATGGCAGCGGGCCAGTCAGACGAGCACAAGGGGAGCTATGGCTTACAAATGAGCTCTGGACCCCGCTTTGGGGAAACAGGTGTAAAGAATGCATGAGGTGCGCGAGGACTGTGCTGTGATTTAACTATTACACTTTGGAGAGCCATGTTATCAATGCATATGTCACACTTTACACACAAGTTATGATATTATCTGTTGGGATCAGCCCGATACTGACAAATTATAGATCTAAGCCCATTGTGCCTGTAAACTTTTGCCTTTTTCCGGGTAAATTAAATCTATTCTACAAATGCACAAAACAAGTTACCATGGCAACAAAATTGCAGAAGGAAGAGCTGTTACTCCTCATTGAGTGTCAGTCATTCATTTTGAAAGTTCCCAGAGCGCATTGGGCATGGGACCTGATGAGTGATACGCTCATATTAGCATCCTCTGACAAAAGGAATGACACGATGCAGGAACAAAAGACGCTGGGGGCAAGAGGAGGAGGAGGCGGACCCTGGCACTAAGACTGCCATTTTGTAGGGAACATCAGAGAGCAAAATATACAAATGACAACACTCACAGACTCTTTAAACAATTGCACAAAGCAGCTGTTTTTACTTGATGTTAAATGTTTAACTGTTTTTGGATGAAGCTTATTCAAGATGATCTTTGTACCAAACCATCTCAGCTGTAGCCACTCTTTCTGATGGATGTCTTGGGAGTCCAGATGAGGTTGAACAACTTGTCAGTGATTGAACATGTGGCTTCCTCACTGGGCTAAGGTCACGTGCTGGGTCACTCAGCACCCAACCAATCAAAGCCCAATTACTTTTTCTGCTCTCCAACAAAACACTCGCTCTGTTTCCCAAGAACGACCCAAGTCTTTAACCTTTTTTGTTTTACTCATGCAAAAGCAAGCTTTAATTGGCAACATGGTTTGACAAATGTTGTCAGCCGGATGTAGGCTGAACTCTACAGTCTGGCTTTTTATCTTAAACTTAAACTTGCCTAAGTGCTGCACAGCGCTGTAGACATTTTTCTTTTTTTCTTTCTTATCTCCTTAGACCAGAGCAGAGCAGTGTTCATTTGTGTATTTTTGTTTTGTAATAAATAAAAAATAGATAATAGAAAAAAGAAACTTAAGATGAACTTCAGTTGTGCTCAAGTATGTTGCTGTTTTGTTCACTAGCCAATGGCATTCTCAAGCTGTATATGTTTGTTATATTAATATACTATTTAATATAATTTTTAATAACGTCTAAAACAGCAATGTGGAATTTACCCAATTTAGCAATTTACTTTTGTAGCACTCCTCTCATCAGGCAGCTCTTGACTTAAAACAATGTCAGTGTGGATTTCGAAATAGTGTGCTTAAAGTGCATTGCCAAAATGCAGACGCAGCTCATGTTTACAAACAATAAAGCGTAGACATTGTCTTGGAGTGATTTATTTTCTTGGCGTGAACTACGTAGTTTTTACTTCACAAAGTTCAAACAGCAATGGAGCCCCTCCAGCTGTGAACGTCTCAAAACTTCTACTATTCATAGAGATGCATGCAGTGGGCTGTATAAATCCTACCCGTGGGCTGAAATTGGCCCTTAGGCTGGGCTTTGAACATGCCTGCCATACAAGTGCACGTTTATATGAGGCATCCGAGCTGGAAGTAGCCAAAGCAGATGTGTATGAAGCCGCCTTCTCTTGGTCAACACAAGCAGCCTTGAGCCAAACGAAAACTCAAAAGGATCCACACAGATGTGAATGTTCATAAAGCTAGAAAAGATGATGCATAGAGCTGTGAGCAAGCAAATGGCCAAATATATAGTCACTTTAATAAGTGAAAACTAATATCCACATGAAGGCCAACATCCCTCTGGCCTCTCACTGATATGAAAAATGATTAAACAAGACTATTGCATGTCTATGTAGGATACAGGTCAGACTATAGCCCACTCTCTAAACACATGCAACATTGCCAACAAGCTTCCATTTTTAGTAGTCTGTAGCGTGAGGACAGCTGAAGCTGCTTCTTAGAAGTGAGCGTGTCAGAATCAGATTATCTCTCTGTCTTTTTCTCTCTCTGGCCTCATATGGTTTGACACACACAAAAGCCAGAAAGAGTCACTCTCAGTGCACTAAAACATTGGTCCGTTCTCAGAGTGTCCTAGTGACCATTTTACAAATCAACCCTTCTTCTGTTCGTCCGGACTTGGACCTATGCCCAGGGGGCTGCAGGGGAGGCCGTATGTGGCACTGAGGAAAAAAAAAATAAAATAAAAATAATAATAACTGCAGAAAAAAAAATAGGACATGACTGAATAACCTTAACCGTCCGTCCTCCTGAGAGACAGCAGCCTCTCGGGGATGTGTTTATTACTCATTCTCTGAAGGTGGAAGTGGACTATTTGACCCAAAGACACTTTATGAATTGTTGAGATCAAGCTTAAGTTAGAAGTGTGTTTTTGCACTTTTTTGCTCTCTGTGTCTTTGAAGCACTTTCCATTTTTGTGATATATCATTGCACAATTAAATAAATACAACCCACAATGGCTTTGAGATGACTAGCATGTGATTGACAAAAACTCAAAGCTTCACAGATAAAGGCCCAACTTCAAATCTTGTTTATGTAGACATAAAAAGAAAAGAGAGAAAATGTGAACATCTTTACCACACGACCCTTTGCTGTGTACACTGTATCTAAACAGCTATTGGAAAGCTACTGTGTTAAAGGTAAACTGGCCCTTTGTCTGTAGCTTCACCAACACATTGAACGTTTACCTGGAGGATGCCAAAGCTCCCGAGTCTATTATTCTTTTACTGTCTTAGGTTTAACCTTACTGAGCGAATTAGTGAGAGGGATTATAAAGGAATGTGAGCCACAGTTGCAAAATAATCCTTTATAAGAAACACCTGCAGATAACAGGTCACAGAAAGGCTAAAGAGGAATAAAGGAACAAAAGCATGTTGAAAACAAGTAAAATCAATCCAAAACACAAATCCCTTGTTAAGTACAATAGAGCCATTGTTGCTTAAGGACAAAGTAATCTTATCAAAACGGTCCCATTCCATGACTCAGTTAATCAAATGTTTTAATCTGCATGATTAACATGTGTTGGGTAATTTGATTTATGTGAGCTGTTGTTGTGCTGTTTGTGTTCATCGCTGATCCATGTGCTCATTTGCCTCCTCCTGTCTCATGACATATTTGTTGCAACTGCTGCTCTGCCGGGCCAATTAGATCCAGTCTGAAGCTATCTTTATGACAGTAGTGACACCTGAGTGAAGGGGCAGGGGGCAATGCAACTTTGTCACATTTTGTTTCAGGAGGGCTAATATATAAGGGGACTGTAGTGGCACTACAATGTGAACATGTGGCCTTTTATTTAAGCATCATTTCAGCTTTCTCACAGAACTCTGAAAAATACAATTCACTAACAAATACCTGTCCTGTCTCAGCAGTGCCATAAACTTGTGACGGTCCCGTGAAAAAGTAACCTTGTTTTAGTTGAAGTAAGGCAGGGACTTTTCTGTGTACCTCTTTCAACGTCATTTTAGGATATTGTTTTTGAGACATAAGTAAAATATTAGAAATAATTAAATGAATGTTACCTTTAAATCTATAATGTTTATTCAAGATATGTAGATGCATGCCCGAAAAAGTGATTGATTTTTTTTCACTTATAACAAAACTAACTTAAATATCTTGGGTCTAGATTGAAACCCAAAGGGTGCGCACAATGTTTTTTGAAAGCAACAATTTACTATGGATTCTACTCAATTTTGTCTAAAGTTTATTTTTTTATACTAGTTTACATAAATAGCTTTAGGCCTTGGGAAAATATTGTACATCAAAGTTTGGTCAAAGTTCGAGCGGATGGGAACCAAACGCCATCTGTAGACGCTTGTAAACCAAAATGTTCCTCTGCAAAACATTCTGATAAAGGCCTGGACTAAAGTGCACGCATCAGCGCACACAGCAGACCTTTGGTGCCATTAGAAAGCCATGGTTTCTTATCGTGTAACATGTGAGAGCTCTGCTTTAATGACAGTTTATGCGTTTGCAGGAGTGGGTGGAATGATGTGCGCTTCATCTGACATAGTCTATCCAAAGACGCATAACGCATGAGGCAACCAAAAAGGGAAAAAAAAAACCCACGCGTCCCGCCTCCCGGTACAAAAGCGGTTAACCCTTTAGGCGCATTGCGTTATTACACATTCATTAAAATTCACAGCCTCTCCTCGAGTTTACGCACAAGTCTCGTGGACCTTAAAGAGCTATTACCGGGGTGTTCTTACCGTCTATTCACGACACAGTTTCCAATGGATGTGTTCGTGGTGCCGTGAAAGGATGACGGCCAGGACATGCGAGACTTCTTCAGCCCGGGTCTGTCGCTCGTGTCCACGGCGTCCGAGCGCTCTATGTGCCGGTGCCGGTCCGTGTCGGAGTAGCCGCGGTGTTTGATCTTGATGGGGGTACGCGGCTGCCTCCACAGATGCTGCGGAGGTTTGAGAGTCGCCTGTCCTTCCCTGGGAACCGGTAGCGACAGGGACAGGCTCTTCTTCGAGCATGGTGGCGGTTCCATCATAGTGCAATAAAACCAACAAAGATCCCTTTTATTTCCCCCAACTTTTGAGTTCAATGATATGGCTATTTGTTCTCAACCAAAGCACAACGTCTCATGCCCCTTTGATTTCTGAATGGACAAACCAAAGTGACCAAGTCCTGCACAGCCCTCGTTTGAGTCGAGTTTTTTGAAGAACATCAAAAACAGTCACAGTGTTTGACAGATAAATCATCCATAAATCTCCTCATTGTGCTTTATTCATTCATCTCCTCTCTAGTCCTGAAGACCCCGGTTCTGCTTCTCCTGAAGTTTGCTGCCTCCTTGTCCATTGCGCACGACCGGATTGTTGTATTTGTTTTAGCGAATTTATTGCTTTTTATCAGCCACTTATTGCAGAGACACACTGATCTGGCACTGGCTCCTTCCTCTCCCTCTTTTTCTCTTTCTGTGTGGATGTTATTGCTGGCACTATGTCTCTCAGTCGCTCTGGAAATCCCAAGCAATTTACATAAAAAGTACTCATCTATCAGGGTTCGTGTAGATCAATGGCATCCCCGCACTCCGCACAAGTCTCCAGTAATTCCTCCATGGAGATCATTTCTGTCCAAATGTGAAATGTGGCACAATAAGCATCTCTCCTCAGCAGATTAGATCATTCCTTAGTGTGAGGGATGTCCAAACATCCACAGGCTTATGTTCTTCTGTTTCTTTTCGTTTGGTTTTGTCAGAATGCATCACCAGGAGAGGGAGCACACTGATAATTGCAGATGTTTTCTGCATTATCTCCTCATCCTCATCGCGTTTGTTGGAGTTCGAGGCTGTCTCCAGCGCATCTCCCTCTGTCTCTCTCTCCTCTCGTTCAGCGCAAGTTGACTCTACTCTGTGGTTGGACGCTTGTTCTTCTCACGGATTTGTCAGCACCGGAGGCTCTTTTTGAAAGCTCTCATGTGCTTATCCCATGCGCACGCGTTTACTGCGCAATTCTGTAACACACACAAAAAAAAAACACTACAGATTGCTCAAACGATATCACATTTTTTGACATGAAAAATCCAGATGGAGATGATTTATATGGTAACTTTTTATTGGTGCGTCCATGTTTTGCGCTCGTTACGCACCGCTCTCAGCCTCGAGCGGTGACACAACTGGGCCATTCAGGAATTGATAAGAAGAAGCTGATAGATTAATAACGCTATGGGAATCTGACAGTCCAATACACATGGACACACTGAATACATTTGAGAAGTCACACTTGTGACAGTGAGCTGACCTCTGTAGCTCTGGGATTAGCTCTTTGAAGTTTAAAACTACATTTGTCTGTGGCCTGAGAGTGAAGAAAAGAGAAGTATTCTGATGTAGCAGTTTTCTACAACACATATATTTAGACTGATATTATACAAAGTACAACTAAAATTTAGATAGCCTCTTGGGTTTGCCCGATAAATTATGAATAAATAAATATCTGGTAAAATGACATGGTATTTTTTCAAACCACAATATGAATGGCACAATTACATCATTGCGGCAGGAGAGACAAAGCTGTTTTATACTTTTTAATATTGATTTTTGTAATAAAAAGACACTAGCCTTTACTGTTCATTCAAAATTGCTCATTCCTTGAATATTTATAAATGGTAGAAGAAAGCTTTCGGAAGTGTCTTATACAGTCAAACTCAATGTGAAGTTCTGACATTTATTTACAAGCCATTATTATGGTTATAAGCTAACCTTATCAACCAGAAAAGCTATTTGTAATTATCAATAAATTACGAGGAGGGCTTCTAATGACATGCTGAATATGTCAAACTATCGCCAAAGCTTCAAAGTATAAATCTTTAATGTGTTGGGAGTGTGGGTGCATTATAAGCAGCAACTGGGAGTGTGCATTCAATGTTCCCAATGGTTCATAAGTGTTTATAACCAACTTGTCAGGCATTTATAAATCCTTCATGAAGCTGGTTGTAATGTAGTGTCAGAAAAGGGCATCAGTGAAAAACCCAAGCTAATCAACCATGCCAATATTCTGGAGACTAATATTTGAATCAATTATGGTTTAGCATAGTGGTCTTTTTCATTTACTTACTCAAACATAAAATAAAAATGTTGAACTGGGGTCAGTGCTCTTGTTATGCAATGCTTTTTATCAGACATGTACCGTATGTCATTATGAATGTTGTTGTATAATTAGAGTGCAGGTCTAGACAGTGGCACTGAAGAGCATCTGTGAATCGAGTCAATCCTAATGTGTTTTCACCAGCAGAGATTCATGGTCAGAGTCTTTGTTTCTCTCTTTCTATTGCTTTTCTTATACAGAATTAAACTCAAGCTTCTCAAATGAAGACTCCCTGAGAGGAGTATGCTGCTGGGAAACAGGACATCTGCTGACCCTGACACAGATAAGGAGTTAAATAAATAAAAAACTGCTAGCCGGATGTTTGGTTGAACTGTAAACTTGAGATCCTCAGAAGTGTCGCTCTGCTGCACAGGCGGCTTCCACTTCAGCCTCGCACCTCTTCTAATTAGGTGAACCCTGTTGAAACCACTCTCTGGTATTTGAATTGAGAAAGCAGTTGTGACACTAAGAATTAACTAAAGTTCACCTTTTTCTTGAGGTCAACCTCCCCTCATTTCCCATCAGTCTCAGGCAGATTGTAACAGAAATGAAAGGACATGACCAGGAGGAATGGCGAATCAAAGGCAGCATTCGTTCCTGCTCACTCCTCTTCTTCTGAGATGTCAAAACACTGCTTGTGCGCTGCAGTAAATCTTTGGATGCAGAACTCGCACGTCCTTAAGGCTCTATGAAGGAAAGTGCACAAATGTCAACAGCTGTGTTGAATTTCCACAAGAATTTAAATCTTAAATCGTGGCTTTGTTCATACTACAGGGAAACAGTGTCCCAGTTTTATAAATATGTGTTTCCTGTTCACATTACTAAAACAACAGACATGTGAGCTGGTATTAAAGTGAACTCCACACTGTCTTTAATCTTTGAATAAATATTCCACAATCACAGCATTCTACATTAGTATCTACCAGAGAAAAAAATGAGAATGTTGGTCGCATTAATCCTAATTTGCTAGTTTATTACTTATTATGTGGTGGTAACCTGAGTCTCATTTTTGTGGTTTGGTCTGTTCTGATATAACCTGACTCTGCCAGATAAAACTGCTCCACAGTACCATCTGTTTGTAACTGTAAAACGGTTGCTTCAAGCCTAAAACACGCCCTGACCTGTCAGCGCTGCCACATCATTGGACACAACAAGGCACAGGTCAAGATTGATTTTCGTGAGTTTTTAAACTCACATATCTCAAAAGAATCAAGCTGTACCACAAGGTTAGCTCTGATATGAACAACACTGCCCAAATCAAAAACTAGCCATTTGCATTAGTACAATCAATCAGGACACAGCCAAAAGGAGCATAATGGGTCTGGGAGAGTTGATTAAAGACATTATTTCAAACACCATATTATGTATTCACTTTGTTGGATAATGAGTTCTTATTAAAAGATTTTAGAAAGCCATTAGTAATATTTCATCCAGAGCTTGGCTGCTGACACTCGGTAAGGTCGTGCACACGAAGTGTTCAACGCAAGAGTATTAATCATTTTGTTTGTGTCTTTAAAACCATAGCACGACTAATTATAGAAGTGTTTTCTCAGCTAAATAAGACACACTTTTTCTTGTAGCTTCATAATTCATTAACCAAAAGCACAGGAAGGTAGTGTAAATATAATATTTTTACCATACTAGTGATTAAGCTCTTTTCGGAACTCTGTCTGTAAAAAAAATTTGAAAGACAATAGGGAAATAACCTTCTTTAATAATAAAATAATATTGTTTTATTTAAAGGCTCCTTTGAGTTAAGGACAACCACTCTTGGCTGTTTATCACAATCACACATTAGAGGATTGTTTCCTGTGAATCATTAAGTATTAAAAATAGGCATTTTTCGTTGAGTCACCCTGCAAGGAATTCATCTCTGAACAACAATTTCTGCACAATTAAACATCTCATTTAGTAGCCGCGTTGGAGTCTGAGCGAGCACTCCAGTGCAGCGTGATATTGTAGTGAAAAAAAAATATATAAATAATTTCAGCAACTGTGGCAGTGTTGTATTTCACCTCGGCACAAAAAGTTCCTCAGAGAATGGCCTTGACCAACAGAATAACAAACAGACTGTGGCAATGTCACTTCACTTTAGCAGGGAATGAAAGTATATTTTATTTTATTCAGAGAGCCTTACTATAACAGGACATTACCAGACACACAGGAATGTAAAAGTCAAATAAAATGTATTTGTAGCAATGAATAGGATTACAGTTTTATAGAATAACATTCCTAATGCTATAAGGAAAAAAACGTGTATATTGCAGAGACATCAAGAAAAGGGCTGTCCTGGGAGATCACTGCACACAAAAGATGAAACCCCAGTGCTAAATGAAGGAGGTTAATTTGCAACAGAGCATCATGCCATTGGTGTGAATTGGCAGAAACACTGAAGTCAAATTTATACTGCCAAACCCTCTCCCATTACACCTCAGTTTGTTTGAGGCCCTTGTTTTGTAAAATGTTGCTTTCTGGTGCTAGGAACTGGAATGATTTGTGTTTGTTGATTAGGATATCCCTATGGCAAACGTCCCGGTTCAGTTGTAAACAGACTGACCAGAAAGCACAGTGCAGGCTGGAGTCCCTGAGTCAGCTTCATTTATGGAGCATCTGATTTACTACGGCCCACAATGCCAACTGGCTCTCCAGGTTATACATATACATATCGTAATAATTGAAATGCCAAGCCATTATAATATGTAGATGGGAGCAGCACAAGGCTTTCTTAATGTCCAATTTTGACCGAGGTTCTCCCCCCCGCAGTCACCGGAAAGCAGTGAACGGTGAATCATGTCTGGACCACTGACCGTCAGCAGCCTGTCTGCCCTCTCATCCAGACTCCCCAACAGGCATCAGGGGCTGCTGGGAAATAGATCTACTTTGAGCTGGTGGAGATGCATGAAATATTAATCGACACCTCCTTTTTTTCTGAAAGTGGGCTTCATTCTGAGGTAATGTGTGTTTGCATGTATGAAAGGTTAAAAGATGAAGGTGAAAGGTAACTGTTTTCAGTCTGATATATCCTGTCGAAGTATGGTTCTTTATACTAACTGGCGTCCTAAAATAACTCCAGGTTGTCTCTTTTCTTTCTGTGGAGGTGCAGTCGTGGGGGTGGACCGTGCTCCTGTCCGTGTGTTTAGAGAATGACACACTGCAGACATTTTCGACGCTCTGAACATTAAATAAAACACAACCTTATCGGGAAACTGAAAGAGAAGAGCACACAAGCAGCTGGCCAGCCTGCTCACTTGACTTTCATCAGTGGTTAAATATAGTTTTTCAAACATTTAATCTGCAAGGAGAGAGCAAAAATGATCCCCATAACTCAGCTTAGTCCAGTTTAGTTTCTATTCCCACCTGCTCAACAGCCATACGCTGACAGTTATTCATTATCAGAAAGACAGCAGGGCTAACTGTAAGGAAATAGCAAGTGGTTGTGGGAAAGCAGCAGCCAGACGAACAGGGGAAAGGCTGTTCAAAACAACACGAGCATTTGCATTGTGAAACTGTGACAGTCAAACCTTCATCTCATTTTGAAAGGCTTTATTTGTGGCAGACTAAACACTGCATTAGCACATGACTCCATCTAGTGGTACAAAGTGCTGAAATAGTATGTTTTTCTTTAAAGATAAACATGGCAATTTTCTTGATTCACCAAAAAAAAAAAAAAAAAGATTTGAAAAGTGTTGTTTCACTTTGGTGCACCAAAAGCGGAGGAGGAGGAGGAGGAGGCAGACTGAAAACGATGCTGCACTGGGGTAAACTGGACAGTGTTTCACTTCAGGGACAAGCTGACGACCAGAGAGAGCTCAAATGATACTGTAACTAGATTTGAAAGCTTCTAAAAAAAACATCCTACAAATAAAATTGTAGACCCATAATGGCGTTAGAGACAGGGATCAAATGTCTAACTGACCAAAACCTTGCTATTCTGCACATGCTCAAAGTCAGCATAGGCCTGTTAAAATCAACAGCTGTACATTGAACACGCCATTTATCCATCTTATTTAAATCAACACAAGAAATTAACTTGATGTTTAATTTATTTGAGTTTAATTCACTATTAACAACGTAAACTAATTAAATTTCCTTTAATGTTACCATTAATACCTGGCATCAGTTGTTAACATTAGCCATTCCTCCTTCAGGAAGTCAGCTCAAAATTCATTCCCCCACATTCTCCAGTGTGGTCAAACACAAGACTCACCACAGTAGCCGAAATAAGAGAAGTAATAAAAGGTTCCGCTTCCTGTTCAAAGTGCTCGCTGTGAAAGTTTGAGCCGGATGATATTGGACAGAGGAAGCTTCAAGTGCGGAAAGATTAGTGAGGAAATGTACTGTAACTTTAAATAGTTTGAAATTTAAGTTCAGAATGGTCTATGGTCTCTCATTTGGACATGTGAGCTCTTACTATTGAACACTGAATGTGAAGAGAGATTGTATATATTAGAAATCAGCACCATCCCTTAGTGCATGAGGAGAATAAGACCAGACAAGCAGGATATAGATCTCATCGCCTATAAACACAGATGGTTATCTCTCGGTAAATGTCAAAGTAATTTCCAGATATCCAGAGGACGGCATAGAAAAGATAAAAACAAATAATGTAACTATAGCCCTGCTTATTTGGAAGCGATAAGGTTATGTGCATGGTTTGAATTTTAAATCCCCCACCAGGACATAATCTTGTTTGTGTGTGCAGTAAAAAGGCAGGGGCGTCCTTCAAACCCATGTGGCTTTGAATGTGTTTTTTAGAGGCATGCAAAAGCCAGAGTAGTAGCGTTTTCCTGGGCTACCAAGAAGATGTTTTATAGACTGTTTGTCACAAGGGGGGGAGTGGGTTGCTCTATGACTAATCCTGCTATAAACAGCTCTTGTGACAGACCCTATTTGGTTACACTTTGTTGCGCCTATATTTCGACTAAGACTCAAATAAATAAAAAGATGTTTGACTAAAACATTTGACTTGCATCCGTCTGAATCCAGTGCATCCAGGACAAAGCTTTTTTTTTATTTTTACATTTTGTGTAATGTGTGATCAATGGTGCTGCAGTGTTGTGTCGTCCTACTTCCCGTCTGTATTTGGAGAATTGCAGGTTTCAGCAGTGCTCACAATCAAACTGTGCAGGGTGAGGGTGTGTGGGTGGAGAAAAAAAAAAAATGAAAGGCAGAAATCTAAATGTGTGTGACACAGCGTCCAGCAAGCTCTTCTGTGGATCCCTCCCAGGACTCTGCATATAGACTGACTGCAGGTATGAGAAGAATAGATTTTATTAAAAAGTGCCTCAAGTGTTACACACAAATACTGTGATAAATAAATGAACCTATGCATGAAGAGAGTGCATTAGAACCAAGCATGTAAACTGTGCACCTATAGAGGAACCAAGCCTAAACACAAAAAAAGAACAAGGCCCCTGGTTATGTTAAATCTATAACTATGGCCTTAATTAGTAGTTACAAAAGGGGTTGGCAAAAGCTTATTAGATACACTATCAATACACAGTGATTCTAATAAAATGTCTTTCGATCAGTTCCTCAGCATGTTCTTCAGTCTGTCAGTCTGGACTAAAAAGGAATATTGCTTAAGTGACAGTGCGGCACAAACAATACAATTTGAGAGCTTTTCTGTCAAGGGAGTCTCCATCAGCAACTCTGCTCTTCAAAGCTCGCTGGGACAACAAGAATAACATCTAATCAAAACCTTTCATCCTGATGGCAGCTAAGAGGAAGGGGAGCGCTCTCCACTGTCGCCACTTGGCCCTTAGTGGGTCCGTCTGAAGGGGAGAGACGAAGGCCTTGTGCACTGTCACTTAGAAAATTGCCTAAGAACGTGACTTTTGAAGGCATTTGGAGATTACAAGACCTCAACTGACCTACTGTCTAGAGACCATTTAAAAAAAAAAAATAAATATATAATTTCTGAGTTTTAGTTAAAGTTCAAATGTTATGCTATAAAAGTCAAAATACTTTTATTACACTCCCATGATAATAACCTAACCTCTAAAGTTCTGTCTTCCCTTTTTGGCAGAACAAATGATCTTCACAGCAACAACTTTGACTTTTTAATACAAGTCACAATAATAGAAAGATTGTACTAATAGAGGTACATGTTTTTAATTCAAGATTTCCATCATGCTTTGCTTCTTCATATCAGTGTGCAGAAGCCTGGGTTTGCGGTTGGTTACCCAGCTAACATAGCCGAGCTAAAAATGTTTGTTATAATTGTCAGAATCGCCGAGTTGAAAAGTCTGACTGCTTAGGTTATCTTGCTAAAATGCATAACCCTAGCTCAAGCTGTTTACTTATACAAAAACATTACACCATAAAAGAATGCCTAAACAGAAGTTACTTTTGATTGTATAGGGCCACCTTAAAGCCTATACAGGGAGGATACTAGTGCCCTTGCTAAATGTAACCATGTGTTTTGCTTCTTCCAAGTCTTTTACTTAGGATGGTTTTGTTGTTTCAGTCTATGCAAACTTAACTCAGCAAATTGGTTTCTGATGACATTTATAGACCATAAAATGGACAGGGTTAGAGATTGAATGCATATTGTGAAGCCAATGTAAAAGGATAAAACAATTAGAATAAATTTAAATTTTATACATCAGTATAGTTTAACAGGTGTCCAGAAATACTCTTCCGTCCCCCCAGCCTATATATTGCCCTAGAGACAAATCTGACGCACCTAAGGATTTTATAAACCCATTTCTGGCAAATATTACATGTCCTATTTTTCCTTAATCCAATCAGATCTTATTCAGTTTAGTATAAAGTTGACAATTCACAACACTGAGTTTAAATAACATTTACTAGCTCACATCACACATACAGAGACAACCATGGCGGTACAGAGAGAGAGAATACAGCTCTTGGTCCATACACAACATGAGCAGTCTACTTCCCTCTGACACATGGGCTTTCAAAACAGTCTCACACACACGAAGCAGTAAAATTCATTTCAAAACACCAGACCAGAGGCAGGTATGATTCAAGAAAACAAAAAGCGCAAGACTCCAGGAATATAGTCTACCTTAACTAGTTACACAGCAAATAAGTATAGGCAGAAGTAGATGCCACCTTTGGGCAGGATGTGCTCACAAAACACTTGTTAACGGCGAAGTGTAGCCGCATTTGCTAGCAGAAGTCAGAGGTAATGGGTTATCACAAACTATATATAAATGAGAAAAAGGAGGTGCACCAATGTTACTGACATTTACATCTCCAGACAGAACAATACTGTAAAGGTTCAAACAGTCACTGTCCATCAAGTTAGCTGCCATCTACTAATCTAGAGAAACCAATTCAACCGAGAGCCTCTTGTCGACAGTTTCCGCTGACCGATGAAAGACAGGGCTCAGGTGCACAGCCCATTTGGAAATTCTGGCCAAAGCTTTGTGTCAAAAATAAAAACACCCAAGGGACATGAGGGAACCAAATCTTCTACAGGTGAGAAGTGACTATGTGACCAGTGCAACATACTAGTGTAGACAGAATAAACAAGTTCGAGGGCGTGAATTAAAGACAACGTGAAAAGATTTGGTCTTTAGAGATTACAGAGCATTTTGTTAAAAAGCTTCACAATAAATTGCTGTCATTGGTGGATGGAAAGCTGCCAATTAATCAGACTGAATCACATCCAGGAAAAAAAAAAAAAATAGTAAAACATAGCTGTGGAATAAGACACCCAAATGACACCTTCAAACTACTGAACTGTTTACACAAGACTACAACTGAGGGAAAAAAAAAAGAAAAAAGTAGAACCTTTTCAATTAAAAGCTTATTTTATATACACACACACACCGTCCCTTTGTCATGAAACAGACAGGATCACTGTACTAGAGATGTTAACAGAAACACAACCCATGGCTGTTTTTGTAAACTGGCCAAACTGTTTGTAGCCCTGAACATATTCAAACACAAAAATAAAAAGGGTTAAGAATATACATACTCCAGTTTACCATTTTTTCATCTGTACAATTGTTCCAACAGAAACTTAAAAATATAAAGTAAAAACTTAATTTACCAATACACTAAAAGTCATACACACACAGAAAAAGTAATCACCAAGTATTCCCATGAAATGACAAGCATCCAGTAAGCTACAGGCTGAACTCCTTTGTGCTCTCCAGGCGTCAGACAACTCCATCCTTTGACTGCCTGGAGCATCTGTAGGAACCAATGGAATTTTCTATCCACTTGTAGAGCAAAAGCCAAGTTGAAGCACTTAGAAAATACGTTTGCGCTTAAGGTAGGAGTCTGCATAATGGCCTCCAAGGCCTTGAGAGTGCTGACCCACATAGCTCCCCTCAGGGCTAGGCTCTGGAGATGGGATGAGTCGGGAGAACACACGCTTGTGGCTGCCAATAGGAGTCTAAAATTAAGACCAAAAAAATGTTAAGTTACGAGCAGCTGCTTTTCAGGTTTCCAACATTATGATTTAAAAACAATTACCTTATGAACATTTCCCAGACCTGGGGGGTAGTTGGTAGTGTGACTCATAGGAGGCATCCCCACTGCCTGAGGACAAAAGAAAATAAAAAAATATTAAAAAACTTTAGAGTGTCTTAATGTTCTTTAAGTTTAAGACACTTAGGTCAATATATTGACAATTCAATAAAATGGTGAAAAATAAATCTAAAATCTCACCTTGTTGAGATGAGTGGTAGTGAGGCCACTGTTGCTGGTAGCCTCAGACCCTGAGCTGAAGTAGGAGGATTGGGGTGGGCTAGGTGAGTAGCCATAGTGGGAAAACCTCTCGTTATAGTTGGTGTGCTGAGCGATCTGAAAAGACCAAAATGTTAACGTGACAGGACTTGAATAGCTCATGTTTAAATGCAGTAGTAAGACTTTACCCTACCTGCAGTCCAAAGCTTAATGCCCCAGAATCAAGGTTCTCCTGCTGTTCAAACAAGTAAGATAGGGGGTCCTAAAGTAAAGAGTACGGACAGAGCAAATAATACAGTTAATTAGGAGTAATAACCAGCAAGACAGCACACATATGAACCCTTACCTGAGGTAAGGGAGGGAAGTCGGTGTTTAAAGACTCCTGGGAGCGCAGGTTGTAGTTTGGTGGCATGCTCTGGTGGGCTTGCTGGTTGGACATATTACTTACTGTTGGCCTCCTCCTATATGGGTGAGGTCTGCCATTTACTCCTAAATTGTCCAAACACAAAATTCAGGTGAGACGCCAAAAATACATCTACTCTCAAACCCAAAAAGCTACACAAAAATCACCTGAGGGAAAAACATGGGTGCTATTGAGGAATGGACCCTGGGGAAGGCTGACATCTTTAGGAGGATCTCCAAGTATGGACAGCTGTTGCATTGGGAGAAAAAAAACAAAATTGCCATAGAAATGAAAAAAATTAAAATAAAAAAATAAAGTGTTCTTACCCCTTGTGGTGAGAGACCTTCAGCCATCACACCACCCATCAGGGGCATGGAGAGCCCTTGCAAAGTGGGAGAAGGCGTCTGAGGGAAAGGGCCCGCAGCCGTGGGAGATTCCTGCTCCCTTGACAAGGCTCTGCCAAGTGGCAAAGGTTTTAGGGGTGCCAGAGGATCTACCTGTAGACTGAGACCTGGGATAACAGCACCTGTGGAAAACAGAGTGGAATAAGTGGTGCATCGTAACCTATTCTCCGGTCAGATACATGTCAGTACATCTGTAAACCTGCAAAAAAAGGAATATATGATTTTCCATGTTACTCCTAGGGTATGTTTGGGGTGTAAACGCAGGCAATATAGTTAATGAGCAAAAAGGGGACAACAGATGTTTAGTATCAAGCAATAAACAAACACGTGGTTTGTGTGGCTCTAGGAGCTACGGATGAACTCGGAGGATGCCAAACCTTGGGGCAGGTCTCCGAGCAGATGGACACCCTGCTGGACAGGCAAAGCTGCCAAAGGATTCTCCCCAATGAGTCCCGGTGCCTGCTGGCCAAAAGGAGCAGAGTTCAATGTCAGTGGTGGGTCACAGCCTGACAAAAAACACAAGTGGCAAAAACTGCTGCATTCTACAAGCACTCAAACAGTATCACTACTTACTCACCACATATGAAATAATGCCCTTCCTGAACAGCATTTGAGAAATGACCTACCACACCACTGCACTCACTAAGAAAAAGCTTACCCTCCAAGGCATCATGTTTTCCGTAACAAACTGCATTCTATACCTGGAATTTGTAAATTGACCACTGCACACTGATGGCCACACAAACACACATTCTATTACCACTCACACAAGACATTAGAGGAGTTTCTTTGTGTAGCACCTGAGCCCACAGAAGATGGTTTCCCAGAAAGGCTTGCTAATAGTGACATGCAGATAAATAAAGTGTAAATAATGTAAGGTAGAGTAAGTCATACAAGAAACCTAAAAAAGGCACCACGGGTGAAGTACCTGCTGGGCCTTAGCCTGGTTCTGAAGGAGAAGTTGGAGTAAGGCAACAGAGAGGGCAGGGTTGGCCATGAGGGGCATTGTAGGAACTGCACCCAGGATACCTGTCAAAAACTGTTCTTTATTTATTGTAACTTAACATTGTTGTAATTAAAAGGTGTAGACTTCAACTTGCCTTGTTTGGGTCCTTGTGAAAGCGGGTTAAGCAGCATTTTAAGTGCAGCAGGGTTACTGAGGCCTGTGAGAATCTGCATGGCTGTGGGATCAGGAAGGAGCCCTTTACCCCTGTTCACAGCCTAAGAAAAGACAAGCCAAAACTTTGGTGATAAAGACAAGCATTCCAACTTATGTAGAAGCAACTTTTAATACCATAGTTTGAGCAGCAATCAAAGCAGCCAACATGCTCCTCCCAGGAGGACCAGGGGCACAGAATGAGACCCTGATGTGCGACCCACCAAGTAACCTGCCATCCAACAAACGCTGGGCATCCTCTGCCATCTCAGCAGAGGAAAATTCAAGCACTGCAAAACGGCGGAAACTCCCATCTTGTCCCTGAGCCAACTGTATTAAAAAATAAATAAATAAATAAATTTAAAATCAATTTTGGGGAACAACCTACAAACCTTTTTTGTTAGAGGAACAACCTATGCCTTGCATCAGACAAACTACATGAAAAATATAATAAAAAAAAAATAAGAGTCTAACACTGATGCATTTCAAATGTTAATATGGATCTTCTATAATGTAAGTCGGTTCTATAATGGATGGTTCTATAATGGATCTTCTACAATGTAAGTCGCTTTGGATAAAAGCGTCCGCTAAATGAATAAATGTTCTATAAATAAGATGCAAGACGATTGCTTTAAGCAGATCTTTTAGTTTTATTCTTGAGTAAAACCTGTACCATCATTTTCCAAATGTAAAACCATCTGACAACACAGAACTATTTAAGTAGTTGTCATCCATAACTGGAAACAATTTATGTTGACAACCCCCTCACACACACAAAATAAAAAGGGCTGCCGTGCCTGCTGTGCTAAACTGGACAAGCTTTTCTCTCATTCCAGAACAGCCTGCTGAATAACACCACCTGTGGAAGTCAGGTGGTCATCGCCATAGAAACCAGCAATGCTCACTGCTATTGATATTCTGAGTGGCCATATTGAAACTGGGGTAAAGGTAAGGGATATTGTCAACTGTAAATTTTATTAATAACATTTACACACAGCATTACTACTGCAATATATACATTATAGTGAGGGGCACAGTATTTCAGGAGCTATAGCCATTATGGACTGCATCTTTCCAATCTTGATACTTCTCATAAGCAATAATAAAAATTTGTCAGCAATTTACAGCCCTCACCTTTAAAAAGGAGGATTACCTGGCAAAAGACTGGTGCATGTGCGTCAGTGAGAGTGTTGCGAAGGTCTTGCGCTGTCAACAGATTTTGGGGCAGACGATCCACACAAAGACATTTCGAGTGCAGAAGTGGATATGTAAGGGTTCCAACCTCTGTCCAGTGGACATACAGCATCCGTGAGCCAAGTTGCTTCCCCAAGAGCTCTGACTTAGCCCTGGCAGCAGAGTCTTTCTTCATGTATTCCACAAAGCCATAGCCCTTAGAGTGACCAGTGGAGGTGCTGTACACCAGAAAGCAGCGCTCAAGGTTACCAAAAGGACGCACCAACTCTTCAAACTGCTGCTGGGTGAAGGCACGGGGCAGATTTGCGATGCACAGCAAAGCATCTGTAGGCTGCAGCTGTACAGAAATTTCCCGGTCACGTAGCACATGCTGGTAGAACTCTTTAATGGCACACTGGGCCTGCTCTCCATTGAGTAGTGTCACAAATGCTGTGAACAAAAATGAGGTGATCAAACAAGTCAATATAAACAAGATTTATATTGAAAAGATTTGTTTGCAAGATAAGCCTACCTAATGTATAAATTGTGTACAACCAAATCTTATAACCATTTTATTTTTTTAATGTAGTAATTGATTCTAACAAATTGTATATTCTTTGTTTTTTTACCAAGATGCTGGATCAGGACTCTAGACTCAACATGGTCACATTAAGATAATCTTGTAACCTTTAGCAGTTGGCACAAGACAATGCTAGTGGTAATAAATAAATAAATAAAAAAAAACGGACTACAAAATGCTTTCATGACTATGTCTTTTCTTCATTTTAAAAGAACAATGGCTGTCAGTGCCACGAGAATCAAAGACAATTCAGCTGTCTAAGCACCAACCTGTTCCCTTGTACTTGTCAACAAAGCAGTACTTCAGGTCATAGTTGCCCAGCAGCTCATGGACCTCCTGCAAATTAGAAAATAAAAATAGTTTATCTAGCATAATATTTTTTTTGGGTCAAGAAAATACATAATTAGAAAATAAAGTCCAGTTGTAAACAAACTAAGCCATAGCACCTGTGGGGTGACGGGGTTGAATGGTTCTTTGTTGTTGGAGAAATTGTTCTGAGCTGCTTTTACCCATTCACAAACGTAATGACTATGCTGTCTAGCATTTTCTGAAATGTTTTGTTTTCACGCCTTCCAGCTTTTGTTTTTAATGCAGCTCACATCTCGAACTGCCACTGCTCCCCCCGTGAACAATGGTACTGCCCCAGGCCCACTGCTGCCCACGAGTCAGGCACGTTCCCAAAAATGTTGCATCAGGAGTAAATCACAGCATAGCGGACAATCAAACGCCGGAATTGTAACCAACATTTGGGCGAGTAAAGAAAAAAAGTGTTCATCGTGACATATATAAATGACATATATAAATTTAAGAAAAGTAACAACGCAGCTTAAATTTGTTCTTTTTTTTAATAGATACATATGAACAACAAGTCTTACAGGCCATAGAGTGGTCACTGACAGCTGTCCCACCACCTGGCATTCCCCACTTTAAAAATTGATAAAAAAAAAAAAAGTTATAGTGCGATACGAACTGACAAAACTTTAAATGTTGGCAATACTCATTTTTTTCCATGATAAAAATGGTATAACTACATTTAAATGACTACTGATCTTAAATAGGTAGTGTTAGCATGGCAGTCAGTGAAGAATAGTAAAGCTATGCTAACGTTAGCCAAAAGACCCGACCAATCAACTTCACTTATAAAGTATCTCGAAAGTTTCAGGCAGCGCTTACCTGGTTGCTGACGTCAGTGGGGAGATTCTTAATGATAATTTTTCTGCGGTTGTAAAACTCCCGGCGAGTTCTCTCTAAGCGGCTCTCAATTTCGTCAGGGCACAGGGATGTCAGGTCCTCGTCGACCCTCCGCTGACTCTCACGTCCCGCTGTGGCGTCCTCCTCTTTGGCATTGAGGTCTGAATGGCGACGCTCTCCGACGGGGAACCACTTTTCGTGCTCAGCAGCCGCATGGTCGTAATTTTCTTTGTGAGGACGAGATACGAACCCGAGCCCGGTGTCTGTGCTTTCATTTCTAGAAGTTGTAACAGACACAACGGCCGCCATCACTGGTCTCGGTGGAAGTTTGGGCAGTGTGTAAAGGCCACAGGGCGATTTGAGCAGTTTAAACAATACACACATGCCCCTAGCGCCACTTCTGATTGGACGAGAGGGGTACGCAATCTCCAGGGCGACGACGTAAAGCGCAGTATGGGCGGGGCTAACTGTCTTGTCTGTCCAATGGCTGAAAGACTGTTGCAAACAAAAATAGTAAAATGCTGCCGACTTCACAGAACCCACAGCAGGTGCCGCTGGGGTCATAAAAGTCATTTGAATGATAATGATTTCAATGTTTTAAAACGTATGCTATTTTTTCCACGTCTGGTAAAGATAGTGGTGTGAAGTTAGTACTTCTACCACAGCTGAAGACCGGTAATTAAGGATTTATGAGCTCAGGATTGTGCCAATAGACTACAGTTTATTTGAGCTAATTTAGTAGGCTATGTGCAGTTAGTTAATGAACTAAATCAATCGAGCAAATTGTGTTTGGATCAGGGCAATTATTTGTGATACGTTCTTGCTTTAATTTTTTGAGGTCTTTGTTAAATACTGTAAACTTTAACACCTCACCCAGTATTTTACATGCTTAATTACCTGAATGGAAAAGGGTCACTAATGATTCCCCTGAGCCTAACGACACTCCCATCAGGAGTCACACTGCCCTTTCAGAGCTAACAACTATGAGACCAGAACAGCCTGGTCCAATCAGTCATTTTCAGGTCAAACTCCTCCCTCTAGAGTTAAAAGCTCAGCTCTCCTACCATTTATTCATTCAACTTAATTGACAAGTCTCACCAATGTCTCCACCTTAAAAACCTAGTCCAGATTCCTTTGCTTGAACTTTTTCTTCAAATGAATACATGATATAGGCTATGACTTCATGATTTATAGCAAAAGAACACCACATTACAAACATTCAACTATAATAAAAAGCTATGATGGTAATATTTGTTAATATAGCATAGTTTAATTGACATACATGAAAAACTTTATAAAGATCTGTTGGCAGCAAAAACAGTACTCACTGTCTTACATTATATAATACAGTCAGGCGAAATAAGGCAAGGCCACCTCTTTGGATTTTTGTGTAAAAGCCTATTAAAAGCATTGTACCAGGTGCTGTATGAAGCCTGGCAATCATATATAAAACACCCTGACATTTATATTATTTATTTTTGTGTGTTTTGTGATAAAACTGTTAAACTAGCCCCTTTTAAAGACAGACTGCCGCTGGTTCATCACATTCTCCAATATAACTTTTGCACAAAATTAACACAAAATTACATTAACACTTAAATATACAAGTTATTTGTGAAGAAGTATCAACTTTAATATAGATATTTGTGTATTTGAGTTTAGTACTTTAGTGAATGTCTGTTGAGTACATACTATGTATGTATAGTGAGTTATATGTTAATGTTCATCTGAGGCAGCTTTAATTTGAGGGCTTAACTCCTCACATGACTGTATATGCTTTAAACTGTGCAGAAAAGTAAAAAAATAAAAAATAAATAAAAAGTACTAATCAGCAAATCTGGGCAAGGGAAAAGTTAATAGTTGACTGCCATTCGTATGTTCGGCGAATAGCCTCAAATCTCTCAATTAGGGAACTGAACGCGGGGCGTTCTGAGGGGTTGGTGGCCCAACACTCATCCATAATGCTCTTCACCTGTTTTACATAAAAAATAGAAATACATTGAAACTACTTACATAAACAGCTAATCTATTGTTAATGTTTTTGTTTACCTCATGAGGGCAGTCTTTGGGATAAGGCAATCGTATCTGTCTTTCCAACATTTGTACGAGTACCATTACTGTCAATTGTCCATGGGTTGGACCCTTCATTTCATAAAATTTCTTTAAAAACAAAGAAACATGTTTATGATTGATATACACAACACTGGCAATGCTTTACTAGGAATCTCTATAACCTACATTGGGAGGGCTTTGGCGGTTGTCACAGTGTGTTAGTATCTCATATAGGGTGACACCAAATGACCAAATGTCTGAAGCAAAGGAAAATTTACCCTCTTTTAAGCATTCAATAGCATACCTACGCAAAAAAAAAAAAAAAAAAAAAAAAAACACAATACAGTTAGTGTGTGTTGAATACACTATCTACTAATGTAATAAGCTGGCTCCATCCATAATTTTCTGACATGCCAATGTAATAAATTAAATATACCACCTACCAGTACACTGGGCTGTCACCATCCTCACGAATACGGTAGTAGACTTCTCCCTCGGGGATGTATTTTGTCAAGCCAAAGTCTCCAATCTTTACCAAATTGTCATTTTCTACTAGGACATTACGAGCAGCAAGGTCTCGATGAATGTATCGCATTGAATGCAAGTATGCCATCCCCTTTTATTAAAGAACAACACTGATTAACCACTAAAATGAAACCCTTTACTTTTCATTACAAAACTGTTGCAGTTTGGCAATAAATTATGAGTAATTTTAGCCAAACTTTGTGTGCTAAAAGTTTGCAAACCAATCAAATAAGAATATTCAGCCAGTCCTTGAAACACATAAACAAGATACGCACCTGACAGATCTGCAGGGCAAAGAGAAGGCACCGAGGCACATCCAGCTTACGTTCACGAAGATGCTTGTGCAGACTTCCCAAAGGAAGATATTCCATTACCAGTTGTACCATTTGTCCTCCTGTGCATTGTAAACAAATCATAATTAATTTGTTAACGTTTACTTTGTACAATTACTTTAAATAAAAGCACAATTAAAAGTATTAAAACACAACTGTATTGATGTAAATATAATAAGACAAAACTTGTTATTTCATGTTTGAGTAGCATCCACAGTATTTAAAAGGGTAGATTACAGCGAATGCTTATCCCTTGTTAACTTGATCATCAGTAGGAATACATTAGGACATTTTCAAGAAAAGGTTTCATTTGCATTTACATTTATTCATTTAGCAGACGCTTTTATCCAAAGCGACTTACATTATTCTACAGTAATTACCAGTGTTACAGCCACTGGAGGCAAGGTGGGTTAAGTGTCTTGCCCAAGGACACAACGACAGTATGACTGCTCTACCCACTGAGCTACTACCGTTTCAACAACAGTTGTCAATCTTTCTAGGGCTCTATACTACCCTGTTAGGATAAAGCTAATAATAGCAGTCTGGATAAGTGGTATCAGGAAGCAGGTTATGACCTTATTCAGGTAACACTGGGTTACTCTGCGAGTGTTTATGTAAAACAGGCTGGTGATAACTCTGCCTGTTTTGCATAAACATTAAACTGGTCAGAAATATGTTAACATGAAGACTAAACCAAAACTACACAAAAGCATCATAAACACAATTTACAACATATATACATCGACCAGAATGAAATGTGGAGTCTAAATATTAATCTGAAGTCATCACAGAGGGTATTAATTGGTGAATCTTGATCTTGTAATTCATTATAAACTCTGTGCAGCAGAGCTTTTCCTCAACCACTTTAGCTTGTTTATTGTAGCTGACTGATCAGAGGGCTGTGTTACTATTCTTTATCTGGAACTTAACCTGCTTTGGAAATGGTTAGTCATTCAGCCTAGGTTTCCATGGAGATCTAACTCTAAAGAAAGTGAACCAGTTTTGTGAAACATATTCTCATGGTTTACCACAACACTCCACCAAATTCACCAATAAGTCTAATGCTTCACTGGCCTCACAGAACATTGTGAATGTTAATGTCAATGGCTGCACAGTAAGTTTTAAGTCAAAGGTTATACAAAGGATGTTTTTAATGTTAGTTTTTTTCTATATGATCTAAAGCTGCCTTAACAGACAAATAACCAACTGTTCAATAGGTGTACAAAAAAAAAAAAAAAAAAACAATAATTTTTGCTTGGCGAGCGTTTTCCATTGGCCCTCTGTCTTCTGAATCATTGTTACTACTAGGTTTTCTGACATTTGGAAAAGATACAAACTTGTATTCTGGCACTGTAAAGCAACAGGCAGTTTGGTAATTCTATGAGTATTAGAGGGAATACTGTCCAGCAAGTTAAACTCCCACTATTACTCGTAGCGTTACCAAGCTGCTTGTTTGTATCCTTCCCAAACTCTCATTTTTAAGAATGCTAAGTTATGCTACTCAAATGATACTTGAAATGATTCTAAGTGGCGAGTCTGACAGTGAATCCACTAACGCGACACAGCAAATGCCGGTAGTAAACACACGCTTGAGTTCCAATGCCTGTGCATGAGATTTGGGAGGCGTGTGTTCTTACACATCACTCATTTCAAAAACTCACTAACAGTTGTTAGTTTCTCAGTTGTTGAAAACATCCTCTGTAAAACCTTTAAATAAGTTTTATGTTGCTGCTCATCTTAGGTTGGCAGACCATGTCAACAAAACCAGATGAAAAGATTTACCCATTTCTGTGCACAATCCTTTGTACTTGACAATATTGATGTGACAAAGGGCTTTCAGAATCTCAATCTCTTTTATCCAACCATCTGGCACATGACCGCTGTCCTGTTTCAAAGCCTTTACTGCCACAAGCTCTCCGGTACCGTCGTTGGCAGGGTCATATAAGTAGAGAATAACCTTTCCGAAGTGGCCCTACAGACACACCAGGAAGATATAAAATACACAATCAAAAAGAGAAGTGAGAATAAAGTTATTAATGCTTACCACTCCCAGTTCCCTTATTTCCTTCAGGTAGCGTTTGTGGAACACTGTTGGATCCATGTCTTGCAGGGTGTCACTCAAGGAAATATCAGGATCTGTTCATAAAATATGTATGTGTTAATGCACGTACATGTAAGACAGATAATACAAAATAATGTGTGTTAAGATTAACTAACTTTTGATCATGATTTCAGTGAGCTTTCTTAGCACAATTTTGAATGAGGGCCTCTCTGTAGGTTCATAGGTCAAACACATGCTGATAAACTTGGCCAGTTCCTCGGAGGATGGTTCAGCTAAACGGCCTTTCTGCTGGTAAAATCTTTCTTTCTGTTTAAAATAGATACAGGTCAAACAAGAAGTTGGATTTTATGACTGCTTCACACTGAGAAAAGTTGGTAATTTCAAGTTTGGGCTGACCTCAGCCAATGTGCTGGTACTCATTGGAAGATCACCATTATTGCAGATTTCAAGCAGTGTGACTCCGAAGCTCCACTGGTCAGCAGCATTTCCAATGGATTCCCCACTGTCAACGCATTCAGGGGCAATCCATGGGATACGCTCAACACGCTCTGTATTAATAACATCAACAACATTTAAATATAAATACATATATTTTTTAATTTGGTGTAAATTGTCTTAACTTAGTGCTATTTAGTTTCAGCTCGGTATTATACTGTTTATAATATTTTGTAATTTTTTTTATTCAGTTGAAAAACTGATAGCCATGTTATGTATTATTGTATGCATAGAACAGCAACTATAAGACAACAGGAAAGAGGTTAAAGGAACCGAGTTGATAATAATTTCCTGTGTTTTTATCTGACTGAAATAAGATAGAATATTGGTTAAAAAGCTCTGCGTGCAAAACATCAGTACAGACAAAGTTACAAATTATGTGCTGACCTTCCCGTGAAAGGACATTAAGGGCAATCCCTGGATCACTCAGCTTAACAAAAGGAGCAGTCCCGGGCTCTAGTCCCTGCCTTGCAACAAGGATATTCTTAGCACAGACATTCCCATGAATCAGCCGCTTGGTCTCCTGCAGTTATGAAAAATGAATAGCCTTAATATAATTTCAGGACAAACAGTGCTTCCAATAATAATTGTTAAGGTGAACCTATCTGATAAACTGATAATCACATTATTTAATTTGCAATTACGTGTGTCAGAAACTGAGCATGCAACAGATTGCACACATAATAAGTACTAGGATTTCATTTTATGCGTGTGCACACTATTTGTGGCTTGAATGTAAAATTATTACTTTGGAAATATAATTATTTTGAAAACAAAAATAAATAATAATGGCTCCACTCACAAGGTAACTAAGAGCACTGGCAAGTTGTTTTGCCACAAGGAATTTCCACTGAGGTGTAACTGATGCTTTTTCTCTGCGAAGAAAAACATCAAGGGGCCCAAACTCCACATATTCTTCAACCATAATGTCTGTAAAAGAAGGAATATGTCTGAGTTTGATTAATTAATGAGAATATTTTTTATTTATTTGTGATTTAATGTAAAATCTTGCAGTTGTCTATAAAACAGGGATATGGATTGGCTAGGTATAAATGCAACAAATGATAAGCAGAGGTGCACCTAAGTGAGAAATGAGGGTAGTATTATCACTCTTACTTTCAGATTCTTTGACAGATACACCATGTACAAACACCAAATGACTGTGGGATACTTGACTCATGAGGCTTGCAGTTTCAAAAAACGCCTTTAAAGACAAAGGAAAGATTACTGACAGCAAATATTAAATATTTCTATTAAATTGCTTGGACATAACTACTTACAAGTGCAATGTCTTTATGGCTTTGGTCTATAATCTTAAGTACCACTTTAATCCCTTTGCGGTCAGCAGATTTGTTATTACATTCATTGTCCTCATAATTCTCCTGTCTGCCCTGCACCAGTAGACCAGCGTATATGTTTGTTCTGGTTCCACAGCCTAGATGTTGTCCCTGTTCCATCAACAAACCAGACAGTTGATCAGCTGTGAGCTGTTGAACCTAACTGTAAGACAATGAAATAAAGTATTTTACCTGTACAATTTCCTTGTCTTTGATCTGGTGAAACCGCACTTCTGTCATGTTTGGGGGTGGAGATTCAGCGTTTACGTGGTCATCAGCATGTTTTCTTATCACCAGAAGATTAGATTGCTCTACAACACCAAATTTTCAATTACGACATTTATTGCACAATTTCTGAAAAAACAAACAAAATAAAAATGGGTGCATGAAATGGACACAAACCTCCTTGTCTGGGTAAACAGCATTTCCTGACAGTAAAACTGTCTGGACCAGACTGAAGAACAAATTTTTTGAGGCTGTCAGTGAGTTCTTTTATGCTGGAGAATTCTTTGTTCCAACCCTCCAGACAGAACACTGACCCCTTATGCTCAATCCGAAACTGCTTGTGGCATGGCACTGATCCGTTCTATGTGACAAAAAGTACATATGAACACAAACGTACATGCACAATCTAACAAACCTCACAATGTTTGCAAATGTCGTTGACTTGCCTTTTTGCTCAGAACAGCGAGGATAAGGCGGTGATAGTCAAGAGCACTCCAGCGTACAAGAAAAAGTCCCTCCTCTACTGCCTCTCTTTTCAGCTTCATTAGCACAAAATCATCACTGAAATGATTCCGGACATTAAACATAAAACCATTTTTCTTCAATGCAACTCTGTGTCTCTATATAAAATGAAAACTCACTGCATAGGCCCATGCAGTCCATTAGCTTCACCCATCACTACCCTTGGGGGAGCCACATCACAGCAAAGATAGTGATGGGCATCTGCAGTCAGTCGGTAGTACCCATCTAGAAGGGAGACAAAGGACCGAGCCTCCTGGCTGGAATTCATGTGAACCTCCTACATAGCAACAAACAAACACAACATACAAACACCAATCAATTATAATGACATTTCTGTTTGTATGAATATTAAAACCCCCAGAAAATCCCCAAAGCAAAAAATCCCAAAGATTTACAACTCATACACAATAGGAAAAGACATAGTCTAGTGTATAGGTCAAGTATACACATCATGCTTCCTCTGTATCCAGATAGCTAATGACATACTCAAGACAATATCATCAACCAGGCTTAATGCAAACCAAGAAATGTGCTGCTGCTTGTACATAAAATGGTAAAGAAACACTTCTCACCATGCAGCGGTTGTCCTCAGTACTAATGCACACATTATCTTCTGTGATGGCTATATGAGTTATTTCAGGGAAATCACAGAAGGAGGTCCATTTATTAGAAGTGTTTGCATTGACTTGTGTAGAATGCTGTTTGGTCTTCCTGAAGTAGGGGTTAGACTGAGCCTAGGAAAGATTCAAAATAAAATGCAAATAGACCTTCCAAAGAATTTATAATAATGCATTCTTTGTGATGACAAACCTTCTGAGTTGACAGCTTTCTCCACTGAATGCCCTTAACACCGCAGACCATAATTTCATGTGTGGCTGGTGTTTTGTAGTCGTCGTCTTCTAAGCATCTTTTAGCATGAGTTGTGTTGGAATAAGAACTGCTTCCCTCCCCATCTTCCCGCAGTTCCAGGTGATATACAGAGTAGGTTTCTGAGCCAAAGCGTGGAGCCAAGTGTTCGAGCGTTGAGATGTACCTATACATTATGTCATTAGCACTGAGCCCGCCTTTATTCACAGTGTGCTGTTGAAAGGTCTGCACAAAATCTGCAAATACTTTCTTCATCCTGATTTTTGTCAGGATGTTATCCTTGGAGATGTGTTTGGCAAAAGATCTTGGAATGCAGTGTTGGAATCTGAAAAAAACAAGCAGGCTTAACTGAGCATTGTTTTTATAATGTGTGTCTGTGTGCTTACTTTTAGTGTCTCTGAAATGATCAGATGTGGCACTTCAATTCCATTGTACTGCTGTGCAATGACTATAAAGCTTCTTATCTTACCCGATTTTTTCTGCAATTTCTTGTAAACTCCTGTTTGTTTGCATTGCTTGGTGTGAAAGGTGAAGTACAGCCATCCCCAAGCTCTCATTTTTGAAGCGACTTAGCTCCTCTTCTGACTGCATATCTTCCATTTGCACTGCTTCATTCACAAATTCATGTTTGGCCTTTGGACATAAGAAAAACAGGGGTTAGGCTGTTACTATTGAGAGTTCAACAAAAAAAAAAAAAAATAAAATAAAAAAAACATTGCTACACAATGAAAATCAAGTTAAACACAAACCTGGGCGAACAAGTACTCCAAGGAAGTAATTTCAAGCAGTGGGGAAGTGCCTTGATTTGTCGCAGATTTGAGAGCATATCGGGATACTTTTGGCTCCTTCTCGTTTAGACCATGCCAATTACGGAAATAAAACCTTGTCACAAGAAAAAAAGCTGATTAGATATGAGAAAACTATTTAAACACGCACTTGTCTATCAAATAAATACAGAGACTAACCTCATACGGTAATTCAAAACAAGGTTGGTGGTTTCCTCCAAAGTGAAAACATGGTTAGGACTTAACCAGCAACAGGATTGAGGTTCATAGAGCGCAAACAACCCGTAGCACAAAGGAGTTATTCCTGAAAAAATGACGAGTAAAATGATTTGACTAACAATGGCAGCTCATCACTTATTTTCCTTTGGACAGGTCATTATAAATGTCATCCTCACCAACAGCCTCTGCAGCTGAGATGCACAGATCCTCCGCTGTGACCTCTCCGGATGTGTGGGATAAGTACCGCTCCCCATCCTGTGTCCAGAAGAGGTACACATGGACCCCTGGACCCCGTGGAGGCTCACTCTGACCTGGAAATGCCCGTGACTTTGGACTCTTCTTTGACCAAAGATTTCCAAACATTCTGGGTTTGTAAGTCACTACAAACAAATACACGTTATATGTGAACTTAATGTAGAGCTACAGCATGATTATCATTACCTTCAATTGTAGTATTCACTATCTATGCAGGCAATAACAAGTAGTTAAGTTGTACAAAAAATACAGTTCGATGTTACTGAATTATTACCTGTTAACAAGTCATGTTATTAAAAGCCAACCGGAAATTACGCTACGCCATTTGACCTGATCTGCGGAACAACAGAATGTACTTAGCTCACATTTACCAAAGTAATAACTACGGAGTATGTATCTCAAACGTGTAGGCTACTGTACATGAAGTCGTTTAAGATGAAATAGCTAATGGTCTCTCTTACGTACTTTCTGTTACGATCGAAATATAATACTATGAATATATCTCACCTTTATACGGCTGGGTTTTAGAGGAATTACATGACACCCGACACGGTCAAACAAGATATGCCTTTAGTTTCCTTGTGAGGGTAATTCCCCTGCGCCTACTTGTGTGTTTTCTATTGAACTGTCAGCAACTAAAGTGTTTCTTCCCGAAACCAACCAGACCACGCCTCCAAGCCCCACGCACGTACTGTACGCGTCAAACTCCTGCGACGTGCATTTCTCTTTATTTGCATTAGACAAACTCAAAAAACACACACCACATTGACAAGTGGACTTGTGCAAAGCTCTTGAATGAACAAGATCCCATTTCCTTTTTTGTAGCGAACAGGACTGAACTCACTGTGGGAGGCTACATGTGCAATTTATCAAGTTTGAATTGATTTATTACAGTGTGTGTTAACATTTCTCATTATATAATGTACATTAACGCATTAAAATAAATATTTTAAAGTCCAGGAGAAGTACAGTATATTTATTTGAAGAAGTCTTGCTGCAGAATTTGGTCTAAAAGTCCAAAATCAGGTAAAATAAAAATAAATTCAATGTTAAAAATGGAGGTGTATTGCATGATCCTGCCTGTATACTGGTCTATAAACAAAAACTTTCGAAGAAAACGTTACACTTGTTTATTTGTACATTTTGGGCTTTCAAACAGCACTCGCACAGAATGTGTGAATACGAAGCGTTAACTATTATCCTGCTAATTCAAACAAGCATATGAACAATGCTTAAGGGAACCCATGATTTGTATATTAAACAAAGTGGACAGTGATAATCTGAGTATTTAGGAATCTGTCTTTACTCAGTATGCTCAAGTCAACTCTGATTTGAAGAATGAATGAATTGGGGGTAGAAAAGAAAAAAAAAAGTTGATGAATTTCAACATTGAGTTGTTATTTTGTAGAAATAGTCCATGACACTTAAACCTAATTACGCCTGTATAAGTAATTAAAGTCAACCACACACTTATTTAAAAAAAAAAAAAAGAAAAAAAAAGGAATAAAATAATGATATGCACAGTGTGAATACTATGTTTAACAACACAAACAAACAAGGTAAAAATGCTAGCATGCATGACAAACACAAGACACCTGTGCCAAACAAAAGGTAAGACACAAAAAAAACAAGTGGCAGTTTAATTTAACATACTGTAGCTGTGCTGTTAGGCAAATACTAGGCCTGATCTAAATATATGAAAGTTATTTCATTGTTCATTGGTTGGCAAACTATTCGTACATGTGGTAGAGACGCAATACAGTAAGTAAATACATTGGGATTACAATTTTCTATAAGCACAGTTGGTCATTCCTTCTTTGATTCGTCCTGTTGCTGTTTTACTTCTTCATAGATTATTTCCTCCTCCTTTTCTTCACCCTCATCCGTCTTGGAATTTGGGACCCAAAGCCCAGAATCTATGCATCTTTTCATGTGAGCCTTAGCTTCCTGAAAAAAAGAAATAGATAAATAAAAAATTCACATTTACATTTAATACATCAAATAGCTTATTGAAATTGTGTAGGAAGCAAAACATAGGTAAATGCAGAAAAAAGCTTAAAGAAAGTAACTTACAGTGGGGTCCATTTTGCTTATTACTTCTTGTAACATCTGGATGTCCTTGTCATCAAAGCATTTCTGCATTTCCTGCAAACAGGTATATGCTTTGTGTAACAACAGACTGATAAACAGATAAAGGGGAGAATAATGCTTTTTTAGACAAATTGACTCACAGGTGGAAGAGACTCATATACTTCAACAGGATCTAGGCCGCCTGGTCCCAGGCGCTTTTGTTTCTCTTCTTCCTCATACTCCTTCATTGCCTTTTCAATACGTATCTTTGCCCTACCACGAACTCTTTCTTTAAAGGACTCCAGCTCATCATTGAAAGCATCCTGGTATTGCTGATCTGCTGTCTGCACAGAGACAAAATAATTGGTAGTGACACAAATGAGCACAATTGGAGTCAGTTACAATATTTTCAGTGTTGGTTAGAAAACCTGGAATTCTGTGACATTTAAATACTTAGTAGATACATAATATACACCTGTTTCATTAAAAGGGACATCTTTTTTACCTTGATTTTGGCAAAGAATTGACGGAAGCAACCACGGGGGTCCACCTTGAGGCTTTTAGCCAATTCTAAAATGAATTGCATTACAATGGTCTGATGAGCCACCTGCTCCATTAGGGCATGTTTCTAAAAAAGGAAGGAAAGAGGTAATGTATATGGTTTAAAACAAAAACAATAACATTGAATGGCAGAAAACCATGAGACAATCACAAAAATATTAGTGTTAGTTATAGTGTTAAGGTGTTTACCTCCTCAACTTCAAGGTCAATGCACATGATAACCAGGTAGTTTGCCGTCTCTTCACACACAAGATGTGGATTATCAGAAAGATATTTTTGGCTGTCATCCCAACGTCGCAGCATTCCTATAGAAAAAGAACAAGTGATTGATCACTAAAATAGCCTTTAGTGACAACCATTGTTGAATTTCAAAATAAAATAAAAGTACTACTTTACCAAAATGCTTGATCTGCTTCTCATATTTCTCCACAAATGTTTTATGCTTTTGCTCCTTCTCTTCTTCAGTTTCTTCTGATGTTTCAGGTTTGACATTAACAATGCTCTTTAAATGGTGCAAGACAAAAAAGTGCACAGATATTTAATAAGATAAAACTAATGTGTGCCAGTTACACTACCAAAAATACTTTGCCTTAGGTTACCATCTTTGGTGTGCAGCAACAAAGAGCCCCCATGCCACCTTCTAATTATTAGCATAATTTTAATCTCTTCACAAAACACACACTGACTTTTTAAACTGCATCTTTCCACCTGGAGATTTAAATCCTTGCAGAGAAAGACTTAAGCATATTTTTGTTACTGGTGTGTCAAAGAATCTAATTTCCTTGTATGCAATTGAATCAATACAAACATATAAAGACCTCTAATAACATAAACTATATTTTTATATTTTAGCTATAAATCAAGACCTGTAAACATAAGGGCATCTTTACACATAAAAGTCTGCATTAAGAATTCAAATTGTTATGCAGTATTTGTTAGGTTCAAAAATGTCTGGTTTCACACTACAGTTTTAAAAAGCAAACCATCAGACTTTCTCTGACGTTGCAATTACTGTTGTCGTGACAACATGAGGCGTGCCTGTAGATGCCTTGTACTGTGGTGAAGGTGTCATAATATTGGTTCAGAAGCTCATGTTACGGTTGAACTGGAGAAATACAAAAATCTGACCCGAGGAAGGTCAACATGTTACTATTATTATGAAGACAAAAAGCTGAAAATTGCACTGTCATTCGATTTGATTTGCTATAAGACACTCGGCTTCACATGATAAATACTGTGGGAGCGATAAATATAGAGCCATATAAAATGTAAAACGACATAATTTATTTTTTTATATAGCGCTTTTCTATAATCAATGCGTTATGCGTGTTTAACTTGATAAATATCTGTTTTCTCTCTTTAATTCTTACATTTGCTCTTCTTTGTGTGTTTAATTGAACGTGACATCCTGCATTTGGACCGAACTATCAGCAAACGCGCTTTCACACTACAAATAAAACCGGACGTTTGTTCAATTTGGTCTGGCCCAAAGAGCAGGTGTTAGGTCCGAACCACGGTCTGCTGGAGCTTTCATACCTGAAGATTTGGTTCAAAACAAACAGGAAGGTCTGAAAGTCGGGACCAAACAACACATGTGTGAAAGCGCCCTAAAACCCGGGCATAATGTGTTGCATACAAAGTCACCTCACCTTGCTGAAACCCTCTTTGCTGAGTGTATCAACATTCCATGGCATCTTCTTTTCTTCTCTGTTATGTTCCTCTACTTTTTTATCCAAAGCACGTTCCTCCTTTTTCAGTTTCTTCTCCTCAGCCTGAGCTTTGCTGAGCTCTGCTTTGGAATCATCTGTTGTTGACAGACTCAGCTCTTTTATCTTCTTTTGTGCCTCTGAAATCTTACGGCGACATTCACTGAGTCCCTTGTTTAGTTCCTCGCCTTTCTTCTGAAATTCTTCCATTCGCTCTAGACGAGCCTGTTAATATAGGAGTATACTATTAAATGCAAGTCGGTGCCGGTCATCTATAGCTGAAGACTAACAGTTATCTGCAGTGCTGTTGTACATAAGACCATACAGTTTAGAGATCCATTGTTGTTTTATTAGGATCCCCATCAGCTGTCCATTTAATGGCCACTAATCTTTCTGGGGTCCTCACTTGAAAGATTTGTTTACTTTTTCCAAAAGTACAACATAAAACCTATAAACTAACATTTAAATTATAACAAAAATTAAATGGAAATACATAAATAGAAAAAAAATATGTTTTGGCTTTCACATGATCATCTTCAATAGCTTTGTTAGCATTCTCTTGAGTGTTAATTTGTTTTGTACTTGTTCAATGTGGTGCTACAGCGCACTGTAGACTTTACAGCATTAGTCCTGGGGTGAGGAGGTTTTAGGTCAGCGTTTTGTTGAGTAACTGACTGTGCTCAACAAAAACTTGCTGTTGGGCAAAGAAATTATGGCCGTTTTAAAGATAAAACATTAAAAAAAAAACATGTAAATTGTAATTTGAATTTTTTCAGATCGATAAAGAGCATGATAGCCAGAAGTGTATTGACTACTTGAAATTAAAGTTACATTAGATATGATTCAATAAAATGTTAAAACAATAAACAACGTTGCGTCCCTCATTAGACGTGTGGAGTAACCATTTATTGAATTATGAGCAGGAATTATCATAACTCCATATTAGATTGGATAAGCAGCAATAAAAATCTCCACCTGAAATGAGCAAAACTTTACCTGAAAGCAACAAGATGATAAATACACTTAGGTGATCATATTCTGCACGGGTACATACTGCATTTATAATAATTATACGATCAATGCTTTCAGTACAAAAAAAATGAACAAAACTCAGGCCCCACACTGACAAAGCACAATTCTCCCAAAACATAATGATAATATTGTCCTATTAGAAATTTATAAATTACCTGATGTCTCCATCGGAACAGACTTGGAGTGTCGATATTTGGGTGAATGTCATCTTCATCGTCTGACACCTCAATGTGGTCCCAAACGCTGTAGTCTATTCTGGACATTATACCAGCAAGGTTCTAACGCAAACAATGTTAGCCTGGAATCTGCCTCGGCTAAGTTAGTGTGCTAAATGTAGCTTACCAAAATCTTTAATGCACAAAGCATGGAAGAGAAGGAGCACTGTTTGGAGATGTGTAGGTATAACGCTGTAGTCGCCGGTGTTAAACTAAGAACAACTTTGGCAAAGCCAGGCAGCGAGCATGAGCTAGCGAGAGAGTGCTACAGAATTCTAGAAAGACTCGCTGAACATTTCCGCCTGACGTCATTCCGTCGTATGTGCGTGGAGTGACGGAGAACGTAAAAAATCCAACCAAGGCTCGTGGTCAAAACTTGAGTTAACTGAGTCAAAGTGACTTAGCTCCAGAGCCAGTGATGTAGTGGACTAACAAAAATGTAACCATATATAACATTTATAAACGGACAAAATTTAATTTGTGGATTGCGGGAAAAAGGTAGATTTGGCCCCAGGCTTAAGGTTTACCATATCGATATTTTAATATATATTGCTAAATAACAAGATGATGATTGGGGTGTGTTATTGTTGGTTTGTTATGTATATGGTTGAAATGCCAGTCATATGAAAAATATGGTGTAGACAAACAGGGAAGTAAAGCAGAATAAAATAGTTTAATAAATACATCAGATCCATCTGTCTTTGTGTTTTAATCAACTACACATACAGCAGTGCAAACCCGACTGCAGCTAAGGGTTTAAAGACAAGGTAACAAAAAAATCAACGAGCTCCACCAAACGCATCCCTAAAGGATCATGAGTTATTTTTGCTTTCCGTGGGCACTGAACCCTTGAATCCTGAGCAGCAAATAGAGTTTGTGGCGTGGGTTTCACAGCAGCGGCGCATATCCCTGATGACATTCTCACACATGCTCTCCAGGTATTTGTTAGCTGTAAGGGACAATGCAGCAACCTTAGATATAATGGGGTCTATGGGGTTTTATGACGACAGTTTACCTTTAATACCTTGTAAACACGTTTGAATTGCACACGCTTGCTTTTGACAGGGGTCCTTTTGTGATTGTGGCATACCTGCAGGACGACACAATAATGGCTTAGAGAGCAAAATGTAGCCTATAGTGACATGACACATGACGCTCACCTGTGTTGACGCACAAATCCTGGCATGTGAATGATACGGAGTAAAGAGAAGAGGAAGAAATACAAAATGAGAGGTCAGCGGCTAAAGCTATTTCCGGGAGAAACTGGCAATGTTTTTATCACGTGACTTTTCTGGTAACATGACTTTTCCTAGCAAGCAAAAATGTTTGAAAAGAACAACAGGGACATCTAGTGGCCAAAAGCACAAACGACAACATTCAATGTACTCTTTGACCTATTGGATGAAAGGTGCAACGTGAAAACAATATTTTATTAAAATTTTCAAGGTATGAAAATCAAACAATTCATATTTACAGTCATATCAATTATCCTGACCTTTCAAATATGTAGATTTATTTTGTTGCACATGAGTTTGTCTGTCTATCAGATTTTACATACAGGCTATTCTATGTAATTTATTTTTTAACATTATGATGTTGCTAAAGATAGATGGTAAAACATTATCTTAAAAAAAATACTATCAAAGTTACATATAAACTACTTTGTTAAACACAAAGAACAAGTTAATATCTTAAATTAATTGTTAATTTTTTTTTTCTAATTCATTCTAATAACATGAAACACATAAATACGCAATAAGTCTCCAATGTGTCATTTCAGCAGCAAAAGTAAAAACCTCGTTGATAAAATAAAAATTTAAATCGTAATGAGTGTGGTCATCAGATCCCATTTCAAGACTGCTTGTTTTATACACCTGCGTGAAAGCAAAAGTTAATTAGAAATGAGTGTAAGACAAACACACACAGACAAACACACACAAGAGACTCTGATATCCCTTACCTTTGGTCTTGACCTTTACAATGAACTGCTTGCTCTTCTTCTCCAGTGAATTGGAGGCAGTGCACGTGTAGGTTCCAGGAAGCAGCGAGGAAGACATAAGGACAGCTTCATCCTCAACTCTCTGCTGCGTGGGAGAGGACGTCTGCCAGCTGTACACTGGTGTGGGATTTCCTACAGCGGTGCAGTTTAAGCTGTTTTCAGCTCCAACTATCAGCTCTACGATCTCTGTTTCAGGGGTGACAAATGTCGGTGGAACTAAAGAGTAATAAAACAAAGAAAATATGCTGTCATTCCTAATTTAATTAATAACAATATTATTATAACATCAATAACTTATTAACTCACAGTACACAGAGGCATTAAGAGGCTCTGATGTCACACTAGGAGCTGGTTGTGGTCCCTCTGGCCCCAGCTCTAGTTCTGCGACACACCTGTAGTGAGCTCCATTTTCAGCTCTGGTTGGTATGATCACAAGGATAGAAGACACTTGGACAGGCGAGGAAGATGTGAGTTCAGAAAAAGAGTGGTTATAGACCATAGTGTCTCCTCTGTACCACTTCAGACTGAGATACTGAACTGGAGCAATGTTTTGCACCTCACAGAGCAGCTGGTACTCTTTTCCCTCTACCATGGGGCCACTGTGGTCCACATGTCGAATACTGACACTGTCTGGGGTTTCTATACAAATGACACACAGCATGTCAAAATGTTTATATTTGAGTAGGCCAAGTGTGATTTCTAGACATAGCTAAATGAATTGACTTACTATACAGGACAAGGTTAAGTTTCTCCTCGCATTGTCTTGGCGCAGTAAAAAATACTCCATAACAGATGGGCTCCTCAATCCAGTCAATCAGACTGTCCACCTTCCATTGCACAGACATGTCCTGTTGCGTGTGTGCAGCACCGATGGCCGATTCCCAGCCGAGGACACGCGCAGGCCGAGTGGCTTCACAGCTGACGGACACGGGCTCTCCAAAGCCTACCACGACCCTGGGGGGCTTCAGGTTTAGGGAGCAACCCTCTCCTGACACTGAGACATACAGTGGCAGTTATTATGTCCGGTGCGTTCACCACCAGCTCCTACTTTTTGTGCATAGACCTAGGGTATGTGTTATGTAACGTTTCACACGGAGTCGACCAAATAAGCGTACATTTAACATACTTTAATGTTTAGCGCATGAGTCTGTGCATTGCCTGTTTTCTGCTTCCTTGTGCCAGTGGTTGTTTTTGGAAATTATCTGAGACTGTGGCCGACTGCGTGCATTTGCAGGTTATGCAAAGATGCATGTGTTTAAACTACATTATCGACAGATGCATGTAGACTAGTGACAGATATTAGTAGGCTGTAGTAGCTTATAGTAGAAGTAGAACATAATATAATAGCAACGAGATAACAATACAAACGTATATTGCGTAACAATCACAGCTATTATAAACTGTCTTAAGTGTTCGAAGTTTGAATGCAAACACGTGTTCCTTCGTCCAGATTATTACCGTGCATCGCCGGATAGTTCCCATTTGTCACAATAATCTGCAATATCCGCTGCACATTCCTGAACAAACAGCTTTTACAAATGCGTAAAAGAATTTTACTAACAAATCTTACCTGAGTTAAACATGCTAAACATAATAGACCACGTCAGAAAGTAGTTCTTCATCTTATTTTTTTACAAGAAGCAGTAGATCAGGAGGCAGAGAGGGATAAAGTTCCTAGTTGAACAAGCTTAGTAACTCTGCAGGAAACTATGTTGGAACAAAAGGGCCCCCTTCATCCCAGATAACTTTGGGGGTGGGGGGTTTAAGGAAAAAGGGGAATTTAACAGGTGGCAGGCCTCTGTAAAAATACAAACTCTTTATGCATCTAAAAAATGACTTTGCCTTTTACCAAAAACTGAAAAGAAACAAATTTATAACATTTAAAAAGAATAATGGAAACCTAACAATTAAATATAATAAATAATTGCACACAGTATTAAATAAGGAGTAGAAAAGCTGCACAAAGTTCTTATAAATTCCATAAATCCCAGGCAGAATGCATTACAGCATATGGCAAAGGCCCTGACTGAAACTGTAATGTGAGATCGAATGCTTATTTTTGGAGAGCACAGCTGATAATCTCAAAAAGACTTGCATTGCACTCTTAACTTTGAATATACTAATCCATCTTTTGGGTTATCCACAGAAATGTGTTACAGCTTTATATTTTAAAAAAGCCTTTTTTTTTTTGTTTGTTTTTTTCTAAACTCCATGACCCAATTGAGCAATATCGCGCTGTCAGGTTACTATAGCAACACAGTCAGAAAATACACAAACAGAGCTTTTTTCAGCAGGACCTCCAGTAGGACTGACAAGGGCTAACATAAAGAACACATACTCACAGCTAATTAGTATGGCAGGCCTGGCACTCAATATACAAGCCAGAGTGAATGAGAGGTCTGAGTTGACAAAAGGTGGCAGAAAAACATACAAAGACACTGTTTAGACCTTACCCAAATCAGTATTCTGAATCAGGACGTTACCAACAGAATTCCCTTTATTCCACAATTTGTGAAAGATGTAAAACACACCCAAGCAACAATAGAATAAAAGTGTTTTTTTTTTTTTATTCATATTATGTAATACTTTTTCTTTGGTTTATCAGAAGAACTGTCAAAGTCTACTTTAGCTGTATGTTGATTGTAAACATTTTCTGGCTCATAGGCATGAAAACCTGGTAAAGCAAAATCTCAAAATGAAATTGCAAGCACAAAAGTATATACTTTTTTCAGTGCAACAAATAAACACTGAGAACTACAAGAGTGCATTTAAAGCAACACCAGTAATAAGTTTTACTGCATAGCACTCTATGCACCGTATTGCAACATTAAATCATCAGAGGTTAGAGAGCTGTATTTTGTGAAGTGCACCTGAGTTGAACAAACATTTAAAAGTACAGTCTGGATTATAATGCAAGGTAGATGAAGGGAAGATGCAACAGTATACTGAATTTTATGCCTCTGGTAGGTTGCAGTTATGTTTTAACTTTACAGTGTAGTCAGCCTTTGGACGTAAAAAATAAAATTCAGTTTTAATTACTTGCACAAACCATAATCATCAGTCTGTTTTGCAAACTCTAATACTATTTACATTTGTTCAGCCATCTGTATCTTTCAGGTCTAGTGTTATGTTGTAAACTATTAGCTGTACCATAATTAGCTGTACCATAATTAGGTTAAGTTCAATGGTTCTTACATTGAACTGATTTGTGTTTCTTGTATAAAAAAGAAATAAAAGAATCCCACTGACAAAAGACTGTACATCCTGATTTTTGTGTCTGAACATTATAGTGTTAGTAAAATTGGGGATTCATGCATTTCAGACACAGCAACTCAGAAAACAACATTAGAGTCTTCCAGAGTATAGGTCCTATCACTATCAATTGCCATTTAGTGTCATTTAAATGTTCATACTGCAGACAGTCCATCTGAATAAAGCTAACATCATGCATATAAAGCTAACTTTTCCACACATGACAAAGAACCCCACCGCAATAAACATTCAGGACAGAGCATGTCCTGTGACACCCGAGACATAAAAAGAGAAAACTTTAAAGCACAATTCAAGTCCTTATATGGGTTGTGCGGTAGGCTGTCCTCTGCTATAGTTGGATTGGTTGAATGAAAATGTTCCTTCTTTTGTCACAAAAAAAGTTCCAATGATGAGGAGCAGAACTCCCACAACTGCAAATACTCCAATAACGATTCCAAACACTGTAAAGTCCCCTGCGGAAGATGAGAGTTTTTGTTAAAGTGTTTGTGTTACACTACACATGCCAAGACTGAAAATAAAACAGAAAACACAATTCCACTTGTTCTAGGACTATCTGATAAAGAATAGTATACAATAATTAAAAATGTTAAACATACACACTGAAGGAACAATATCTTACTTGGAGCCTCTGTGAGAATGAACTGCTTGGTGATGCTGCCTTGGGAGTTGGATGCTGTGCAGATGTAACTTCCTGGAAATGTTGCTGAAAGGTTTAAAACAGGTTGATTCTTCACCTGTGGTTGAGTTGGTTCTGGGACCTGCCAGTGGTATGCAGGTGTGGGGTTTCCTTTGGAAGTGCAATTCAAAGTTATTTTACGATCAGCTGGAACTTCCACCATCTCTACTTCAGGCTTCAAGAAAAGTGGTGGATCTGAATTTATATGAAAAGTCTGTTAGTGTGAATGCACCTTATTAAAATAGTGTTCATAGGATTAAAAATACTCACAATGCACTTGTAGTTTCAGTGAAGCTGATCTCATTGGTTGGAGATGTGGCCCCGTTGGCCCAAAGTCAAATTTAGCTTCACACATGAGTTCAACTTGATCATATTCTCTACGAGCAGTCATTGTAAAGACAGATGACAGGTTTAGTGGTGTTAGTGTAGACAGGTTATGGAAGTTTTGGTCAAAAACTCTCTCGTTATTCCTGGACCATGTGACATGGAGGTTCTTTGCTGGTGCAACATCAACAATGTCACACACCACCTGATACTCACTGCCCTCCACCATCGGTCGGTTTTTATTTGGAGGTGAAATAGACACACGCTCAGGCTTTTCTGTCAAAATTAAGCAATGTGCTTAAATTATGCAGTTATTCAAACTTATTCTTCAATAGAATGTTAGAGGCTACTTACTGTAAACAATGATTGGCAGGATTTCCGAACATTGTGAATCTTTCAAATTAATGTAGCACTCGGACTCGATTGACCATCTGTCCACTTTCTCTATTATGAACTCTAGAAAGTCCACAGGCTGCAGCCCAGTGCCTTTGTAGTCTGACTCCCAGCCCATTCCTACTCTTTGGTCTGATGTGGTGCTGCAGTTGACAGAAAATGAGTCTCCATATTTCACCACAACTCTGGAGGGGGTAATGGTGAGAGGACAGGAGCCACTCACAGACTTTCCTAAAAGAACCAGATACAGTTTACAGCATATAGAAAAACATGGGTCAGAACCATAAAGTAAAAAAAAATGTTGTTTGAGTTATATTTGTTAATACCAGTCCAAATGTCCAAACTATTTTAGACTAGAATTCTTTCGATTTTCAGTGCTTTACAGAAACATATTCTTCTAAACTCTGCATATGACGCCTCGACACTTTTCTGTCGCCTACTACTAAAGTTTACAATGTATTAGTAGGCAGTAACAGAATCAAACAATGGGCGTAGGTTGGCTCGTTATATAAAACGTAATTCTGATCAAATTGTTCTCATGTCTGCCACACACGACACAATCTTAAACCATAAGAATAATGGCTAATACATACCTTTAAACACAATTAAACAGCTGAATAAGACGAACCAGACGCCTTTAACCATAATTAACCGAATTTTTTGAGCAAATAACAATGAAAGATAGAAGAATTTCCAGGTCTAAAACACCCTGTTTTCGATATCCATTCAGTAGGCGGTGGTTGTTGAGTTGCTTTCACTTGCACATTCAAGAAGAAAGTTATCCGCGCTGCGTTTACGTGTGCTTTGCAAATCCACCTTCTTGCTTGGTAAACGGTGGCATGACTTTACCATTTTTATGGGCAGCTAAAGTGGGAAGAGAAAAAGCGATGATAGGGGGGCTTACGGTTATCCACAAATAGTTCTGTTTCGCATGGAGACTTCTATAATAACAATAGATATTTACATAGAAAATTTTCAGGAATCACCAAAACGCCGCATTTTGGTGTCTCGAGGCTTTGCTTTCCGACAGAACACAAAGGCAACACAAGAAAAATGGTTCTGATCAATGACTGTAGAAAGACCCCTTTTAGAGTCACTGGTTCTGATAGTGAGTCATGGAATCCTTAATTTACACTGGGTAATGTTAAGTATGTTATACGGAGCCCCTCTGGTCTCACTATGTAAAAAAATATATATATGTAACTAAGTCGTGGCCACGAGATACGCTAAGTCGTGGCCACGAGATAAGTAAATATGAATGAATATAAAAGGAGAATGCACAATGGAGCAGCTTTTCTCCCGAAAGCATGCACGCTAACTCTGCCACCCATAAGGCTCATACACATAGACATACATAAGAAAGGCTAGATGTCTCGTCCGCGCTGTCGGCCAATGGAGGTCGACGTCCGCACCTGGCGGCCATCTTCACTCGTAACATTGTGTTTTAATGGTGCATGTACTTTTTAAATAACCATAACTTGCTAAAATTTCTACCGATTTTTAAACAGTCTAGTTTGTTATAAACGTCAGAGATATACTTATGACACTGCATACTTATGAATAATTATAACCATGGACTTCCATATGAAAATAACATTGAACAGAACATAGAGATGCAATGAATATACACACGCCCAAGTAATGAATGAATATATATATATATATATATATATATATATATATATATATATATATATATATATATATATATATACACACACACACACACACTTTTATAATGTTAATATTATAATAAGATAATTTGAATTATTACGTTTATTTTAACTTCTTGAGGATTGGGCCATTTACTAGGCTTTTCCCCTTGACATTGCACTGCGCCTACTTCAGAGATCACTGTTCCCAGCTATTTTTGCCTACCATCAAATGCCTGACCTCTTTAGAAAACTGAGACCCTGTAGTTTCTTAGGAAACAATCAGAATAATTATGTGAAGTACTTGCACAGAGTTATAGAGGCTAGAATATTGTTTTTCTTTCTGTTGGATAACAAGCATCTCAACTGACCACATTTCAGCTTCTAGGTCTCTTGATATGACTTTAGAAACACAACTGAGCCCAAGCACCAGGTCTTGTAAAGCTGTGTACAAAAGCAGATCAATATAGAATGAAATATGAGTACTTTAGACCATTGATTTGCCAAGGTATGCTCATGCGTTTTGTAAAATGCCCTATCGAAACTCCCCATAGGACTTTTGGTTACCCAAAACATAGACATAGGCTACATAATAAAGGCTTACTGTGTGGTAACCTCTTGGTAACACTCTGAAGTTTCTTGTAGACTATTTGGATTGTATATCAGGGGTTCTGATATAGAATTACTACACAAAATATGGAATAATTACACAAAAGTCTATTTATTCATTTGTTGCAGAGGACATATCTACAGCTGACAGGCTTGTAGAGGTGACAATGACAGCTGGTAGGGACTCTGTGTCATCCTGTGCTGTCACATTGCCTCTGCATGGTTTACCAACCCCACACCGGGCCATCAGCTTCCTGAAGATGTACTTGAACTGGCATTAGGGTTGTTATTCCAGCCACCTTAAAACAAAAAAAAAAGATATACGAAGTATAGTACACAGATATTCACTACATGCTTTAAAAATGTTTTATGCTTAAAAAAAAACAAAACACTAGAACTAGCCACCCCTGAATGATCTTTCCGTATAAATTAAGTTGCATGACATTATCATACAGTTCAGACTGTATCAGTGGTGATAAATTCGGCAAACAGATACAAATACAGGCATTTTTCTATATACTCAAAATGGTTTGTGACACTTCCAGGTACTGTGTATGTCTTAGGGTTAGGTTAATGTGCATGTCTTCAGAAAACACATTTTACAAAAAATAAAAAATAATAAGATGTTTTTAACAAACCAAACCGATTGGAAATCATGTGCAACTTAAGTTATATTGAAAAGAAAGAGCAATTCTGCCTCTCCCACTGATGTAAAATTGCTGGGTAGCAGCTAACCTGTAACTACTAACGTTAGGTCTCACTCAAAGCCAGCTAATAACTACAACCACATTCACAATGACTGTAATATAGATAAAAAATAGTTGTCATAAAATCGTTATTGGTGTCAGTAAAACTATAACTGAACAGCTCGATGGTGGTCTCAGCCTTGATAACTTGCACAGGTAACGTTAGCCGTGATACACAACTATGCTGCACGATTAAGTCGTCTTTCGAAAAGAAAAGCTGCAATTTCAACATGTTCACGCATCCAGAATTATAGCCACATTATTAACGTTTGTAAGAAATCAAACATTTTGTAAATCCGTCAAGATTTCAGCGAGATAAAAGTATTTATGTTCGTGCAGATCACTCACCTTACATCAGGTACCATGGAGTCCGATAGGAAGCTTGCCTGTTTCAAGATGGCCGCCGGTGATGCCGTCGGAGACTGCGCCGTGAGACATCTAGCCTTTCTTATGTATGTCTATGATACATACAGCCAGATGGGGGTACCGTGACCTAAGCCTAGAACGCCCTCTGCTGACGTTTTATCGTAGGCTACACAGACATGCTTTTCCAAAATGTCAAACACTTCAATAATTAATGAACCAGTCTGCACACTACTGTAGATTATCTTAAAATCATAATCAGAAATACTTTATTGATCTTTATTGATATCGATAACCCAGGGGACAATTGTTGTGTCACAGTTGATGTGCACATCAAGATAAATAATAATATAAGTTGGTAAATAAACAAGTAGCCTATATACATGTTAAAAGTATAAATATATGCTATAAAATATAAATAAGAGATATAAAGGACCATGGATATGCAGCCTACAAGATTTACATTACTGTATTAACAGAATTGAATTGATTGTGATGAACAGTACTAGTAAATAAATAGAAGCAGAACTGCAGCAAACTATATTACACTGAATATTAAAACAGATAATATTGCACAGAATGTGAAGTATTACATTGCACTACAGTACAGGGTCCATTTAAATAACAAAGGTTATCGATATCAATAAAGATCAATAAAGTATTTGTGATTATGATTTTAAGAGAGTCTATAGTAGTGTGCAGACTGGTTTATTAATTATTGAAGTCTTTGACATTTTGGAAAAGCATGTCTGTGTAGCCTACGATAAAACGTCAGCAGAGGGCGTTGTAGGCTTAGGTCACGGTACCTCTATTTGGCTGTATGTATGAGCCTTATGGGCGGCAGAGTTAGCGTGCATGCTTTCATATTTACTTATCTCGTGTCCACGACTTAGTTACATATATTTTTTTTTTTACATAGTGAGACCAGAGGGGCTCCGTAATGTTACAATAAGTGATTTGAAAAAATAAACTATTGAATATTGATAAATCACTAACAATTATTAAAAATATATATAATTACAAAACTCAATTTGTAAACAATTAAATATTTACAGCAATATTCACAAGTTTTCTAACTCCAACAATTTTTAAAGCCTTGCATCAAAAATCCATTTGTATCATTCTCTTTCCATTAACATGTTATAAACAATAAATTAAAAAAAAACAATTTCTAGAAAAATACAGCTAATACAAAAATCCTATAAAATCAAACAAAGTCTTCAGCTCCAAACATGGAACAGTTTGAAATGAATAAGACCCGAGGTAACAAGTGGAAACAAACCAACAAACAAAGATGTGCAGTTTATCTAAACTAGGTTAATACATGAAAGTTTTAATCACACAACTGTCAGAAAAATGAGTGCAGCTCCTTCACACTGCAGTGTCAGTGTCACTACCTTAACTAACCCCCTCACACTTTATGAGTGTCAAGTGTGTTTTAAAAATATATGTTTTATTCAGTGTGGAGACTGGCACTCTGTGAAGCGCATGTTTAAAGAGGTTGAAAACACAATCACGAGAGACAGAGTCAGGCTCATAAGGGTTTTAGAATGTGCCTTGTATTTGACAATATGTCGTCTGATGCAGAAGATGGTCTCATGTAAAAGCCGAAAATCATCAGGTGTACCAGTTTCTAAGGATGATTGGTAGGTTTTCTGTTGTGTTGGGCTGTTTAATCCAGCCTGCCAAGCATTTACAAATAATTTATTGATAATTTCCTTTTCCTTTAATATTCTGCAGTGATCTGTTGAGTTAGTTTTCACTGGTTTTAGAGCAAACTGTAAAGAGTGATCTAAAACTCAGGCGTAGCTGTGACTGATGTTTAATATACTGTATTGACATATTGTTTAGCCTACAGTTCAAACTTTAAACTATAGGCAAAAAAAGTGTTTTTATTAAGCATAAGTGAGTCTACCGTGTTGGCGCGGCCCTCCTCCAGAGTCCCATGTTTATATGTGGCCCTTGGGTAAAAATAATTGTCCACCCTTGATCTAAAGAGCGCCGCTGCGAGCAATAACTGAACCCTGCCGGATCAACATCAGACCAGGTGTTAAAATTTCCATAATCATAACTGTTTGACCAATGATTACAGGGTATGTCTGTGAGGAGCATTATTACACCATTCAGGATTTACTCTGGACTGAACGATTCATGTTGACCATCAACAAAAACCTGAAGACAAATGGTTTGTTTGCCACCAAAACCCAGAATCTTTGGTATTACAGAGACGATTCTAATTGAGCAGGAGGAGGCAGTGCTGAGGAGAAAATCTGCCAAATGTGCAACACATTGGTGGGTGATGATTTTATAAAAAAAATGTCTGCTTCTTCTTTCAGGTGAGTGGAAAGGGTCAGAGTGATCTGTGTGTGTTTGTATTTGACTCATTATTCTGTGGAAATAAAAAAAAAATAGTTTCAACATAAATTTTGTCATTTGAGTCACACTAAAGCAAGGAGAAAAAAGTGTTGTAGAAAATTTATTATGATCCTGCCAATCTAGAAGGATTGGAGAATGTTGTCAAGCTCTGTGATGCTGCCTAAGAGTCGGGTGCCAGGCACTTTCCGAGAAATAGGGTTCTAGTTTGTGGTTTGAGAAACACTTTCAGGCTGATCTGGTTGACTGACTGAATGATGTGTGGTGGTGTGAGGTATTTATTTGTGTGTACTGATGTGTTTTCAAAATATGTTTGGGTTAGAATTCTGGAGTCAAAGACATTGTGAACAAGGTGGATAACAAGGTGGACTCAAATTTCTGTGCGGTACATATTTGGTAAACACATTTTTCAATATTATTACTAGCATTATTCATTAAATTGTCTATAATGAGTCAATTTTTTGTCTCATCACACAGTGACTCTGGAAAGCCATTTACAGAATTCTCTCAAAAGTCTCTCACCTGAAGGAGCTGATCATACAGAAGCTTATCAATATTATGTCTCGCTGCATTTGTCAAGACATCCTTGACAAAAAAAAAATTCTACAGTTAGAAGGACCGCTAATTTAGTCATTTAGCAGATGCTTTTATCCAAAACTACTTACATTAACCTTCCATTCACCAGTGTCACAGCTGGAACACCACTGGAGGCAAGGTGTGTAAAGTGTCTTGCCCAGCAAAAGTATGAACTGTGGGTAGAGCGAGAATCAAACTGCCAACCGTCCGCTTGTAGGGTGACTGCTCTACCACTGAGCCACTCACACACAGAATGTGTAAATTGGTTTTGATTCATCATTTTCATATTTTTTAGTATTGTATAAATTATGACAGGCCTGCAGCCCTGAACAAATGTGACATCAGAGAAATAAAAAGAGAAAACGTAAAAGCACAATTCAAGTCGTTGGTTGTGGCTGTCTTCTGCCATAGTTGGATTTGTTGAATAACCCTTTTCTCCAAATAAAAAGTCCAATGATGAGGAGCAGAACTACCACAACTGCAAATACTCCAGCCAGAGCTGCAAGGCCTGTATGGTTCCCTGTGGGAGATGAGAGTTTTTGTTAAAGTGTCTCACTGTGTTTGTGATACACTACACATGCCAAGACTGAAAATAAAACAGAAAACACAATTCCACTTGTTTTAGGACTATCTGATAAAGAATAGTATACAAATATAATACAACACTTTATTAAAAATAGTGTTTATAGGATTAAAAATACTCACAATGCACTTGTAGTTTCAGTGAAGCTGATCTCATTGGTTGGAGATGTGGCCCCGTTGGCCCAAAGTCAAATATAGCTTCACACATGAGTTCAACTTGATCATATTCTCTACGAGCATTCATTGTAAAGACAGATGACAGGTTTAGTGGTGTTAGTGTAGACAGGTTATGGAAGTTTTGGTCAAAAACTCTCTCGTTATCCCTGGACCATGTGACAAGGAGGTTCTTTGCTGGTGCAACATCAACAATGTCACACACCACCTGATACTCACTGCCCTCCACCATCGGTCGGTTTTCATTTGGAGGTGAAATAGACACACGCTCAGGCTTTTCTGTCAAAATTAAGCAATGTGCTTAAAATATGCAGTTATTCAAAATTATTTTTCAATAGAATGTTAGAGGCTACTTACTGTAAACAATGATTGGCAGGATTTCCGAACATTGTGAAGTATCTTTTAAATTAATGTAGCACTCGGAGGCGATTGACCATCTGTCCACTTTCTCTATTCTGAACTCCAGAAAGTCCACAGGCTGCAGCCCAATGCCTTTGTAGTCTGACTCCCAGCCCATTCCTTCTCTTTGGTCTGATGTGGTGCTGCAGTTGACAGAAAATGAGTCTCCATATCTCACCACAACTCTGGAGGGGGTAATGGTGAAAGGACAGGAGGCACTCACAGACTTTCCTAAAACAACCAGGTACAGTTTACAGCATGTAGAAAAACATGTCAGAACCAAAACAAACAAACCAAAAAGTTATATCTGTGAATACCAGTCCAAATGTCCAAAATTGTTTAGACCACAATGCTTTCGGTTTTAAATGCTTTAAAGAAACGTATTTTTCTAAACTTGTCTGAACACTCTGCATGACGCCTCTTGCAGACGTTTGACGGACGAAACGCGTCCAACGCCTCATTCGCACGAGTTGAAAAATCTGAACTCTGGCAAATATCCTATTTGCGCCGCATAACAAGTGGAGGCGGACCACAGAGGAAGAAATCCCTAACAACAATGGCGGACGAAGTTATCGGGGCAGCCTGTGGACACCCGGCACTGTGGGCTGCGATAGCCTACATCTTCTACTTTTACAGAGCCAGGAATAATAGGGATCTTTCTCGAAGGAAAGTGAGTTTAAATTGTAATTGAACTGATTCGAGCCTGAAGGTCATGTATTTAAAGGAGAAGAGATAGAAGACGGAGAAGAGGAGTGGGTTTGCAGCAAAAGTGGAAGTAGCACTCTGCAGTTCTTTCTTTCCTCGACCCCCGTCTCCCCACAAGAGACCAGCACAGTCCCGAGGACCAGGACGAGACAGAAGCAGCAGCAGGGCATTCAGAGACAGGAGGTGTGTGGATAAATGAAGCAACACGGGGGATATGTGTTCTTTGTGACTGGTGTAATGTTCAAATTTTAACTTTTGTTAATATTCAATCATTTATTTATGTTATTTATGTTATTTATATTTAAAATAAATGTTTTATATAAAGACCAAAGGTTTTGATGTGTTGGTGCACATAGTCATCATAATTTATATTTGTCACAAAAACAGAATATTTCAGACTGATTTACTTAGAAGGAAAGAAAAAACGTTTATATGTTCAGTTATATGACTAAAATACTTATGGTTAACATTTGTTCATTTTTATCCTATGCAAACACACCCACAATGGTAGCCTACATATTAAGAAAATACTTATTTATGATTGGACCAGTGTTTGGTGTTCTGCGGTAAATCCTCGCAACATGTCACCGGACTGGGACCGGCTCTAAAAGCGGCTCCTGAAGGACTTTTTTCAGTCCTCCAAAGTAAAAAGCACGGCTACTCTCTCGAATGTGCGTCTGTAAAGTGAATTTTAAGCACGAATTATGCGATTTATTTACAAAATCTGCGTTTGGTGTGAACGCCCCATTACAGAATCAAACAATTGGCGTAGGCTGGCTGACAATTTGCGCTCAAATCAACGTGATATAAAACGTTATTCTCATATCTGCCACACACGACACCATCATAAACCATAATAATAATAATAATGGCTAATACATACCTTTAAACGCAATAAAACAGCTGAATACGACGAACCAAACGCTTTTAACCATCATTAACCGAGATTTCTGAGCAAATAACAATGCAAGGTAAAAATGGTGCAACTGATTTTCAGGTCTAAAAATTCCTGTTTTCAGTATCCACGCAGTAGCCAGCTGTTAAGTTCCTTTCACTTGCACAGTAGCCTACAATGTAACCGCGCTGCGTTTACGTGTGCTTCACAAATCCAACTTCTTCCGGTGGCATGACTTTACCATTTTTAGGGACAGTAAAAAAGCAATGATATCACCAAAAATTACAGCTATCACCAAAAATATTATATTTTTTTGCTTGAAGACTACTATGATAACACTTAATATTTACATTAAACTATTTCAGGAATTATGAAAACGCCGCATTTTTTCTCGAGGCTTCGATTTCCGACAGAACACAAAGGCAACACAAGCACACAGTAAAACCTGGTTCTGAGAGTTTAATAGTATTCTTAATTTACACTGGATACGATACAATAAGTTCTTAGAAAACATTAACAAAAGTTTGATTAAACCCTTGGATATTGATAAATCACTAACAATTATTAAAAAAACACATAATATTACAATACTTCATTTATAAACAATGAAATGTTTACTGCAATATTTAAAAGTTTTCTAACTGCAACAATTTTTAAAGCCTTGCATCAGCAATCCATTTGTATCATTCTCTTTTCATTAACTTGTTATAAATAATATATAAAAACACATATTTTCTGGAAAAATACAGCTAATACAAAAATCCTGTAAAATCAAACAAAGTCTTCAGCTTTAAACATGGCACAGTTTGAAATGAATAAGAACCGAGGTAACAAGTGGAAACAAACCAACAAACAAAGAAGTGCAGTTTGTCTAAACTAGGTTAATACATGAAAGGTTTAATCACACAACACTGTCAGAAAAATGAGTGCAGCTCCTTCACACTGCAGTGTCAGTGTCACTGCCTTAACTATCTTTGATTTAGATGAAATGTAGTAGTAACAACAAATAACAGCAAATATTAAACATCTCCTTGTATTGTTTTTTGTTGAAAGATAAATGTCCAATAGGGAGTGAGATATTTGCATTAAAAAATAGAAAATAGATGCAATGTAAGACACATTTGAAGCTCATGTGGAAGTTGATATAGTGCTACAGTTTGGTCAAAGGAAACTACATGTCCCATCCATTGTGTGAAACGTTACCATTGTGGGTGTTGAGTTTGGGGTTTTTTAGACTGTAGCGCCGCATCTTGGTGTTCTTGTAGTAAATAGAGTAGATGAAGACAAACATGATGGAGAGAACCACTACAGTGACTGCTACAAATCCAGCTATAAGGGGCAGATAGTCCACTGTAATAAAAACACATGAAATATTAGCCCATCAGACAAAAATAGCACAAAAATATGCATATTTCAATCAATAACAGGAAAGGCAGTAAAACAGTTTGAAAACTTCAGACGCTTATTACCAATCTTATTAAATGACAAAATATTACTCTTCACAGTATGTGCCTTTAAAAATCCCCTCAACTTCACGAGAGATTGCTCCAACATAATTTGTAGCATTGCAGTTGTACGTCCCTGCTTCAGTCACACGAAGCACACCTTTAGACCCTTGGGTCATTATTTCTGAACTAGAAATCCACAGGATCATTGTTGGTGGGTTACCATCAGCTTCACAAATAAGGTCCTCAGTAGTTTCTGAAACTTTGTAGTATTAATGCTGGGCTTGTCTGTAAAATATAATGACAACATGTAGATTCTGGAGGAAAAATAGTTAATGTGACATAGGTGAAATTATTGAGAAAGGTGTATGCACTCAAATAAAGATTTATTGCATTACGCAAGTACTTTGAAACCGTTCAGTCTGGTCTCAGGGCTCAACACAGTGCCAAGACCGCTCTTGTGAAAGTATTTAATGATATCAATTCTGACTTGGATTCTGGTTAAGTTTCAATTCTGGTTTTACTAGATCTCACTGTGGCATTTGACACACTGTAGACACTGTACATTATTACATAGGTTAAAACACTACTTTGTTTTTTAAGGAATGGCCCTAAGGATTAAGTCTTATCTCAGTGACAGAGACTGCTTTGTGTGGATTGGAGACATACATCAGTCATCAGCATTTACCAGTTAATAGCGGTGTCCCTCAAGGTTCAATCCTCAGTCCTCTGTTATTTAATCTCTACAGACAGCCTTTAGCAAATGATACACATGTCAGTGTCACTCCAGATGATCTAGGTTCTAAATGATAAATGGCATGGATTTTATACAGTGCTTTTCCATCCACTAGGCACTCATAGCGCTTCACATCAAGCTTCCTTTTAAACATTCACACACACATTCATACACCAGTGTCACAGCTGGAACACCACTGAAGACAAGGTGGGTTAAATTTATTGCAAAGCACACAACAGCATTATGAACTGTGGGGGAGAATTCCTGTGGGGGTTGAACTGCCAACCTTCAGGTTATAGGACAATCGTTCTACCACTGAGTTAGTCATTAGTCACTGGATGCATAAAATTTCCTTCAGTTGAACTGAAATAGTTTTTAGATCTATAAAATAAAGAGAAAAGGTCTGTAAACAGCTTCAGAGTCTGTCTTTGATAAGAAAACATCCATCTAAAAGCCTCAGTGTTATCCACAGTTCTGACCTGAATTTTAAAAGTCACATTAAAGCTTTAACAAGGTCCATGTTTTATTATTTAAAAAATATTATGAGTCTCAGAGACTTTACTTTATTACAAAAATAGTCACCATATTACTCCAATGGCTTCCAATCAGACAGAGAAATGATTACAAAATTCTTCTCCTTGTCCATAAATCACTGAAATTTATCTGAGCTAATAACTCATACAATCCTCAGAAGACCCAAAGATCAACTGTTGCCAGACCATTAGTCCGGACTAAACATGGTGAAACACCATTTACATTTTATGCTGGTAGTCTCTGAAACTCTGCCTGAAAAATTAAGATTCATGCCACTGCTCAGTACTTTTAAAAACAATCTTAAGACTCACCTTTTCAACATAGCTTACCATTAAATGTTTACCCTTTAATCATCTAGTTATTATTCCATGTTGTGTGTATTTGATCTTTATTTTGTCCATTTTGCTTAATGATCTACCTTGTATTGTCAAATGAGGGCTTCAACCCTGGAAGAAAGTGCACTCCACTACAATGCCCTACACTCCCCACACTCTATCACGTTGAGGCAGATCGCTTTAATCGGCCTGGGTTTGACTTTATTTTCATTACAATGTGTGAGGATATATAGGGTCTGGAAATATCCAATGAGTGTGCAGACTGGCAGTTATATCCACAACGCCTCACACTTGATGAGTGTCAAGTATGTTTTAAAATTTAATTTTTTATTCAGTGGGAGACTGGCACTCTGTGAAGCGCATGTTTAAAGAGGTTGAAAATCAATCAAGAGAGACAGAATCAGTCAGGTTCAAAAGGGTTTTAGGATGCGCCTTGTATTTGACAACATGTCGTCTGATGTGGAAGATGGACTCATGTATAAGCCAAAAATCGTCAGTTGTTACAGTTTCTTAGAATGATTGGTAGGTATTCTGTCTCCCATCCAGACATTGTGTCTTTCAGGGAAGAACTTGCCTTTTCCAACATGACAATGCCAGACCACATACTGCATCAATTACAACATCATTGCTGCGTAGAAGAAGGATCCAGTTCTGAAATGACCAGTTTTTCATCCATAGAAAACATTTGGCGCATCATAAAGAGGAAGATGCAACAAAGAAAACCTAAGACATTTGAGTGACTAGAAGCCTGTATTAGACAAGAATGACCTTCAAACATTCCTTTTCCTAAACTTGAGCAGCTTGTCTCCTCAGTCCCAGATGTCTGCAGACTGTTATAAAAAGAAGAGGGGATGCCACACAGTGGTAAACATGGCCTTGACCCAACTTTTTTCAAATGTGTTTGTTAAGGTTTAACCCAGTGTGTGTTGTCTTGTGTTCCTAGTCTTTGTCTCCCTCATGTGGTCATGTTATATATATTATATTTCATTTTTGTTTTGTAAATTTTCTATCCAGTCTCTCCCGCCTGCCTGCGGATTCTTTTGCCAGGACTAAGCCATGCTACGACCACGCCTGATCCTTCACCTCATCCTATGTTTAATAAAACTCTCTTCTAAATTATCACATGTCTGTGTCTGACTTGGGGTCTTGCCTTTGGCTCCCTAACAGTGTTGATGCCGTGAAATTTAGAATCAACTGTTTTTTTTCCTTAAAATTATCCATTTTTTTTTTCAGTTTAAACATTTGATATGTCATCTATGTTGTATTCTGAAAAAAATATTGAAATTTGAAACAAAAAGTTGTACGATGTCCCAACTTTTTGGGAATTGGGTTTGTACAAATATTATGCAATAATATAAAAATGTTAAACATACACACTGAGGAACAATATCTTACCTGGAGCCTCTGTGAGAATGAACTGCTTGGTGATGCTGCCTTGGGAGTTGGATGCTGTGCAGATGTAACTTCCTGGAAATGTCGCTGAAAGGTTTAAAACAGGTTGATTCTTCACCTGTGGTTGAGTTGGTTCTGGGACCTGCCAGTGGTATGCAGGTGTGGGGTTTCCTTTGGCAGTGCAATTCAAAGTTATTTTACGATCAGCTGGAACTTCCACCATCTCTACTTCAGGCTTCAAGAAAAGTGGTGGATCTGAATTTAAATAAAAAGACTGTTAGTGTGAATGAACCTTATTAAAATAGTGTTTATAGGATTAAAAATACTCACAATGCACTTGTAGTTTCAGTGAAGCTGATCTCATTGGTTGGAGATGTGGCCCCATTGGCCCAAAGTCAAACATAGCTTCACACATGAGTTCAACTTGATCATATTCTCTACGAGCAGTCATTGTAAAGACAGATGACAGGTTTAGTGGTGTTAGTGTAGACAGGTTATGGAAGTTTTGGTCAAAAACTCTCTCGTTATTCCTGGACCATGTGACAAGGAGGTTCTTTGCTGGTGCAACATCAACAATGTCACACACCACCTGATACTCACTGCCCTCCACCATCGGTCGGTTTTCATTTGGAGGTGAAATAGACACACGCTCAGGCTTTTCTGTAAAGATTAAGCAATGTGCTTAAATTATGCAGTTATTCAAACTTATTCTTCAATTGAATGTTAGCGGCTACTTACTGTAAACAATGATTGGCAGAATTTCCGAACATTGTGAAGTATCTTTTAAATTAATGTAGCACTCGGAACTGATTGACCATCTGTCCACTTTCTCTATTTTGAACTCTAGAAAGTCCACAGGCTGCAGCCCAGTGCCTTTGTAGTCTGACTCCCAGCCCATTCCTACTCTTTGGTCTGATGTGGTGCTGCAGTTGACAGAAAATGAGTCTCCATATTTCACCACAACTCTGGAGGGGGTAATGGTGAGAGGACAGGAGGCACTCACAGACTTTCCTAAAAGAACCAGGTACAGTTTACAGCATGTAGAAAAACATGTGTCAGAAGCAAAACAAAATAAAAAAAAATGTAAGGGTTAAATCTTTAAATTCCAGTTCAAATGTCTAAACAATTTTAGACTAGAATGCTTTCAATTTTTAATGCTTTACAGAAACATATTCTTCTTAACTTCTCTGAACACTCTGCATGACGCCTTACGACACTTACAGTAGTTTACACTTAATGTATTAGCGACTATCAAGTTCTACTGTTTTAGTTGCTGGGTGTGTGGGATCATGGTATAACGCGCTATACAAAACCAATGTCCAGACTGAGACCGTTTATTGAACACAAAAACACAAAGTGATAAATCATTGTAATAGTCCATTATCTTATTGGTCTATGGCAGCAGGATGGATGGATATTGTAGATGTCATGGAGTTGAAGGCCTGTAAGGATTTTAAAGTGGTAAAAACCGTGTGACCTCCCGTCACCCTTGCACCCCATACAATGACACCTGTGCCCCCATATAGCCTTTGACCTGCCACCTATGGCCAAGACAAATTTATGTCACCTGTGCCCAAAAAACAAACAAACCACCACTGCCACAATAAACCCAACCCAAGTCCCATTAAACAAAATAAAAAACAAATAATGGCTCAATAAACAATACTGGCTCCTACACAGATATCATAGCCTCTTATATTCACATACAAACACAACCCTGGTGGTTTGTTACTGAGTTAATAATCCTTTTCTGCCTTTTTCATGTGTCATTTCATACAGTGCAACCAAAAACCTCAGAGAAGACCCAGTCCAGAAGCTCTCCGAACACATGCTGTATCTCCAGCTCCATGTTCAGAGGATGAGCTCTTCTCTTGAGTCTGGTTTCTTCACTGCATTAAATTACCGTCCTGGACAAAATAATTTGTCAAATATCAAATACATTCATTTGTTTATAAAACCAGCAAAGTTCTGCTTCATTTGGAACCCGCTGTAAAGTTTTTAAAATGAGCTGTCACTGGGGTCCTTCATTTTAGAACCCCACTCTTCACTCTTCCAAGCATTATTCTTTATTCCTGCTCGTAAATAGTGCATTATGTTTTGTATATAGTTTCATATTTGTATTTCCATATATATATTTAAAAAATAAAAAGATGTTTTGATGTGTTGGTGCACATAGTCATTATGATTTATACGGAGCCCCTCTGGTCTCACTATGTAAAAAAAAAATATATATGTAACTAAGTCGTGGCCACGAGATACGCTAACTCGTGGCCACGAGATACGCTAAGTCGTGGCCACGAGTTAAGCTAAGTCGTGGTCACGAGATAAGTAAATATGAATGAATATAAAAGGAGAATGCACAATGGAGCAGCTTTTCTCCCGAAAGCATGCACGCTAACTCTGCCACCCATAAGGCTCATACATACAGCCAGATGGAGGTACCTGACCTAAGCCTAGAACGCCCTCTGCTGACGTTTTATCGTAGGCTACACAGACATGCTTTTCCAAAATGTCAAACACTTCAATAATTAATAAACCAGTCTGCACACTACTATAGACTATCTTAAAATCATAATCAGAAATACTTTATTGATCTTTATTGATATCGATAACCCAGGGGACAATTGTTGTGTCACAGTTGATGTGCACATCAAGACATTTAAAGAAATATAAATAATAATATAAGTTGGTAAATAAACAAGTAGCCTATATACATGTAAAAAGTATAAATATATGCTATAAAATATGAAGAAGAGTTATAAAAGCCCATGGATATGCAGCCTACAAGATTTACATTACTGTATTAACAGAATTGAATTGATTGTGATGAACAGTACTAGTAAATAAATAGAAGCAGAACTGCAGCAAACTATATTACACTGAATATTATAACAGATAATATTGCACAGAATGTGAAGTATTACATTGCACTACAGTACAGGGTCCATTTAAATAACAAAGGTTATCGATATCAATAAAGATCAATAAAGTATTTCTGATTATGATTTTAAGATAGTCTATAGTAGTGTGCAGACTGGTTTATTAATTACTGAAGTGTTTGACATTTTGGAAAAGCATGTCTGTGTAGCCTACGATAAAACGTCAGCAGAGGGCGTTGTAGGCTTAGGTCACGGTACCTCCATCTGGCTGTATGTATGAGCCTTATGGGCGGCAGAGTTAGCGTGCATGCTTTCATATTTACTTATCTCGTGGCCACGACTTAGTTACATATATATTTTTTTTTTTACATAGTGAGACCAGAGGGGCTCCGTAGATTTATATTTGTCACAAAAACAATTACAATATTTTAAAATGATTTATTTAGAATGAAATAAAAACGTTTATAATGTTCAGTATTTAAGACTAAAATACTTATGGTTAACATTTGTGCATTTTTATTTTATCCTACTGCAAACACACACCCAATAATACATATTAAGAAAACAAATAGTCGTTTGTGATTGGACCAGTGTTTGGTGTCATGCGGGAAATCCTCGCAACATGTCATCGGACTGGGACCGGCTCTAAAAGCGGCGTCATCAAGAAGATGCTCCTGAGGGACTTTTTTTAGTCCTCCAAAGTAAAAAGAGCACGGATACTCTCTCGAAAAAATCCTTCTCAACTTTAACAACAAGACCGGAAGACAACCCCGTCCCCGGGCAAAAACCCCTCCCGTGACGCGAATGTGCGTCTGAAAAGTGAAATTTAAGAATGAAACAATTTAATCACGGAATTCGCGTTTGGTGTGAATGTCCTATTACAGAATCAAACAATGGACCACGTAATATAAAACGTAATTCTGATTTAATTGTTCTTATATCTGCCACACACAACACCATATTAATAATAATAATAATAATAATAATAATATTAATAATAATAATGGCTAATACATACCTTTAAACACAATAAAACAGCTGAATACGACGAACCAGACGCTTTTAACCATCATTAACCGAGATTTCCGAGCAAATAACAAAGAAAGTTAAAAGAGGTGCTGATTTCCAGATCTAAAAATCCCTGCTTTCAGTGTTAATGCCGTAGGCTGCTGTTGAGTTGCTTTCACTTGCACATTCATGTAAACCCCCGAAAGTAAATTCTACCGCGCTGCGTTTACGTGTGCTTCGCAAATCCACCTTATTTCTTGGTAAACGGTGCCATTTTTATGGGCAGCTAAAGTGGGCAGGAAAAAAACGATGATAGTGGGGGCTTACGATTTAAATATATATATATATATATATATATATATATATATATATATATTTGATTGACTACTATGATAACATTTAATTTTCACACATAACAATTTCAGGAATTACCAAAACGCCGCATTTTGTTGTCTCGAGTCTTTGTTTTCCGACAGAACACAAAGGCAACACAATCCAAAAGTAAAACCTGGTTCTGATAGTGAGTCATGGTATTCTGAATTTACACTGGGTAATGTTCAGTATGATGCAATAAGTGCTTAGAAAACATTAACAAAAGTTTGAAAAAGGAAATAGTGAAATATAGGCCTATTAGATAATTCTAGATACTGATAAAACACTAACAATTAATTTGTAAAAATACATTTAAATATAACAATACTCAATTTACAAACAATGAAATAGTTACAGCAATATTCACAAGTTCCAAAAACTTTATCAAACCTTGCATTAGAAGTCCATTTGTATCATTATAGATATTAAATAAAATAATAAATAAAAAAAAGCATATGTTTAGAAAAATACAGTTCTCTATCTAGGTGGTTAATACAAAAAACATGTAAAAATCAAACAAAGTCTTCAGCTCCAAACATGGCACAGTTTGAAATGAATAAGAGCCGAGGACAAACACAAACCAGTGGAAACAAAACAACAAACACAGAAGTGCAGTTTGTCTAAACTAGGTTAATACATGAAAGGTTTAATCACACAACACTGTCAGAAAAATGAGTGCAGCTCCTTCACATTGCAGTGTTAGCATCACTGCCCTAACTATTTCTGGCATTTATATCATTAATCATCAGGTGAGTGGAACGAGTCAGTATGATATGTGTGTGTGTGTTTGTATTAGGCTGTGTCCAACTCATTATTCTGTGGAAATAAAAAATTACTTGTTTCAATCTAAATTTTGTCATCTGTGTCATTCTAACGCAATCCAAAAAATGCGTGCGTTAGATGTCTTGAGTCAAACAAGTCCTGCTGTAACAAATGCGTTTAAATACATTTTGAGTGGGCATTAAAACTTCAGACAGACACAGGCACAGAGTTTTATGATAAATATTTTAAATGTCTATTGGATCAGTATAAAAATAGTAATTTCTCCACCTCAAATGAGACAAAAGCAAGCATAGTGGTGCACTTTAACAGAACTTTCAAAATGTGGTGTTATTTAACTTCTAGATATACTGATGTGATCCTGGATATGGCCAATGTCTATAACAACTTGTACCATAGGACCATCAAAATGACACCAACAGTTGTGAATAAAGATAACAAGAGGACCGGTAAGTTGGGAATACATCACAAAATATGTGATGTTTATATAATATATGCCATGATTTTTAAGTTCCATCATCAGAGTAAGCTAACTACAATTACCTGTTACTTCCTGTTTCTGCAGAAATAGCCACATCCCCTTTTCCTTCCAGGTTGAATACATTAGACACTAATCATTGGTTTAGTGATAAAGCTGAGTTGAAAAATGTCTGTGAAGGTTCTCAGTCATCCAGGACATCTTGAAGAAAACCTTTTCTTCTGAGTTGAGAAAGTTGATAACGAGTGTTATGCAACAGATAAACCCAGAGTAACCCAGCTTGAATTTGTTTAGTTTTATCAACTCAGGACTTACTCTGCTTCCTGGGCCAATTGTAGTGAGGGAGGCTGAATTTAGTTTTGCGTCATATTGAGTTCAACAATTTTTTCAACCAAAACATTCAAGATGTCCGCCACATTAGAGCGACTGTTTAATACTGCACTTGCTTCTGTTCTTAAAGATCTGGACATGTCTTTAAAAATACAGCAACTTCTCTCACACCTTTACACTTTACCACAGTATTACCATTGTTAGGGTAGTAGGCATAAAATTTAAGACCACCTGAAACAAACTCTTGATGTAATCCTCCTCCTTACAACTGAATTTGTGCCACAGTGTGCCGCTACAAACTGTCTAAAAGATCATAAAGTCATGCTCTATGACTTTGTGGAGACCCATCTGTCACAGTTGTGTTTTGCATTACAGACTCGTTATTAGCAATAGCACCACTAATAGTAGCAGCAGAGACAATGGGAGATACATGAGAAGGACACAAATCAAAAAAGTATCAGCAGATGTACCACTATCATTTGAACCACTAGAGGCAGTAAACAAATCAACAGACATGCAATTACCATTTAAACAACTTAGGGGCAGAAAAAAGCAGGGGTATAGTTAACAAGTAGGGACTGTACTCACCAAAAATAAATAAATAAAACTAATAGTGGACCATGCATCATTAGACAGATTGTCAGCAGTGCTGCAAGAGCTTGTATCTGATTCATTACCATCACTTGAGCATGACTAGCCTGGTTCTACCAGACTCTCGTACATTTCATTTGTACAGAGAGTCTGGCCTCGCTCCATTGACAAGCGTTTACTTCCTTGAATGCGGGAACTCTGTTGAAGTTTAAAACTATTGGATCTGCCCAGAGTCTCAGGATCTGCCATAGCCAATCGCTAACGTGTGGTCGTGACGTCTGTCATGCGCCGAAACCGACTGGAAACAACAAGTCACTCCCTCTGTTCGCTGATTGGTCCTACAAAAAATTGATTTCTAGAAACCTAAGAATATACAGCGATCCCAGACTAAGTACTAAAGCGAAATGAAATTGAGCGGAAGTACGTAGGAGGGCGGAGCCAGGCTAGAGCATGACCACCACACTTGGGTTTATCCATCAGCACGTTTAAAACATTAGGAAGGTGGAACCAAGATTAGATTTGACTCATTCTACAGTTTTTTTGTATCTGTAATGTTTTCAATAGAAGGGATTTGTCTGGAAGCTGAATGTGTTGCAGTGGATTTGGATTTAGAGATTAAACAAAGCGATGCTATTCTGTTAAATCAGATCAATTCTACTCAAGACTTTAACATGTAGGTAGAGTGGGGGCAATGTCGGGAAAGGGGCTGGCAATGCTTCACATTGTGGCTGGGGGTGGGGTTCCTGGTTGAATGCAAATATTTCCTGTTGTGTTGCTGACATCTTCACATTTTTTGTGCCGACTTCCGTTGTACAGTACCCAGCACAGTCTTTGATCAGTTTTGGACCTATACTCATAGAATTTTATAGACAATTTATAGTTTTTAGAATTTTGGGTAAAACAAACAAAACATTTTTACATAGGATACTTGTCTAAACCATTGAAACATATATATATATATATATATATATATATATATATATATATATATATATATATATATATATAAAACGTAATTCTGATTAAATTACTCTCATATCTGTCACACACAACACAATCATAAACCATAATAATAATAATGACTAAGAGATACCTTTAAACACAATAAAACAGCTGAATACGACAAATTAGACACCTTTAACCATCCTAACCAAGATTTCCGAGCAAATAACAATGAAAGGTAAAAGTGGTGCAACTGATTTCCAGGTTCTAAAACTCAGTGTTTTCAGTATTCAGTCAATGGGGAGCTGTTGAGTTGCTTTCACTTGCATATTCAAGTAGAAACCCCCGAAAGTAAAAAATAACCACACTGCGTTTACGTGTGCTTCCCAAATCCACCTTCTTCCTTCTTTAAGAGCAACGGTGACTTCCCCATTTTAAGGGTCAGCTAAAGTGAGCTGGGAAAATAGACAGGAAGTGAATAGATAAATACAGTTGTGCTCGCCGGTTAACATACCCTGGCAATTTTCAGAGAATTTGAATGACAACACAAAAACTTGTGTTTTAAACTTATAGTTAGTGTTTGGGCGAAGCCATTTATTGTCAAACAACTGTGTTTACCTTTTTTTTTAAATCATAATGACAACAGAAACTAGACATTTTGGCCTGATAACATGCACACAAGTGACACAAACAGGTTGGAATGGCTACTAAAGGTAACCATCCTCACATGTGATCTGTTTGCTTGTAATCAGTGTGTGTTTAAAAGGTCAGTGAGTTTCTGGGTTCCTGACAGACCGTTGCATCGCTCATCCAGTACGGCATTGTCATTCCTGTATTCTGAGTCATGGGAAAAGCAAAAGATTTGTCAAAGGATCTGCGGGAAAAGGTAATTGAACTGTATAAAACAGGAAAAGGATATAAAAAGAGATCTATTCTATTAAAACCAAACCATGCACCGACTGCATGGTTAAGTTGTCAGAAGAAAGCCGCTTACAATACACAAAACAGCACAAAGATAAGCCTCACAACTTCTGGAACAAAGTCATTTGAAGTGAAGAGACCAAAATTAAAATTTTTGGCCACTACCATAAACGTTACATTTGGAAAGTCAACAAGGCCTATGATGAACGGTACACCATTCTTACTGTGAAACAAGGAGGTTGATGTTTTGGAGATGTGTGAGCTGCAAAGGCACAGGAAAAAATTAATGCATCATGTTATTGTTGGAAAATTTGCACTCATCAGCCCATAAACTGTGCATGGGATGTACTTGGACGTTCCAACATGACAACAGTCCAAAGCACAAGGCCAAGTCGATCTGTCATTGGCTACAGCAGCATAAAGTAAAGGTTCTGGACTGGCCTACCTTCGGCTCTACCCACTGAGCTACTGCCGTATATTCTGGGGGAAAAGTTGTTAATGCACAGTTTACAATTATCATAGAGAAAGTCGTAAATTTTCTTACATTGCATGAGTACTTTTTAACAGCGCCAAGACCGTTCAAAGTACTTAATGATATAAATTATGACTTAGATTCTGGTAAAGTTTAAATTTTTTTTCAGTTTTACTGAATCTCACATTATTACATAGGTTAGAAAACTGCTTTGTTTTTTTCTCAGTGACAGAGACTACTTTGTGTCGATTGGAGACTGTACATCAGAGCGTTTACCAGTAAATTGAGTCCCTTCTAAATGAGCGGAACGAGGCAGAGAGGAGAAAACCCGCCATATGTATGACACATTGGTGGGTGATGGTTTTAAAAATGTCTTGCTAAGTGTAATGCACAAATATGGTTTAAGTTAGTAGTATTGAGAAATAAGGCTGACATAAATTAATATTCTAAAGAAAATGATGTGTGGTGGTGTGAGGTATTTATTTGTGTGTGTTGTGTTTTCAAAATATGCGTGAGTTACATGTCTTAAATCAAAGATGGGTCCTTCTGTAACAAATGTGTTTAAAGATATTTTGAGTGATGACAGACAACAGAGTTTTTTTTTGAACTGACACTACAAAAAGTGATCATTGATAAATATAAAACATTTAAAATAGAAAAAATAGCGTCCAGAAAAAAGTCTAGGCATAACAAACTGGTGTTGGTTAAGTGGCTCGGATATCCAGATTCTATGAATAACTGGGTTAATAAAAAAGAAATTGTAAGATACTGCGTTCTGCTTGTACTAGTTAACTACTGATCAAGCTTCAACTTAGTCTTCCTCAGAAGGCTAGGTTGTCTGGTTCCGAAGGTTTAATGATGAATAATTAAAGGGATGGCAGATACATGGAGTTGTTGATAGGACATGAAGATGGGTTTATAATGAATAATGTGTGTATTCGTGTGTGGTTACCTGAAACAATAAACACAAAGGAGTTTGCAATAATACAAGAACCAGTGAACTGCAATAGGCCTAATGAACTGGGATGAGATTGACTGTAGTAACAGAAGTTATCCAATAGGTGGCAGCCTAAGACTGTGTAATAAATAGACCTTTAGTATTTTAGTTTATTATTAATTAAATGAATTTACAGGTGAAGCAACAATGTGAGTGTTTTAGCATTAGCAACAGCTAACAATGATCGTGGCTTCATTGTCATACATGGTAAATAATCTTGTGAATATACAAAGTTCGCACTATAAAGACAAGCTCCGGACACCACGTGACCACGTGACGAAAAGCGTTAATAGGCCATAATGGCAGGAAAAAGCACCATCACCAGTGTAGATCTCAACGCCATCTTGGCTGTATGGATTTATGCTAATTTGCGATGTGTGTACTTTGTTTTTTATTTTACCAAGATTTTTTAATTTTTTTTGTTGTTCATTGCTATATAAAGATTAGTAATTAAAGCAATTAAAGTAAGTAAAAGATTATTAATAGACTGAAACGTTTCGTTTTCTCTGTTAGTCTGTCTGATTTACAGCTCACTAGTTGCTCTTAATCTACTGATTAATTGCGCTGGTTGCTAAATAAAAGCTAACATTGATGTTATTTATTCAGTTTTTTTTCTGCTTAAATGTTTCACTGACAAAGAGCTGTTAGTGGGACAATAGGTTACACAAATGTACTGTGAACTGTCTTCACTGGCATTTCAAAATGTATTTTCAGAAGACATTTATTTTGAAATGCTACATCAGATTGTCCTGAATATTAATATTTTAAATATCCTTTAGAAATGTATGTCAAGGTCAGATGGGTGGAAGCAACATAAACATTGTTGTAACATTGTCACAAAGTTAACGTTTCAAAACTGAATTATATTGCCTTGTTTAAAGTGAATAATGGGTCTGTGAATTCGAAATATTTCAATGAGCAATGGAAATAAGATACATGAGAAGGACACAAGGATACAATTCAAACTGTCACGTATCAGAAGATGTAAAATAACCACTTGAGCCAGTAGGGGCGGTATTGGAGACACATTAATCTCAAAGAGACCAGTCTGCCATAAGTTTAGTTTTTGTGAAAATGCCATTAAGCAACTAATTAGAACCATTTTAATAAAAATCTTAAAAATAATATAATCTTTCTATTTTGAACACATTTTTGGATGAACTCGGAGAAATTGAACTGTTAACATTTTAGTCATTGGCAACAACTAATGCTAGAGAAAAGCTCACTGCACAGTCCATTTGAATAAAGCCATTTGAATTAGTAGTGCTTTCAAGGAAGCTAGCATCATGCTTTTATAAAGCCAACTTTCTATGGCAGAACAATTTATTTATTTATTTTGTACCACTCAACAAGCCACAAAACATTATGATAAAGAAAAGTAACATCTTCTAAAAATAATCAAAAATGAGCCAATCGTGAGCCCTTCCCCTGTTACAGTCTGTACTGCCCAAACGATATGAATCAGGACGGATACCAAATTTAGGGGGAAGTGAAAGGCCAATAGCCGATAGTGACCAAACAAACACTGTAAATAGCTACTTCTGGTCCTGCTAATATACTCCTTTAACTTAATATATATATATATATATATATATATATATATATATATATATATATATATATATATATATATATATATATATATATATATATGTGATATTATATTATATATTATATTATATATTAATAATATAATAATAAAAACATTTGAACTTTTATTTAAGTAAAACACAAATACAGATCTTAACTTCACATACAAATAGCAGAATGAGATTAACATTATTATTAATATGTAACATTGTTTTACAGCTCAACTCTTAGAACCTTTAGGACTTTCTTTAGTGAACTCGGTTGTGGTGAAAAGCCATTAGTAGCCTTGTAAATCAGCAGCGGCACATTATTTTTTAAGCCCAGTAATAAAAAATAAGTTTAGCTCATTCAAAGAAATTTAAGCACACATAAGATAACATTTTAATGCTGATATACTTAAGTGTTACATTACAGTCTTTATCAAAGTTTTAGCAGAATAATTACGCTGGCTTATCCTTTAGCTTGTTAACATAAACACAACTATCGTGTACCCAACCAGCTCACACTGACAAGCACTTCAGGGGTTAAACGGAAACATTTTCTTTTTTTTTACAGAGCTGTTATAAACTTAATACTGACAACACTCAGTAAATATGCTTCACTGTGCTTAGCTGCTCTCTGCAATATTTCCTCTCCTCGGCTTATCTTAAAAATTGTAATTGTATAAATTGTGAAATGGCCGCAGCCCTCCGCTGAACAAATGTGACATCAGAAAAATAAAAAGAGAAAACTTAAAAGCACAATTCAAGTCCTCATGTTGGTTGTGAATTAGACTGTCCTCTGCAATAGTTGGATTTGTTGAATAAACCTTTTTTCCAAATAAATACACTGATGAGGAGCAGAACTACCATGACTGCCAATACAACCACAAGCAGTGTATAGTTCCCTGTGGGAGATGAGAGTTTTTATTAAAGTGTCTCACTGTGTTTGTGATACACTACACATGCCAAGACTGAAATTAAAACAGAAAACAAAGTTCCACTTGTTCTAGGACTATCTGATAAAGAATAGTATACAATAATAAAAATGTTAAACATACACACTGAAGGAACAATATCTTACCTGGAGCCTCTGTGAGAATGAACTGCTTGGTGATGCTGCCTTGGGAGTTGGATGCTGTGCAGATGTAACTTCCTGGAAATGTCGCTGAAAGGTTTAAAACAGGTTGATTCTTCACCTGTGGTTGAGTTGGTTCTGGGACCTGCCAGTGGTATGCAGGTGTGGGGTTTCCTTTGGCAGTGCAATTCAAAGTTATTTTACCATCAGCTGGAACTTCCACCATCTCTACTTCAGGCTTCAAGAAAAGTGGTGGATCTGAATTTAAATGAAAAGACTGTTAGTGTGAATGCACCTTATTAAAATAGTGTTTATAGGATTAAAAATACTCACAATGCACTTGTAGTTTCAGTGAAGCTGATCTCATTGGTTGGAGATGTGGCCCCATTGGCCCAAAGTCAAATTTAGCTTCACACATGAGTTCAACTTGATCATATTCTCTACGAGCAGTCATTGTAAAGACAGATGACAGGTTTAGTGGTGTTAGTGTAGACAGGTCATGGAAGTTTTGGTCAAAAACTCTCTCGTTATCCCTGGACCATGTGACAAGGAGGTTCTTTGCTGGTGCAACATCAACAATGTCACACACCACCTGATACTCACTGCCCTCCACCATCGGTCGGTTTTCATTTGGAGGTGAAATAGACACATGCTCAGGCTTTTCTGTAAAAATTAAGCAATGTGCTTAAATTATGCAGTTATTCAAAATAAATTTTTAATAGAATGTTAGAGGCTACTTACTGTAAACAATGATTGGCAGGATTTCCGAACATTGTGAAGTATCTTTTAAATTAATGTAGCACTCAGACTCGATTGACCATCTGTCCACTTTCTCTATTCTGAACTCTAGAAAGTCCACAGGCTGGAGCCCAGTGCCTTTGTAGTCTGACTCCCAACCTATTCCTACTCTTTGGTCTGATGTGGTGCTGCAGTTGACAGAAAATGAGTCTCCATATTTCACCACAACTCTGGAGGGGGTAATGGTGAGAGGACAGGAGGCACTCACAGACTTTCCTAAAAGAACCAGGTACAGTTTACAGCATGTAGAAAAACATGTGTCAGAACCAAAATAAAAATTAAAATGATGTATGAGTTATATCTGTAAATACCAGTCCGAATGTACAAACAATTTCAGACTAGAATGATTTCGGTTTTCAGTGCTTTACAGAAATGTATTCTTCTAAACTTCTCTGAATGCTCTGCATGACGCCTCGACACTTACAGTAGATTACACTTTAGTAGTTTACACTAGTAGGCAGTAACAGAATCAAACAATAGGCGTAGGCTGGCTAACAAATAGCGCTCAAATCAATGTTATATAAAATGTAATTCTGATTGAATTGTTCAAATATCTGCCACACACAACACCAAAATAATAACGGCTAATACATACCTTTAAACGCAATAAAACAGCTGAATACCACCAACCAGACGGCTTTAACCATTCTTAACCAAGATTTCCAAGCAAATAACAATGAAAGGTAAAAGTGCAACTGATTTCCAGGTCTAAAACTCTCCGATATCAGTGTCCATGCAGTAGGTCATTGAGTTGCGCATAACCACACTGGGTTTACGAGTGCTTTGCAAACCCTCCTTCTTCCTTCTTCATAAGCAACTGTGGCATAAATAAATTGAGGAAGTGAATAGTGAAATACAGTTGTGCTCAAAAGTTTACATAATGTAATGGGAAAATAATCAGTTTCTCTTATTGTTTGTTACTTATTTGTGCTCCTTGACCGCAGCAGAATAATAAGCGCAGGACAATCTGTGCGTACTGTTATCAAATTGCCACAATAGAGCGACAACGTTATTTTCTGAGAAAACCAGTAAGATGCTGATTCAAGTTAGACGGCTCACTCTGTTTCTTTTTCCCCTCTTTTTTATCTACTGTGATTTCAGTATAAATACTAAGCCTCTTATCATTGGGACTGTTCATGTAACTCTGTACACACAGACTTGTATGTCCACTCCTCCTTTTGTACAAAAGAAGACTCTAAACTCTTTTTTCCTTTTTAGTTAAATAAATTACCAAAAGACTTCTGTTGTTTTCTCTCAACCTTATTCCACAATAATACACTTTTTTCAACAACAATTCTTTGTGTCAGAAGTAGGATTGAAGATCCACGGCTGGACCCGGCTGAAGGACAAAAACGTAATCAACCAGATCACCCCATTAAAGGTCTCCTGTCATATGGCCAAACTTATGCCTGGTGTGATACTTACTGATACATTACATTATCATTATCACACTGTTTATTCACATTGTTTCTCCCCTGGCTCTCATCACTGCTCCAAGCGAGAAACACGCACCAGAATAGCCCCAGGCATAAAATTATTTGTTCCCCACCAGGGATCTTGCCCATGCAATGGATAAACTTTTTTTACACCTTGAGAATTTGACTAGCCTCACCATGTAGGGTTTTGAACAAACTAGCCTACCAAATTACTGAAAATATTGAAATGCTGAACTACAGGACCGCATGGGTCTTGACTATCTTTTAGCTGCCTCAGGAGGTTATTGCCACGTCATTGGCCTAGAGTGCTGTACGTGGGCCCCTGAGGATCTTTACAATCTGACACATATCATCTCACTCCAGACGGGTGGTCTTGGCTCATGGGCGGTGTTTGGACAGCATGGTTAACTAAACTTGCAAGCCTACATTTAGTGGCTTTTGCCCTTCTTCTCCTGCTGCATTATCCTGCTCATTCAAAGATTAGTGATTTCTCTCTGCAACTAGCTAAACTCTATGTTAAATTGCCTCAACATGACAAGGACTTTTATTAGCTCATCTATTTGAAGAAGACTAGGTGTGTTACAATGTATGTATGTGCAATCCACATGTAATTTCCTGCATTTCATTTTGAAATATAGTCACCAAAGCAAGCACTGCTAATCGACTTTGGAACTTGATCATTTTAATTTTTGTTATTTTGGAAACGCTAAGGCTAAAATTGTGGACTTACCTTTTGTATTTTTAAAACTTTTCATTAATGCTTCCTTTGAGGTAAAGGCGAGGTAAAGACTTGAGACACGATGACTTGAATAAGTTGAGTGTTAATCACATCATGTTTTCAGTTTGAATTTAAATTTTTAAATATAAATTATTTAAAATAAGATTACAATTTGATCCAGTTGGAGCGCAGTCTGAGAATAGCGTTGTCATGACTGGATCACGACATTATCATCAGTCATGCCCTCTCGTACCTTACCCACATCACGCCCACTTAGATCAGATATCACATCAACATGTCAGCCGGAGGGGTACTGAGCTTCAACTTTCGGCTTCAACAATTATTCCCAAGATGGCAAAAGGCGAATAGCGAATTGCAAGACATGCAACATTAAAATCACAGACTGCCAGACGACAACCTCCAATTCTGTTGGTCATATGAAGAGCCATTCTTCCCAGTAAGTGCTTGTCAATTTGTTAATGTTGTCTGGTTAGTCGTTACTTAGGTAATGTAATAATAGCTAAAGTAGCCACTAGCCATTATCCCTCATACCGTGTTGGGGACAAACGTTATGAATCAGCGTATTGATTAATGATTTGGATTGTGTGTCACACCCATAGGTCAAACTGTTGAAATCACGTGACTTTGGAATCTGAATGATGAATTGATACACTGATTCAGCTTTGTTTTGAAATCGGCCCATCACTATATAAATCGTTATTTAGGTTGTTGTTTTTTTGCGCACAAAAACTATTCTCATTTTGTACTTTAAGTGAGGATGACTTGACTTGGACTTGACTTAAACTGACTTGACATAGCCCGTGACTTGACTTGAAAAAAATACTTGGGACTTACTTGAGACATGAAGGTTTAGACTTGAGACTTACTTGAGACTTGCACATGTGTGACTTGATCCCATCTCTGGAATTATTAGCAAAGTAATACCACTTTTTAAAACCAAGTTAAACTTAATTTAAACTATATCCCAACCCTCAGCAGTCGAGCATTTATTAAAAAAGTCTAATCCAATCACATAAACCAACAACACACAGGGTTTAATAGCTATAGCTACTTGTTGCTGCTGTTACACCAAAGTCAAGAAAACAGCAAGATATGTTCATAAGATGTGCAGGTCTGTAAATGTAAAGAGATACGAACAAAAGGAGTTATTTGATGTTACGGTAGAAACTAAACACTCTTCCTCTTTAGCAATATGATAAAAAGTCTGTATTTCAATTCTCTGGAGTCAGTTGCACAACAATGATCTACACTGTCAATAAAAGGCATTAGACAAAGATTTTAGCCTCATTAGCTTCATGTTTAGCCTTTACTCTATTGATTTATGCTAATTTACCAAGTGTTTTTTCCTTTGGTTTTGATTTTACCAAGGACTGTTTTTGTTTGTTGTTCTTATAAAATAAAGAAATATAAAGACATTGTTTGGTGTGCATATTATTTATAGATTGTAAAAAGTATTCTATGTTAGTCTGTCTGATTTACAGCTCACTAGATGCTCTTAATCTGCTGGTTAATGATGCTGATTGGTAAATAAAAGCTTAAATCGATGTTATTTTTTCAGTTTTTTTCTTCTGCTTAAATGTTTTACAGACAAATAGGTGTTAGTGGGAGTACAGGTTACACAAATACTGTGCTCAATGCTTCTTACAGTTTAGTTTTTACAAATGTAGTTTAATGTACAGATGTGGAGCTTTCCACCGAGCTCAAGCCTTCCCCCCTTCGCAAAACGCCAGTCAAGTCCAGCCCCTTCATGATTTCTTGAGTGTTCCCGTATTAGATGATTTACGATAAATGCAAAGAAACAGGGCGTACATGTCCTTGTGAACAGATAAATGTTTGGTTTATCAGTTAATATCATAGATTGTAAATAAACATGGACGTAATCCGCTTGTTGGTCCCCTATTCACCGATATTGTCGTAATGAAAGGGCAATAAAATGGCCGTTACATCCGGGCTTCTCCGCTTTTACTGCATAGTAAAACAATAGTGTTTAGATAGCATAAACGGACGTATTAATCAAAAAATTGAGTTGTCATGTAGATAAAACTTAGCTCTAGAGACAGGAGCCATCTTTTGTACCAGGCTGTAAACATGATTTTTACACTTGTAAAGTCTCCATTGGGTCTCTCCTTATATTTCCGCTTTTGGAGCCTGCCCTCTGGTGGACGGCAGTATATCGCTGTATTTCGCCGTATGGCGGCACCCAACTCGAGGACCGTGTAAGAGATTCCATGAGAGAGGCTTCCCAGCAGCCTTAATTTGGATTGGGTGACGTCATCTCCAGGATCTATATACTTACATAATAAAGACGCACACGGCACTCATACACACAGGGACAGGGTTATACTCATTTCAGCGATTCAACTGCTTAACAATGCCTGAAGCTTACAGGTCTCTCGGAAATACAGCTGAACAGGTACATCTTGGGACTCTGACAAAGTCTTTAAATTGCGGTTTAGTAATGTTTTTTTTTTTTTTTTTTTTGTTTTACAGAGATTGTTAATGTGTAGTCTGATAAAAAATACACAATTTTAACGCTTCACCACTGATAAGAAGAATGGATTTTATGTTACACTACTGAGAAATGCTTCAGCGCATGTGTATCAAACAAAAATAGCATCTGGCATTTTAGGACAAAGCTGGCAAGTCCAATTGTTTTGAATGAACCGTATGAGGTTGGTCTTATCGAGATACAATACCCCAGAGTGTGGGCAAGTTTCCCCGATTTCAATGGTAGTTGGATTATATCATTCAGAAGTGAGAATACTGAAAGAATTTAATTCCAAATGTGTGCACAGTCCAGTTAAGTTGTGCATAAACCTGAAATACAACAACAGCATTACTAACAGGCTTTATTTATCTATGTAATGGTGCAGAAGGATCCAGTATAACTTTTAAAACCCTGAGATAGATGAGATACTATGGTTTAAACCAGATGAGCAGGGGTGTGCATGGTGCTCCAGCACCTGCCTCTTTGCCCTATGGACAATGGGAGATACATAAGAAGGACACAAATAAAAGTGACAAGTATCAGCAGAGGTAAAATAAACACTTAAGCCAGTAGGGGGCAATATTGGAGAAATCAACTTCACACAATAAGCTCAAAGAGACTGCCATAAGTGTAGTTTTTGTGACAATGCCATTAAATAACTAATTAGAACCATTTAAAATAAAAATCTTAAATAGAATAAAATCTTTCTCTCATTAACATTTTAGTCATTGGCAACAACTAATGCTAAAGAAAAGCTCACTGCATATTTTCTTTTTACCTGTTGTCCTCAAAGGAATAGAGAGATAAATTATGATTGTACCTTTACAAAGTAAAAGGTTTTTGCATGAAATTATGTCTTTGTATTTAAAGTGTTCTTACACATTTATGAAGGAGTATTAAAGGCATAAAATGCAGAAATTCCAGGCTAGTGTCAAATTCAGGTTTACTCTGGGGGTAACAGGTTTAACCAACAATCAGGGGAGGGGTGCACTCACTGCCACTGAAAGGTGCACTAATAATAGATGAAATATACAGAAATATGTGCAATGCCCCTAGTGGTAGAAGTGAAGATCCAAAAGAATAGAGAGCACAAGGAGGAGGGGAATTTTAACCCGCAACAGGAACAAGAAAAAAGTGAGTTCAGCACAGCAATGTCCAAGCTGTGACCACTCCCTTCACATGTTCCAAGTTTGGGTTTACCAATAGCCTCAGTTGGGGCAGGAAGTAAAAAAAAACACTACATCCTGTTGCATTCACTCATTTCCTGTATACACCCTGTGTCATACTCTTCAAAGCTGGTCAAACACAGCTCATGTCACATACATTTATTTGTAAGCGGACATTTCTATTATAAACATAGAATGTCCTTCCGTTATCAAAATGTCTCAGTAAAGTAAAATCTCAAGCACCAAAGTATGTTCTCTTTTCAGTGCAACAAATAACTGAGAACTACAAGAGTGCACTTAAAGCAACACCAGTAATAAGTATACAGCACAGCACTCTATTCATCCTTTTGCAACATTAAATCATTTCAGGTTAGAGAGACGTATTTTGTGAAGTGCACCTGATTTGATCAAAACATTAAATGTACAGTCTGGATTGTTATGCAAGGTAGGTGAAGGGCAAATGCAAGAGTTTTATGCCTCTGGTAGGTAGTTTTAATTTTACAGTGCAGTCAGCCTGAGTAAGTAAAAAAATTAAATTCAGTTTAATTACTTGCACAAATCATAATCATCAGTCTAACTGTTTTTCATGGAGGAAGTGCAAACTCTAATACTACTACTAGACTATCAGAAAATAACAGAAAAAAGGCTTCCTGTCTTGGCTGCTTGTTAAATCATATAAGCAGCCGACACACACTTCCTGTGAACAGGTTGTTCTTCTACTGCTGCCAGAAGAACACAGCCAGCTTCAGTTACTGGAGCCTTTCAGTATCAATTGTCGTTTAATGTCACTTAAACGTGCATACTGAAGACAGTCCATTTGAATAAAGCTGTTTGAATTAGTTGTACTTTAAAGGAAGCTAACAACAAGCATTTATAAAGCTAACTTTACCACGGTATGGGAAAAAATAAATATTTTGTTTGTGCCACTCCACAATTGGAAACTCAAGCCACAAAACATAAACAAAAACTAAGTAGCCAGCAACAGTAACATTTTAAATATGTCACATTATCATACAGCTCAACTCTTAGAACCTTTAGGACTTCAGTGAAATCAGTTATGGTAAAAAGGTATTAGTAGCCTCGTGAATTGGGGCCGGCTTGTTTTTCTTTTTTACTGAGTTATAAAGAATACGTTTAATTATTTTAGCTTATCCTGACTTTAGCTTGCAAAGCTAAAGTCAGGATAACACAACTAGTGTGTCCACAATTAGCACACACTGACAAGCAGTTCAGGGGTTAAATAGGGAAGCATGTTTATTTCACAGAGCAGTTATAAACTTAACACTGACATAAACACGCAGTAAATATTCCTCACAGTGCTTAGCTTAAAAATGTAATAGTATAAATTGCTACATGCCTGCAGCTCCTCCGCTGAACAAATTTGACATCAGAGAAATAAAAAGAGAAAAGCACAATTCAAGTCCTCATATGGGTTGTGAGGTAGACTGTCCTCTGCTATAGTTGGATTTGTTCAATGAAAATGTTCCTTCTTTTGGTACACACTCCAGTGATGAGGAGCAGAACTCCCACAACTGTAAATACTCCAAACACACCTGCAAGGCTTCTACGGTCCCCTGTGGAAGATGAGAGTTTTTTTAAAGTCTGTTTTTTAAAGTGTCACTGTGTTTGTGATACACTACACATGCCAAGACTGAAATTAAAACAGAAAACACAGTTCCACTTGTTCTAGGACTATCTGATAAAGAATAGTATACAATAATAAAAATTTTAAACATACACACTGAAGGAACAATATCTTACTTGGAGCCTCTGTGAGAATGAACTGCTTGGTGATGCTGCCTTGGGAGTTGGATGCTGTGCAGATGTAACTTCCTGGAAATGGGGCTGAAAGGTTTAAAACAGGTTGATTCTTCACCTGTGGTTGAGTTGGTTCTGGGACCTGCCAGTGGTATGCAGGTGTGGGGTTTCCTTTGGCAGTGCAATTCAAAGTTATTTTACGATCAGCTGGAACTTCTACCATCTCTACTTCAGGCTTCAAGAAAAGTGGTGGATCTGAATTTAAATGAAAAGACTGTTAGTGTGAATGCACCTTATTAAAATAGTGTTTATAGGATTAAAAATACTCACAATGCACTTGTAGTTTCAGTAAAGCTGATCTCATTGGTTGGAGATGTGGCCCCGTTGGCCCAAAGTCAAATTTAGCTTCACACATGAGTTCAACTTGATCATATTCTCTACGAGCAGTCATTGTAAAGACAGATGACAGGTTTAGTGGTGTTAGTGTAGACAGGTTATGGAAGTTTTGGTCAAAAACTCTCTCGTTATTCCTGGACCATGTGACAAGGAGGTTCTTTGCTGGTGCAACATCAACAATGTCACACACCACCTGATACTCACTGCCCTCCACCATCGGTCGGTTTTCATTTGGAGGTGAAATAGACACACGCTCAGGCTTTTCTGTCAAAATTAAGCAATGTGCTTAAATTATGCAGTTATTCAAAATTCATTTTTAATAGAATGTTAGAGGCTACTTACTGTAAACAATGATTGGCAGGATTTCCGAACATTGTGAAGTATCTTTTAAATTAATGTAGCACTCGGAGGCGATTGACCATCTGTCCACTTTCTCTATTCTGAACTCTAGAAAGTCCACAGGCTGCAGCCCAGTGCCTTTGTAGTCTGACTCCCAGCCCATTCCTACGCTTTGGTCTGATGTGGTGCTGCAGTTGACAGAAAATGAGTCTCCATATTTCACCACAACTCTGGAGGGGGTAATGGTGATGAGAGGACAGGAGCCACTCACAGACTTTCCTAAAGGAACCAGGTACAATTTACAACATGTAGAAATACATGTCAGAACCAAAACAAAATGAAAAAAATGTCATATGAGTTATATCTGTAAATACTAGTCCAAATGTCTAAACAATTTTAGACTAGAATGCTTTCAGTTTTCAGAGCTTTACAGAAACATATTCTTCTAAACTTGAACACTCTGCATGACACCTCAATGCTGGCTAACAAATAACGCTCAAATCAATGTGAAATAAAATGTAATTCTGATTGAATTATTTTCATATCTGCCATACACAACACCGTCTTAAACCAAAATATTAATGGCTAATACATACCTTTAAACGCAATAAAACAGCTGAACACCACAAACCAGACGCTTTTAACCATTCTTAACCGAGATTGCCAAGCAAAAAACATTAAAAGGTAAAATTGGTGCAATTGATTTCCAGGTCTAAAACTCCCTGCTCTCAGGATCCATGCTGATGAGTTGCGTTCACTTGCACATTCAAGTACAAAGCCCCAAAAGTGAAAATAACCGCACTGGGTTTACGTATGCTTCGGAAACCCACCTTCTTACTTCTTCCTTCTTCACGAGCAACGTTGGCAGGACCATTTTTATCGTCAGCTAAAGATAGAGGAAGTGAATAGTAAATTACAGTTGTGCACAAAAGTTTACATACCTTGGCAGAATTTTCAGAAAGTATGAATGATAACACAAAAACCTTTTCTCTTACTTATATTTAGTGTTTGGGTGAAGTCATTTATTGTCAAACAATTGTGTTTGTGATTTTTCACAATTGTTTGACAATAAATAGCTTCATCCAAACACTTAATATAAGTGAGAGAAAAGGTTTTTGTGTTATCATTCATATTTTCTGAAAAAATGGCCAAAAAAAGAAATAAAATAAAATTACAAATTTTGCCAAGTTATAAACACAACTGTAAGTTTAGTGCATTACAAATCCTGTTTGTGTGACTAATAACACCCCAGTAGCTTCAGACTGTCACAGCTGGAGGTTAATTTTTGGTTTCTAAAATAATTCAGGGATATTGTTTGGAGTCAAAGTGAAGCACAATCAGAACAAATGAAGCATAAATTTATAAACATGTTCATGTGGAATTTCATTGTGGGTGTTGAGTTTGGGTTCTTTTAGACTGTAGCGCCGCATCTTGGTGTTCTTGTAGTAAATAGAGTAGATGAAGACAAACACGATGAGAGAGAACCACTACAGTGACTGCTACAAATCCAGCTATAAGGGGCAGATAGTGTAATAGAAACACATGAAATATTAACAAAGTAGAATTCAAAAATAGAATCAGAAATGCTGCTTTATGTAGGTTGATTTTCTACTAATAATGTTGTGGTTAGACTAAAATATAGATAATCTCGAAAAATACAATAGAAGGCAGTAAAACAAAAATCAGACTGGTCAACATCGGGTCATTCATCTAGCTTTTACGACCATTAACCAGTGGGACCTTCTTTTTAAGCTTTGTAGTATTAATTCTGGGCTTATCTGTGAAACAGAATGACAACATTTAAATTTGAGGAAAAGTTTCAATTCTGGTTTTACTGGATCTGTCTAGTGGACTCTGTACATTATTACATAGGTTAGAACACTGCTTTGTTTTTTCAGGAATGGTCATAAGGTTTAAATTTTATCTAATCTAATCTAATCTAACCTCAGTGACAAAGACTTCTTTTTGTCGACTGGAGACTGTACATCAGAGTGTTTACCAGTAAAGTGCAGTGTCCCTCAAGGTTCAATCCTCGGCCCTCTATTATTTACTCTCTACAGACAGCCTTTAGCAAATGATACACATGTCAGTGTCACTCCAGATGATCTCAGTTCTAAATGGTAAATGGCATGGATTATATACAGTGCTTTTCCATCTACTAGGCACTCATAGCACTTCACATCAAGCTTCCTTTTAAACATTCACACACACATTCATACACCAGTGTCACAGCTGGAACTCCACTGAAGACAAGGTGGGTTAAGTGTCTTGCACTTAGCTTGTCTTGCACAAAGCTTTAACAAGGTCTGTGTTTTATCATTAAAAAAATAGTGTATCAATAGTGTAAATAGAGAGACTTTATGTCCAGACAGGACCTAAAAAAGATAGTCAATGCATTGATTTCAAGTAGGCTGAACTACCATAATGAATTATTCACAGGACTTTCAGAGACAGCCATTAAAAAACTACAATTAATCCAAAATGCAGCAGTCAGAGTAATTACAAAAAGAGTCACTATATCACTCCAATGGCTTCCAGTCAAACGAATGATTACAAAATTATTTTCCTTGTCCATAAATCACACAACAGTTTAGTTAAGTATTTTTCTAAGCTACTAACACCATACAATCCTTAGAAGACCCAAAGATCAACTGGTAGCAGACTATTAGTCCGGACTAAACATGTTGAAACATAAGCTGCCAGTCTCTGGAACTCTGCCTGAAAAATTAAGATTCATGCCACTGCTCAGTACTTTTAAAAACAAGAGTCACCTTTTTAACATAGCTTACCATTAAATGCTTTTTTTTAACCTTTTAATCATCTATTTATAATTCCATGTTGTGTGTATTTGATCTTAAATTTGTTTGTTTTGCTTAATGACATACCTTGTATTTTTATGTCTTTAACTTGTAATGATGTAGTTGCTGTTGTGAGTTCAAACCCTGGCTGACTCAAACATCCTTCGCTTCAAATGAGTGCTTCAAGTACCCTGGGAGAAATTGAACTTTACTACAATGCCCCACACTATCACATTGAGGCAGATTGCTTTAATTGGCCTGTGTCTAATTTTATTTTCTCTCTGTCTAGTCCTCAAGCAGCGGAAATACCAGCCTGATGTCAACAGGGAGAAGAAAGTGAGTCCAGGGTGGGTGGGCTGTTTGTGGATCTTCTTGGCCCATAACCTGAAACGCTGAGTATAAATGTCCTGCAGGTTGGGGAGGGTGGTTCTGATGTTCTGCTCAGCTGAACGGACCACCCTTTTTAGGGGCAAGAAGTCTTGCCTGGTGCAGTTTCCCATCCAGGGGGGGATGCTCCCACACAAGATGCTCTTGATGGTGCAGGTGTAAAGGTTTCTGAGCACCTTGAGAGAGAGCTTAGGAGGAGGTAGAGACGCTGCCTGGCCTTCTTCACAATGGTGTCTGTGTGGCGAGACAAGGACAGGTCATGTGAGATGATAACTCCCAGGTAATTGAAAGTGTCCACTCTTTCCACCTCAGACCCACAAATGTGTAGTGGATGGAAGTCCCTCTGCTGTTTTCTGCTGACATCCACTATCAGTTCTTTAGTTTTGCTGACGTTCAGCAGGAGATGGTTCTCAGTGTTGTCATAAGCAAACTTAATGATGATGTGGCCTCGCAGTAGGTGTAGAGCGAGTACATCAGAGGGCTCAGCACGCAGCCTTGGGGAGATCCGGTGTTTAGGGTGGGGAGTGGTTTCCTGGTTTCCTACCCGAACCGTGGTCTGCTGGTCAGGAAGCTGTAGACCCATTTGCAGAGGCAGGAGCCCAGTCCCAGGTTGTGCAGCTTAAAGGCGTCTGGAGGGGACTATGTTAAATGCTGAGCTGTAATTAGTTAACAACGCTCTCACATTGTTAATCTTTACAGTGTTCACGTGGGAGAGAGTCTGGATCAGGAGGCCAATGTCATCTTCCGTGGATCTGTCTGCAGTGGGTCCAGGGTGGTGGGCAAGGTGGAGGGGATGAATGTTTTAATCAGTCTCCCAAAACAATTCATCACCACAGATATGAGGGCTATGGGCCTGTAGTTGCTGGAGCGTGGTTAATTTGGGACAGGGACTATAAGAGACTTTTTAAGGGAGAGGTTGAAGATGTCTTTTAAACAGAGTTTCCAGAGGGTCCGCAGGCGTTAAGGACACTTCCCCTAAAGCCGTCTGGTCCAACTGCTTTTCTGATGTTTACACTTGTGTAAACATCACAGTCACTTGTCACAGTGAGTGTCTTCTCTCTCCTCTGACAGCGGGCTGCCTGCTTCCTGACTCAAAGCGCACAAGGAAGTAGTTCAGAGTTTAAGCCAGTGATGCGGGACCACAGCGTCACGGAAAGAAGTGTCCACCCACGGCTTCAGTTTTGGAAATGTTTGGATGATTTTCTTCGGCGCAGAATCCTACCCCTTTCTTTTCAAATAAAACAGACTGTGTGCCTTAGTTACTCGCGAATTTGGCTTTGTTAAGATACAATTACTATACAGTCCAGTTTACTCTGGACGTCAAGGACAAATTTCGACTGTGGGCAGGACTACAGCCCTTTGTCGCCTTCTTCTGGTGAATATAAAGTAGTGTTTGAACCAAGTAGAGCCCAGTGTGTGTAAATACTATTCCATTGAAAGATTTATATCATAAAACTACATGCCTAAACTTTAAAAAGACATTATATTAGAATATTGTCTTTTTGAAATTGACCTGACCAGTGATTAACATGGCATCAAAAAGGAGGTTGCATTAAACACAGACCACAATAGAATCATATTTTTCACTTCTTTATTTCTCCTAAAACATGAATACCATATTGTTTAAAACCATACAAAATTACTTTATTAATAAGAATGACAAAGAAATAGTGGTTATTTGCATACTAACTATACAATCATTTAGGTTTCCAAAAATCACTCGGTGCTCGATTTACTAGTCTGTCTTTGTGGCTTTCCATGCCTGGATCAACAGCTGCAATATCTAAACCCTGCAGGATCAACGTCTGATAAGACAGGATGTAAAAATTTTGTGGACTGAACTATTCATGTCAACACAAGCCTGAAGAGGAATGGTTTGTTTGCCACCGAACCCAGAATCTTTGGTATTACAGAGACTACTCTAAATGAGCGGAAAGAGAGAGAGTGTCGAGGAGAAAATACCCCATATGTATGACACATTGGTGTGTGATGATTTCAGGTGTGTGTAAAGGGTCAGGGTGTGTAGTGTAATATTTTTGATGGTGGTTTCATTTCTGTATACTTATATAGTTACTGTATACTCTGTATACTTGTATAGTTATTCCTTTATTATGAGTTTATGTTATGTGTTTAATGGTGTACTTATGCATGGGTTATAATCAAGTAAGGGATGTTATATTAATACATCTAGAAACATATTAATAGAAAAGAGAAAACATAATGTAAGAGTGTATGGTTTAAAAACATAATTAAGTTTAATGTACACAAGCTTACACGCACACACGCGCACACACAAACGCACAAGCACGCACACACACACACACACACACACACACAAACGCACAAGCACGCACACACACACACACACACACACACACAAACGCACAAGCACGCACACACACACACACACACAAACGCACAAGCACGCACACACACACACACACACACACACAAACGCACAAGCACGCACACACACACACACACACAAACGCACAAGCACGCACACACACACACACACACACACACACACGCACACACAAATGCACAAGCACACACACAAACACACAAGCATGCACACACACACACACACACACACACACACACACACACACACACACACACACACACACACACGCACACGGAAGAGAAGATAGAGAAATGGGTGCCTGGTACAAGAGAGTTCACAGAGGAACTGGGGGAAAAGCTAAAAAGAAAGGAGGGGCCCGTAGAAGGTCCTCAAGAAATAGTCATAAATAAACTGTCATGTGAAAACTGTTTAAAAGTTGAAGTTCACTGTACAATCTTTAGTAGAGCTGGGGAAAGTCTACTGTTTGTTGAACTAGTTGTGTGTTTTTACATCCTATCGTTCTGAAGGCTGAGCGGTCAGAATCCGACACGATCGTGTGATGTGTGTGTGTTTGTATTAGGCTGTGTCCAACTCATTATTCTGTAGAAATAATTTAAAAACGCTTGTTTAAATCTAAATTGTAATTTGTGTCATACTAAAGCAATTTATTATGATCCTGCCAATCCAGGAGGATTGGAGAGTGTGGTCAAGTGATGCTGCTAAAGAGTCGGGTGCCAGGCACTTTTTGAGAAATGGGGTTTAGTTAGTGGTCTTGAGAAACGTTTTCAGGCTGAACTAGTTGTTATGACTTAGTGGTGTGAGGTATTTATTTATGTATATTGATGTGTTTTTTCAAAGACGGGTCCTGCTATAACAAATGTGTTATAAGATATTTTGAGTGAGGTCCCATTAAAACTTCAGACAGACGCAGGCACAGAGTTTTATAATAAATATTTTAAATGTCTATTAGATCAGTATAAATTTTGTAATTTTTCCACCTCAACTGAGACAAAAGCAAGCATAGTGGAGCACTTTAAAAGAACTTTCAAGACCCACATGTGGCGTTATTTTACTTCTGTAAATTATAGAGAAGCCTATAACATCAATACCATAGGACCATCAAAATGACACCAACAGCCGTGAACAAAAATAACAAGAGGACTTTTTTTTAACAATATAACAGTATACAAGTCAAAGGGAAACTGTACATTTTTACTGAAACAATATTGTCTCACTGCATTTTCAATGACATCATTGACAAAACAAAACAATCCACAATAAGAAGGACCGCTAACAACTAAATTAATGTTGTAGCCTCCCATCAAATGCATCATCCATTTTTTAATTCATAAGAGTAGAACAATTAGAGAGCAGCTTACACTTGTCATATAGCCTAACCAGCCAGAGGCCTGTTGCTAGAACAAAAAGTTCTAAATTGTTATAATTTTAATTTTTTATGGTTATGGTTCAAAACAATTTACACTTAGTGTGAAATACATCACAAAATGTGATTATATATATAAATAAATATATATATATATATATATATATATATATATACACACAACATATATAAAAATACATACATGCATACATACATACATACACAAATACAGTATATACATATGTTTAAATATGTATATAAATATTGTATACCATGAGTTTTTAAGTTGGTTTATCATCAAAGTGAGCTAACTAAACTACAATTACTGTCTTAAAACATATACAATCAGCCTTTTTCTCCTTCTGTTTTGGACTGTGACCTTGTTGATTCCCGTTTCTGCAGAAAAATCCCGTTCTCTTTTCCCTCCAGGTTGAATACTGTTGGCTGTTCACTGCACAGACACACCCACTAATCATTGGTTTAGGGTTTAAACTATTGTTTTATTAACTCAGAATTTTGCAACTGAATTTTAACTGAATTTGTTCAACCTGCTTCTAGCAACAGTCCACTGCCCGCTTTCTCATTGTGTTGCATACGCAGAGAAATTGGACTGGGATTGTTCAATCTGCTCTGTATTCTGCTCAGGCTCTTTATTCCTGTGCCAATTGTAGTGAGCGAGGCTGAATTTTGTTTTGCGTCATATTGAGCGTAACAATTTTTTCTACCAAAACATTCAAGATGTCCACCACATTAGAGCAACTGTTTAATACTGCGCTTCTGTTCTTAATGGACATGTCTATAAAACCACAGCAACTTCTCTCCCACTAGGCGTGCTGGTATACACTGTGGTTTGTTGACAAACTCAGTTCTGCCCAGGGTCCAGCTTCAAATCCTGAAGGATCCACTCACTAAGTTTGAAAGTAAATACATGATCTATGACAGACCCCCTTTGTGGAGACCCATCTGTCACAGTCGTGTTTTACATAAGACATGAGGACACAAATAAAACATGGCAGATGTACAATTATCATTTGAACCACTAGAGGCAGTAGACAAATCAACAGACATGCAGTTACCATTTAAACAACTAGGGGCAGATAAAAGCAGGGGTTGTTTTTTGTATCTGTAAAGTTTTCAATAGAAGGGATAATACTTTCTCTAAACCTTAAGAATCTCTTGAGATGTATATATATATATATATATAAATATGTGATCTGCGATAAATTATAAGCATTGTCTGGTCTACCATTTATATGTTTTATGTGGTCAGCTTGATCTGTTTGAGTTGAAATGTCTATTTGTCTGAAAGCTGAATGTGTTGCAGTGGATTTGGTTTTAGAGATTAAACAAAGCAATGCTATTCTGTTAAATCAGATCAATTCTACTCAAGACTTTAACATGTAGGTAGAGTGGGGGCAATGTCGGGAAAGGGGCCGGCAATGTTTCACATTGTGGCTGGGGGTGGGGTTCCTGGTTGAATGCCAGGATTTCCTGTTGTGTTGCTAACATCTTCCCATTTTTTTGTGCCGACTCCCGTTGTACGGTACCCAGCACAGTCTTTGATCAGGTTTGGACCTATAATCATAGAATTTTATAGACAATTTATAGTTTTTAGAAACTGTTTGCATAGGAATACTTGTCTACACCCTTGAAACTCTTTTGAAACTCTTCTGCTCCCTCCTTACCCACAAATAGGCAAGCCTGCTTCTCTTTGGCTTATGGGAACACCACTACTTTTAGCTAAAAGTAAAAACAACAACAAAACTGAAAAAAAAATAATTAAATGTACTACACAACCTAATCAAACAATACTTAGGAACATTAACTTTTGGAAAAATGTGCCAATGCCTGTTTTTCTAAACTTGACCCCGCCAGATAGAACTGCTCACAGAACAGTCTGTTTCACAGAACCATCTGGGAAGGCCCGAATAAAGCACCGACTAGTATCCGCCTACTACAAGAATTTTAGCCAATCATTGCAACCATTCATTTAACGTAACCAGAGGACGGCAGATATTAAGAAACAATAAACCGCTGTAACAGTAACAGTTTTTGCAAAATGAATCTGCGAATAAAAGGAATGTTAACTAACAATAAATTGGTAAATTAAACAAGGACGTTGGCCGATGAAAAGAGCGTGTATATATTTAGGATCTGCCAAAGCCAGTAGGAATAGAGTACATTCAAAACAAAAAGTGATTGGCTTGGCGCAATACAAGATGGATTTACCCAAGTTTGAAATCTCCCAAATCTTGCGAGAATCCAGCCGCAGCGGAAGGTTATGTTTTTCTAGCATAATAGGCCAAAACACAAATAAATATCAACTAATGCTTTTTATCAAATATCAAACCTTTCTTCAGTTGTTGTAGAGTTTCTATGGTGAACAGTCACAACTGCTCATCAAACTAATTACAAACACACACACACACACACAGTAAATGCCTGCTCTTTTAAATCTATGTCTATTAAAACGCATGCACTGGAAATAAATATTACCCATAAGCCCTTTTGTTTCAAAACAAAAAATCAGTGTATAAAAAGGAAGCAGTGATAAAATAGCAAAATAAATCAATTAAATTAAAATTTAAAAAAAGGACAATTTATTGTTTGTGAAAATGCTTAGCAAGATAAAAGACAACCCATTTGAATAAAGCCATTTGAATTAGTAATGCTTTAAAGAAAGCAAATGTCGTGCATTTAGAAAGCTAAAATTTTGTTATGGAATGACAATTTATTTATTTTGATAGTGCCACTCCACAATTGACAACTCTAGCCACAAAACATCATAATAAACAAAAACAAAGCAGCCAGCATCCCAATTATCATAAACGAAAAACAAAACTTTTAGCCACATCTGCTAATAATAATCAGAATGAGCCCATCCCGTTACAGTCTGTAGAGCCCAATGAATATGGATCAGAGCGGAAACCGATATTAGGGGGAAGTGAAAGGACGATTTTGTGGCCAATATCCCAAACAAAAACAAACACTGTCAATAACTACTTCTGGATAATACTGTTCAAACCCAGGAATTGAATAAAAAGTTGAACAATTTTAACATTTGAACTTTTTTTTATTTTATTTAGTTAAAACACAAAAACAGTGCTTAACTTCACATACAAATAGCAGGATGAGATAAGTAACATTGTTTTACAGCTCAACTCTTGTAACTTTTATGACTTACTTCAGTGAACTCAGTTGTAGTGAAAAACCATTAGTAGCCTCGTGAATCGGCAGCGGCACGAGTTTTTTTTTTTTTTTTTTTTTTGTCAAGTGATAAAGAATACATTTAGCTAATTCAAAGGAAAACATATTTAATTAAGCACACATAAGATAAAGTTTTAATGCTGATATACTTAACTGTTACATTACATTCCTTGTCAAAGTTTTAGCAGGATAATTACCCTGGGTTATTCTAACTTTAGCTTGTTAACTTAAACACAACTATCGTGCACTTCAGGGGTTAAACAGGGAAACATGTTTATTTCACAGAGCTGTTATAAATGTAATACTGACAAAAACATCCAGCAAATTAGCTTCACAGTGCTTAGCTGCTCTTCTGCTTAAAAATTGTGATTGTATAAATTGTGACATGCCTGCACATATCTGCTGAACAAATGTGACATCACAGAAATAAAAAAAGAAAAATGAAAGGCACAGTTCAAGTCCTCATATGGGTTGTGAGGTAGACTGTCCTCTGCAATTGTTGGATTTGTTGAATAAACCTTTTTTCCAAATAAATACACTGATGAAGAGCAGAACTACCACGACCAATGCCAATACAACCACAAGCACTGTATAGTTCCCTGTGGGAGATGAGAGTTTTTATTAAAGGGTCTCACTGTGTTTGTGATACACTACACATGCCAAGACTGAAATTAAAACAGAAAACACAGTTCCACTTGTTCTAGGACTATCTGATAAAGAATAGTATACAATAATAAAAATGTTAAACATACAAACTGAAGGAACAATATCTTACCTGGAGCCTCTGTGAGAATGAACTGCTTGGTGATGCTGCCTTGGGAGTTGGATGCTGTGCAGATGTAACTTCCTGGAAATGTCGCTGAAAGGTTTAAAACAGGTTGATTCTTCACCTGTGGTTGAGTTGGTTCTGGGACCTGCCAGTGGTATGCAGGTGTGGGGTTTCCTTTGGAAGTGCAATTCAAAGTTATTTCACCATCAGCTGGAACTTCCACCATCTCTACTTCAGGCTTCAAGAAAAGTGGTGGATCTGAATTTATATGAAAAGACTGTTAGTGTGAATGCGCCTTATTAAAATAGTGTTTATAGGATTAAAAATACTCACAATGCACTTGTAGTTTCAGTGAAGCTGATCTCATTGGTTGGAGATGTGGCCCCGTTGGCCCAAAGTCAAACATAGCTTCACACATGAGTTCAACTTGATCATATTCTCTACGAGCAGTCATTGTAAAGACAGATGACAGGTTTAGTGGTGTTAGTGTAGACAGGTTATGGAAGTTTTGGTCAAAAACTCTCTCGTTATTCCTGGACCATGTGACAAGGAGGTTCTTTGCTGGTGCAACATCAACAATGTCACACACCACCTGATACTCACTGCCCTCCACCATCGGTCGGTTTTCATTTGGAGGTGAAATAGACACATGCTCAGGCTTTTCTGTCAAAATTAAGCAATGTGCTTAAATTATGCAGTTATTCAAAATAATTTTTCAATAGAATGTTAGCGGCTACTTACTGTAAACAATGATTGGCAGGATTTCCGAACATTGTGAATAATCTTTTAAATTAATGTAGCACTTGGAACTGATTGACCATCTGTCCACTTTCTCTATTCTGAACTCCAGAAAGTCCACAGGCTGCAGCCCAGTGCCTTTGTAGTCTGACTCCCAGCCCATTCCTACTCTTTGGTCTGATGTGGTGCTGCAGTTGACAGAAAATGAGTCTCCATATTTCACCACAACTCTGGAGGGGGTAATGGTGATGAGAGGACACGAGGCACTCACAGACTTTCCTAAAATAACCAGATGCAATTTACAGCATGTAGAAAAACATGTGTCAGAAACAAAACAAAATAAAAAAGTGGTTTGAGTTATTTACATTTATTCATTTAGCTGACGCTTTTATCCAAAGCGACTTACATTGTTCTAAAGTAATTACCAGTCTACAGCCACTGGAGGCAAGGTGGGTTAAGTGTCTTGCCCAAGGACACAACGACAGTATGAACTGTGGGGAAAGTGGGAATCGAACCAACTAACTTCCGATTGAAAGATGACTGCTCTACCCACTGAGCTACTGCCACCCTATTATAGTTATATCTGTAAATACCAGTCAAAATGTTTTTGTGCTTTTTGAGTGCTTTACAGAAACGTTTTCTAAACTTCTATGAACACTCTGCATGACGCCTGGACACTTACAGTAGTTTACACTTTATTAGTAGGTTAACAGAATCAAACAATGGGCGTAGGCTGGCAAACGATTAGCGCTCAAATCAACGTAATATAAAACGTAATTATGATTAAAATTGTTCTCATATCTGCCACACACACACCATCCTATTAATAATAATGGCTAATACATACCTTTAAACGCAATAAAACAGCTGAATACGACGAACCAGACGCTTTTAACCATCATTAACCGAGATTTCCGAGCATTTAACAATGAAAGGTAAAATTGGTGCAAATGATTTCCAGGTCTGAAACTCCCTGCTTTCAGAATCCATTCATTGTTCTGTTGAGTTGCTTTCACTTGTCCATTCAAGTAGAAAGCCCCCAAAATAAATATAACCGCGTTGCGTTTACGTGTGCTTCGCAAATCCACCTTCTTCCTTCTTCATGAGTAACGATGGCATGACTTACCGCGGTGAAGTTAGATTGACATTGGATGTTGCATTTTCGGCTCCACACTTTCACTGCGAGGTTCCGTTGTCTGTGTCCGACTACTGTCATGTTTGCGAAGCTCTTAGCGCGGAGCAGTGACACTTAGGAGCCGTCAATTAATGATTGTCAAGGAAACGGCGTTTGTGAAATAATTCAATAGCTTCAAGATTAACAAATGTAGTTACTCCAAACCACTTTAAACAAATAGATCTAGTATAGTAGCACCAAGCACAACTCTTTTTGTCTACTTTAAACTTTGATTGGATTTTATAGGATGTTATATAACTTAAGGATTTTTTTCATTAGTTTCCAGGTCATGTGACCAAGTCACTTCAGTCCACTTTATATTCATAGTACTAGCCTAGTAGTACCATGCAGACCTCTTTTTTTACTTTTATGTTAAATTTTATATGGATTTTATATATAAATGTTTTGAAAGTTTAGAGTTCCAAAAAGGATTGCCAAAGAAGTGCAAACCAAATAATCAACCCAGCTACAACAATGATCAGCCTATACAAGGAGAGCCCGATGACTGCTTGAAATCAACAGATTAATTTCTAAAATATACAATTAAGTTAATGTTATGTTGTGATGTATTATGCTTTTGAGATATGTAGAATATGGCATTGTGAAACTGAACACCGATAAAACTTTTACAGCACAGGCTTAAAAAAAACTACCAGAGCAGTATTTTATGCAAGTGGCTGAAATTAAAGCATTGACTGAGGAGTGAGAAATGGTTAAATGTTTAAGAGCATCTCACAATAGGGTCTGGAGTATGTTAGGCTTCAGTTTTAATGGCAGAAGAGACAAGGCATCAACTAATGTTGACAGGTTAATCCTTGCTCAGGGAAAAGAAGGCCTGTATTAAATCAGAATGGACACAGAGAGGTCAATAAAGTCACTTAGGAAGGGGTCACACTAAGAGTTGTGGAGAAAAGCACAGGGTCATCCACTGTTGCAAGATTCTCTAGTGAGAGGCCATAAAACAGACTCATGGATCAGATATTGCTTTAGACAACATCTAACAGGAATCCAAAAGTTAACTTCCAACAGATCATAGGTGCTGAGGAGAATTTCACATGTTGCCCCTCCTGTAACTGAGAGGGGTGAGAATGTAAACCCTGAGAACATTTACATTTACATTTAGTCATTTAGCAGACGCTTTAATCCAAAGCGACTTACAAGTGAGGAAAACAATGGAAGCAATTTCAACAACACAAGGTAACAAAAAGCATAAGTGCACAAAAACTAGTCAGTTAAAACCTAGCACAGTATACAAAGCTAAGGATAAGAAATGTTATTTTTTTTTTTTTCCTAAGAGAAGGAATTGATAGAAAGGAGGTAGAATTCAGCGTTTGTCAGTCAGGTATTGACGAAAGAGATGTGTTTTCAAGCGTTTTTTAAAGATGGCTACAGAATCTGCTGATCTTGTAGCAGCAGTAGATCATTCCACCAATGTAGAACAGATCCAGAGAAAGTATGTGAAAGTGATTTTTTTTTCCTTTTTGGGATGGTACCACCAGACGTTGTTCATTTGCAGATCGCAGGGATTTGGTAGGAACATAGGTCTGTATCAGTGAGTGAAGATATGAGGGGGCGGAGCCAGTGGTGGTCTTGTAGGCCAAGAGCATAGCTTTGAACTTAATGCATGCATAAACCGGGAGCCAGTGTAACCTAGTGAAGAGAGGAGTTACGTGCGCTCTCTTCGGTTCTTTAAAGACCGCTCTTGCTGCTGCATTCTGGATCAGCTGTAGAGGTTTGGTTGTGCAGGCAGGAAGTCCAGCCAGTAGAGCATTGCAATAATCCAGTTTGGACAAGACAAGAGCCTGAACTAGGATTTGCGTAGAGTGCTCTGATAGGAAAGGTCAAATGTTCTTAATGTTGTAGAGGATGAATCTACAGGACCTGGTGGTGCTGGCAACATGACTTGTGAAGTTTAGTTGATCATCAATTAGCACTCCCAGATTTCTGGCAGTGCTGGACGGTGTAATGGTTGATGAGCCTAGTTGAATGGAGAGGTTGTGGTGGGTCTTTGGGTTGGCCGGAATCACAAGCAGTTCTGTTTTTGCAAGGTTCAGCTGCAGGTGATGGTCCTTCATCCAAAGTGAGATGTCACTCAGGCATACTGAGACGCGAGCAGAAACCGTCGGATTGTCAGGAAAAAAAGAAAAGAATACAATAGACAGATGACTTTGTCTTGTGCATCATTTGACTGCAGGGTTTATTCTGCATTTCACAATAGAACATTGTTATATTGTTCAATCAACTTGTAATATAGTATCTGCATTAAATGTAAAATGTTCCAAAATACAACTGTATTTATTTTACTTTTACTTTCTCATGCAGCTTATTTATAACAAATTATTCACTTTTACACACATTCAATAAGCCAAAACAACATTTGGCCTATTAACACATTACCACAACTCCAAAATGGCGGACCAGCATGTGACTCTAGTGGTAATTATACTTGCACATGAACATTAACTTAATGTGCGTAACTTGTAAATTAGGTGCTTTAAGATTCACTACATGTATGTAAAATTACAATAAATCAATGATAAAGACACAAGTAACACCCAAACAAAAGTACACCCGCGTTTTCTCTCCACAGTGCTACCTTGCAAATTGCCACTAGCTTAGCATAAATTAGCTACAGCGTTTACATGTGTTTTACAACGTCATTTCACTTCAACTTCAAATCACATTTACACAGATACATTTCGGAAATTTTATCCCAACACTTGAACTGTTTTCACGTGATTTCACAAACTTTACACCAACCTGAGAAAAGAATACAAGAGACAGATGACTTCGTCTTGTGCATCATTTGGCTGCAGGGTCATGCAGACTCCTCACAGAAAGGCCGAGGATGTTCAAGTTTGCACTCACAGTCTTCTTGCTTTTGCACCTCTTTTCATTGACATGTTATAATTAATAAATAAAAGGTTTACATATTACATATTTGCAGAAAAATGCAGTTCCTTAACACTCGGAGGTGGTTAATACAAAAATCCTGTAAAATCAAACAAGTCTTGTCAAAGCTCCAAACATGGCACAGTTTGAAATTAAAAAGAGCCGACGACAAACACAAACCAGTGGAAACAAACCAACAAACAAAAAAGTGCTCTAATAGCATAAACGGACGTAGGAATTTTTAAATAATATGTCCGTTTATGCTATCTGAAAACTATTGTTTAACTATGCAGTAAAAGCCAACAACCCAGATGTAACCGCCATTTTTTTGCCCTGTTGTAATGACAATATCGGTGAATAGGGGAGCAATAGGCAGATTATATTCATGTTTATTTACAATCTATGTTCTCTACATGTGAGCTGGTAAACCTGTGATGAAGCTTTGGCATTAGTAATGGCTGACTCTGATTCTGAGGGAGAACATCTACCTTTACAGTCTTTTCAGCCGAGTGAAAGTGAGAATGAGCGAGAGTGAGAGTGCGTGTTTAACTTGGTCAGCGGCGGCGCTGTAGTGATGGGCAATCCGGCTGTTTCCCATGAGCCGGATTGCCCATTGAATGAACAGTATGAGGTTGGTCTTATCGAGATACTATACCCCAGAGTTTGGGCAAGTTTCTCCAATTCCGATGCTAGTTGGATTATATCATTCAGAAGTGAGAATACTCAAAGAATTAAATTCCAGATGTGGGCACAGTCCAGTTAAGTTGTGCATAAACCTGAAACACAACACCATTACTAACAGGCTTTATGTAATGAGTGCAGAAGGGTCATGTCTAACTTTTAAAGGAATACTAGCTGAGATACTAGGGTTTAAACCAGGCGAGCAGGAATGTGCACAGATTGACCCCAAGTGGTGCTCCAGCACCTGCCCCTTTGCCCACTGCCATTTAAGTGCCCTTTTGGCAATTGACAAAGCTAAATGATGCTGTAGCCTCCCACCAAAACTATTATCTGTTTTAAAATCCATAAGGAAGTGTAGAATAATCAGACAGCAGCCTTCTCTTCTCATACACAACCTGTACTTTTTTCACAGGTTTTTCTAACAATGCTTGATTGTGTCAGATATTGCCCTCAAATGTGTCTATGTGGCCCTATTGGTCACAAAGGCTTGCACCAGGCCTTTCAACAAATCATGGGTGATTGTTTTAGCATTGAAAAGGTTCAGTGTTCACAAACCTTTACACTTTACCACATTATTACCATTGTTAGTGTGGTAGGCATTTAGGACCACCGGAAACAAATGCTGTGATGTAATCCTCCTCCTTCTTTTCAGAGCCCCCCTCATTTAATTCATCAGTTAGACTCCCAGATAGGACTCACCAGGTCTGGATTTGTGCAATACCTGCTGCTGCAAGCTGTCTTAAAGGTCATAGAGTCATGCTCTATGACAGGCAACTTTTGTGAAGACGGTTCCACCTGTCACAGATGTGTTTTGCGTTACAGACTCGTTATCAGCAATAGCACCATTAACAGTAGCAGCAGAGACAATGGGAGATACATGAGAAGGACACAAATCTATCAGCAGATACTAACCACTTGAGCCAGCAGAGGGCAGTATTGGAGAAATCAACTTCACACATTAGGCTCAACGAGACCAGTCTGCCATTAGTTAAGTTTTTGTGAAAATGTTATTAATCAACTATTTATTCAAATTTTAATAAAAATCTTAAATATAATAAAATCTTTCTATTTTGAACACATTTTTGGATGAACTTGGAGCAATTGAACTGTTAACATTTTAGTCATTGGCAACAACTAATGCTAAAGAAAAGCTCAGTGTATTTTTTCTTTTTACCTGTTGTCCTCAAAGGAATGAGAGATAAAATATGATTGTACCTTTACAAAGTAAAAGGTTTTTGCATGAAATTATGTCTTTGTATTTAAAGTGTTCTTACACATTTATGAAGGCGTATTAAAGGCATAAAATGCAGAAATTCCAGACTAATGTCAAATCCAGGTTTACTCTGGGGGTAACAGGTTTAACCAACAATCAGGGGAGGGGTGCACTCACTGCCACTGAAAGGTGCACTAATAATAGATGAAATATACAGAAATATGTGCAATGCCCCTAGTGGTAGAAGTGAAGATCCAAAAGAATAGAGACAGGAACAACAGGAACAGGAACAAGAGAAAAGTGAGTTCAGCGCAGAAAAGTCCAAGCTGTGACCACTCCCTTCACATGTTCCAAGTTTGGGTTTACCAATACCCTCAGTTGGGGCAGGAAGTAAAAAAAACACACTAGATCCTGTTGCATTCATTCATTTACTGTATACACCCTGTGTCATACTCTTCAAAGCTGGTCAAACACAGCTCATGTCACATTTATTTATTTGTAAGCGGACATTTCTATTATAAACATAGAATGTCCTTCCGTTATCAAAATGTCTCAGTAAAGTAAAATCTCAAGCACCAAAGTATGTTCTCTTTTCAGTGCAACAAATAACTGAGAACTACAAGAGTGCACTTAAAGCAACACCAGTAATAAGTATACAGCACAGCACTCTATTCATCCTTTTGCAACATTAAATCATTTCAGGTTAGAGAGACGTATTTTGTGAAGTGCACCTGATTTGATCAAAACATTAAATGTACAGTCTGGATTGTTATGCAAGGTAGGTGAAGGGCAAATGCAAGAGTTTTATGCCTCTGGTAGGTAGTTTTAATTTTACAGTGCAGTCAGCCTGAGTAAGTAAAAGATAAAATTCAGTTTAATTACTTGCACAAATCATAATCATCAGTCTAACTGTTTTCCATGGAGGAACTGCAAACTCTAATACTATTTACATTTGTTCATTTGTACCATCATTAGGTTAAGTTTAACGGTTCTAATATTAAATTGATTTGTGTGTCTTGTATGAAAATGAAATAAAAAAAATCCTACTGACAAAAGGCTGTTTACACTAATTTCTGTGTCTGTGCATTTTAGAATTAGTAAAATTGGGGAGTGATGCAATTCAAACCATAAATCAGCAAATCAGAAAACAACAGAAAAATGCTTTTAGAGTAAAGATCCTATCAGACATGTGACATGTGAGAAATAAAAAGAGAAAACTTAAAAGGACAATTCAAGTCCTTATATGGGTTGTGAGGTAGACTGTCCTCTGCTATTGTTGGATTTCTTGAATAAAACTTTTCTCAAAATAAAAGGTCCACTGAAGAAGAGCAGAACTCCCACGACTATTTTTACTCCAACCATAGCTGCAAGGCCTGTATGGTCTTCTGTAGGAGATAAGAGTTTTTGTTAAAGTGTCTCACTGTGTAACAAAGGATTTTTTCTGTATGTGATACAATACAATACAATACACATGCCAAGACTGAAATTAAAACAAAAAACACAGCCACTAAAATACAGCAGTTGTTCCAGGAGGGCTACACGACGATGAACTAAATCTACTAATTGAAGGAACAATATCTTACTTGGAGCCTCTGTGAGAATGAACTGCTTGGTGATGCTGCCTTGGGAGTTGGATGCTGTGCAGATGTAACTTCCTGGAAATGGGGCTGAAAGGTTTAAAACAGGTTGATTCTCCACCTGTGGTTGAGTTGGTTCTGGGACCTGCCAGTGGTATGCAGGTGTGGGGTTTCCTTTGGAAGTGCAATTCAAAGTTATTTTACCATCAACTGAAACTTCCACCATCTCTACTTCAGGCTTCAAGAAAAGTGGTGGATCTGAATTTAAATAAAAAATTCTGTTAGTGTGAATGAACCTTATTAAAATAGTGTTTATAGGATTAAAAATACTCACAATGCACTTGTAGTTTCAGTGAAGCTGATCTCAGTTGGAGATGTGGCCCCGTTGGCCCAAAGTCAAATTTAGCTTCACACATGACTTCAACTTGATCATATTCTCTACGAGCAGTCATTGTAAAGACAGATGACAGGCTTAGTGGTGTTAGTGTAGACAGGTTATGGAAGTTTTGGTCAAAAACTATCTCGTTATCCCTGGACCATGTGACAAGGAGGTTCTTTGCTGGTGCAACATCAACAATGTCACACACCACCTGATACTCACTGCCCTCCACCATCGGTCGGTTTTCATTTGGAGGTGAAATAGACACACGCTCAGGCTTTTCTGTCAAAATTAAGCAATGTGCTTAAATTATGCAGTTATCAAAAATATTCTTCAATAGAATGTTAGAGGCTACTTACTGTAAACAATGATTGGCAGGCTTTCCGAACATTGTGAAATATCTTTTAAATTAATGTAGCACTCGGACTCGAGTGACCATCTGTCCACTTTCTCTATTCTGAACTCTAGAAAGTCCACAGGCTGCAGCCCAGTGCCTTTGTAGTCTGACTCCCAGCCCATTCCTACTCTTTGGTCTGATGTGGTGCTGCAGTTGACAGAAAATGAGTCTCCATATTTCACCACAACTCTGGAGGGGGTAATGGTGAGAGGACAGGAGGCACTCACAGACTTTCCTAAAAAAAAAAACAGGTACAATTTACAGCATGTAGAAAAACATGTGTCAGAACCATAACAAAATAAAAATAAATGTTGTATGAGTTATGTCTGTGAATACCAGTCCAAATGTCCACCTCCTAAATGGTCGTTGCGTAAGGGCGCCGCCATACGCCAAAATACAGCGATATACGGCAATATACCGCCATCCACCAGAGGGCAGGCTCCAAAAGCAAAAATATAAGGAGAAACCCAATGGCGACTTTACAAGTGTAAAAATCATGTTTACAGCCTGGTACAAAAGATGGCTCCGGTCTCTAGAGCTAAGTTTTTACTATGTGACAACTCTGGGGGGGGGATATTTTTGATTATTATTACTCCTGTCAACTTTAATTAAAGCCCCGCCTACATATAGCCTGACCAACAATACGTCAATGCCCTGCCGTCACGTGATTCAGCAGTGCCAACAGCAGCAGCTGCAGAGAGAGTGAGAGCGAGGTGGTACGTGCCGGCCTTGGTATCATAGAGCTGGCAGATAAAAAACGGAGCACTGTGTGTAAGTATTTTACTGCTGGGAATGAAAACACAGCGAATTGCGACGTCTGTAAAACGATCATACGCTTCTGTGGTAACACCACCAACTCACACAAATAAAACAACATAACAAAGAGAGCTCGGAACTACAAAAAGAACGAGAGGAGGCAAATCTTTCAGATGAGACAGAAGTCACTGGCTGAGTCCTTTCAGCTTCAAAAATATTATCCAGGTAGTTAACTCTGGTAAAAATATGTTCTTAGTCATATTGGATCTTCAGCATGAAGTTTATTCACCATAGTTGTTGTAACAAAACGTAACCATGGGTAATATTAACCACAAATTAACTATAGTTTAACTGTGGTATTTTTTTGTAAAACTGCGGTTTTATACACGACAAAATGTGGTTAATCTAAAGTGATTAATTTGCTGGTGTTGAAAAAATGGTAACACTTTACAAATAAAGTGTCATTTGTTTACAATATTTATGAATCGTGTTAATGTTATTTAATGAAAACTAAGATTAACAAATAACTGCAATGCGCTAGGGACAGTTTAGGGACACTAAACTGTAGGATTGCTTTTTTAAGTTACAAGTGGATAGGATATAGACAAAAAAATTATTATTTTTTTTATATATATTTATAGTACAGCCAATGAGAGAGATACGTTTTTACCTTGCAGGGTTTTAACAACTGGAAAGCAGCGCTAGAATGCGGCAGGGGTTTGCAGAAGTTGGTGGGCGAATAACAGCTGGAAATAAAACTCTATTATGGTAAAAGCATCAGGCTGTTATATATGAGTTAGCTAACTTAGCTCTATGAGTTTTCCAGAATGGGACTGATTATTCCTGTTGGTATGTATCATCTTTACCAGCAAAGAGAGTGAGCAAAGACAGGTTTATTTGAATAATGAAATCTAAACATTTGTTAAATAATATGTAACCTTTGATAAAATGGCAGAGGTTTTTTCCTGCTCCAAAAAAAAAATTGCATTTGAACTGAGAGATAAAATTTTCAACATTATACCAAGTTTTATGTTTGTATATCTAGTAATCATAGATTTATGAAACATATAAAATATATATTAAATAATAGAATTTTGGGGGAAATATTGATATCAGACATGAGTATAAGTATATGACTACGCATGTATCTGTGGAGAGTAGCAGAGCTGCACAGAGGAAAAGAGACATCAGCGCACACAGACACGAGGGGAGTTTAGAGGTTTGAGAAAAGGACATCAAATGTCCTTCATGTCAAAAACATGTTTGAATTAAGATATTGGGTCCAGTGAGCAGGAAAGTGTAATAATCTGGGACATGAGGCAACAGCCTTTATTCATAAACAGAATAAATAGTGTATGGGGGTGTGGCCAAGACCAGATCTTTTGTTATCATTATTATAACTTGTATCATATTCTCAAAGAGGCATTTGGCTGTATATAATATAACACTGATACTGTTATGTCTTTGACAGGAGGTATTTTTCATGTTTAAGGTCCCTAGCAATCTTTCATAAGCAGGTTTTCACAAAGTCTTCATGCTCAGTGGGTTTTAAGCTCTAGACTGTAGCAAATATTTAAACATTTTAATCTGAGTAAATGAGAGCAACAACAGGATCAGTTTATTCACAGCCACAGTCTAATGCCAGGACACATTCTGTTGTGTTGTCTTTGTTCATTGTGGTAAGACATTAAAGAGTGTCCTGCAACAAGTGCTTTCCGCTTTAAACTTTAGCTATTTTGAAGCTTACAAAAGATTCAAAGACAAAAGAGTTTGTGTTGCCAGTACACACGTTAAAACATTTATTAATTATGAACTTATTATTTTGAGGATAAAGTTTGTCTGCAAATAATTGCTTCATTTGCATGTAATAGATTAAGCTGTTTAACATGACTGACAATGTAAAAAGTTTTTTGTTTGTTTGTTTGTTGCCCACCTATAACTTGCATCAGCCCACCCTAATGCAACAGGCTGGAACCGGCCCTGTCACACGATAAATCATAAACCATAAGAAAAATGGCAAATACATACCTTTAAACGCAATAAAACAGCTGAGTATGACGAACCAGACGCCTTTAACCATTCTTGGAGAGATTTTTGAGCAAATAACAATGAAAGTTAAAAGTGTTGCAATCAATTTCCAGGTCTAAAGCTCCCTGCTTTCAGTGTCTATGCAGTAGGCAGCTGCTGAGTTGCTTTCACTTGAACATTTAAGTAGAAAACGTAAAAACGTAAAGTAAAAATATCCGCGCTGAGTTTTGTGAATCCACCTTCTTCCTTCTTTAATTGGTAATGGTGATATGACTTTACCATTTTTCGGGGCAGCTAAAGTGGGCAGGGCAAAGGCAATCGGGAGTGTGGCTTACATTTTTTTATTTATTTTTTTGCATAAAGAGTTTGAAGGGCTGACATTTAGAGACAGACAGTTATAAACAACCATTCACTCTCACATTCACGTGCACTAGAGACACTTTAGATTTGCCAACTGACCTACACATGCATGTGTTTTGACGGTGGGTGGAAGCTGGAGTACCCGGAGAGAGAACCCACAGTAACACTAGAGGACATACAGACTCCTCACAGAAAGGCCCAGGATGTTCAAGTCGCCCGGGGTTTGAACTCACAACCTTCTTGCTGCCACCGTTCACCTCCTCCTTTCATTAACATGTTATAATTAATAAATAAAAATACATATTTGTAGAAAAATACAGTTCCTTAACATTCGGAGGTGGTTAATACAAAAATCCTGTTAAACATGGCACAGTTTGAAATGAATAAGAGCCAAGGACAAAGACAAACCAGTGGAAACAAACCAACAAACACAGAAGTGCAGTTTGTCTAAACTAGGTTAATACATGAAAGGTTTAAACACACAACACTGTCAGCAAAATGAGTGCAGCTCCTTCACACTGCAGTGTCAGTGTCACACTTGAGAAGGCAGTGAAATACATTTACTGTTTGTGTGAATAATAACACCCTAGCAGCTTTTTTCTAAACAAAGCTGGTGGTGAATGTTTGGTTTCTTAAATATTGCAGGTATATTTTTTGGAGTCAAAGTGAAGCACAATCAGAACAAATTAAGCATTTATAATTAAACACCTCTTTTGCAGGACAGTCCCTTGGTAGTTCCTGCCTTAATGTCGTGTGACATTTCCATTAAAAAAATAGATGCAATGTAAGACAGATTTGAAGTTCATGTGGAAGTTGATATAGTGCTAAACTACATGTCCCAACTGTTGTGAGCAACGTTACCATTGTGGGTGTTGAGTTTGGGGTTTTTTAGACTGTAGCGCCGCATCTTGGTGTTCTTGTAGTAAATAGAGTAGATGAAGACAAACACGATGGAGATAACCACTATAGTGACTCAGTTCTCAGTATAACCACAAACCACTGAGACCTTTGTTTGAAGCTTTGTAGTATTAATGGTGGCCTTATCTGCAAAGTAGAATGACAATATTTATATTCTGGAAGATAAATAGTGAGTGAATGCACAGTTTACAGTGATATTGGTGAAATTATTGAAAAAGTTGTATGCACTCATAAGACAAATTCTGGTTTTACTGGATCTCACTGTGGCCTTTGACACAGTGGACCCTGTACATTATTACATAGGTTAGAACACTGCTTTGTTTTTTTAAGGAATGGTCTAAGGTTTAAGTCTTATTTCAGTGACAGAGACTGCTTTGTGCCGACTGGAGACTGTACATCAGAGTGTTTACTAGGAAAATGAGATGTCCCTCAAGGTTCAATTCTCGGCCCTCTGTTATTTAATCTCTACAGACAGCTTTTAACTAATTTAATAAAAGAAAATGTAAGGCTTACTATGTATGCATATGATACACATATGTAGGTGTCACTCCAGATGATCTCAAATCTACTAACAAATGATAAAGATATACACTGTGTGCACAATTATTAGGCCAGTGATTATTTTGACCATATCATCATTTTATCCATAATTTCCAACTCCAAGCTGTATAAACTTGAATCCCTATTGGATTTAATGCATATCAGGTGATGTGTATTTATGTAACGAGGGAGGGTGTGGCCTAAGGAGATCAACACCTGATATCAAGGTGTGCAAATTTATTAGGCAGATTCTTCTCCTTCGGGAAAAATGGGCCAAAAAAGATTTTAACTGACTCTGAAAAGCCAAAAATTGTAAAATGCATTTCACAGGAATGGAGCACTCTTTAAATATCTAAGATTTTGGGGCGTGATCACAGAACCATCAAACGTTTTGTAGCAAATAGTCAACAGGGTCTCAAGAAACGTGTCGAGAAGTAAAGACGCAAATTAACCACCAAAGATTTGCGAAAAATCAAATGTGAAGCTACCAGTGGTTGGATCAGTAACGGACACAGAGCTCCAGTTTGACTCAGACGCCAGCAAGGTGGAGGTGGGGTACTGTATGGGCAGGTATTGTTAAAGATGAGCTAGTTAGACCTTTTTTGGGTTGAAAATAGACTAAAAATCAACTCTCAGACCTACTGCCAATTTTTAGAAGACTCTTTCTTTAAGCAGTGGTTCAAGAAAAAGTCTGCATCTTTCAAGAAGACTTTGATTTTTCAGCAAGACAATGCTCCATCATATGCATCAGTTTACTGCGTGGCTGGCCAGTAAAGGCCTTAAAGATGAAAAAAATAATGAATGGGCCCCTTCTTCACCTGATTTAAACCCTATTGAGAACTTTTGGGCCCTTCTTGAACAGGACATTTACAGCGAAGGTAAACAGTACATCTCTGAACAGTGTCTGGGAGGCTGTGGTTGCAGCTGCACAAAAAGTTGATTCTGACCAGATCAGGACACTGACTGACTTCGTGAATGGAAGGCTTGTGACTGTTATCAAAAAAGGGTGGTTATATTTGTCACTGAGTTAATTTTTCTATGAAATTTTTGAAATGTTTATTTGTAAATTTTAAGTTTGTTTATTATTCTTACTTTAACAAGTGAAGATTAACAAGTGAGATGGGAAAATCTTTGTTTTTTATTTAGTTGCATAATTATTCTGCACACTAATAGTTGCCTAATAATGGTGTATATGTAGATATTCTCTTAAGAAAGCCCAAACTTCCCTTTTACTACTTAAAATGTTCAGGTTTGAGGGTTTGTTAACATTTTGGATTGACCAAGAACACTGCAGTTATACAATAACAAAATGAATCCTTAAAAATACAACTTGCCTAATAATCGTGCTCATTGTATTGAGTAATGGGTGCCATTAAAACTTTAGACAGAAAACAGAGTTTTATAATTTACATTTCTTTTGACTGACGCTTTTATGCAAAGTGACTTACATTAAGCTTTAATTCACCGGTGTTACAGCTGGAACACCACTGGAGGCAAGGTGGGTTAAACATCATGTCTATTATCATGTCTATTAGACCAGTATAAAATATGTCCACCTCACCAAGGATAGTGGAGCACTTTAAAAGAACTTTCAAGACCTACATGTGGCGTTATTTAACTTATGTTAAAGTCTTACGTTAAAGGAGATATATTGATGTGATCCAGGATAAGGCCAATACCTATAACTCGTACCATAGGACCATCAAAATCACACTGTGAATAAAGATAACAAGAAGACGGATTATAGTAAAGTTAAAAGGGTTGGGAAACTGTAGATTTTAAATTTAATGTAGGGCTGTGTTTATAAAGAGATAAGAGCGGACGAGTATTTTACAAAAAAACAGCATATTGCAAGCAATCCTCCTGTGAATAGTCTGACAGATTATTCAGGAAATTTTGTAAAAGGAACCTTTTTGAGTCGGGAGCTGGGTAGCTGGGTTAAAAAAAAAGAAATTGTAAGATACTGCTCTGCTGTGCTTACACTAGTTACTGATCAAGCTTTAACTGAGTCATCCTCAGAATGATGGTACACTAAGGTTGTATGGTTCTGAAGGTTTAATGATGAATGATTAAAGGGATGGCAGATATATGGAGTTGCTGAGAGGACATGAAGATGGGTTTACAATGAATAATGTGTGTATTCCTGTGTGGTTACCTGAAACAATAAACACAAAGGAGTTTGCAATAATACAAGAACCAGTGAACTGCAATAGGCCTAATGAACTGGGGTAACATTGTCTGTAGTAACAGAAGATATCCAATAGGTGGGAGCCTAAGACTGTGTAATAAATAGGCCTTTAGGTTGTTAGGTTTGACAAATAAAATGAAGTTATTAACAGGCAATGGACTGTACAAACAATAAATATAACAGGCAAACCCCAACGGGACACAGTGGTTATTACACCAGGTATACTTTGATTGAACAAGTTGAATATACAGGTTATGCAACAATATGGGAACCATGTTATCAGTCGAAAAAGGGTGCTTGCCCCATTCAGGTTGGTGGAGAACTCCTACCTCAAGTGTAGGAGTTTAAGTATCTTGGGGTCTTTTTCACAAGTGAAGGAAGGAGGGAGCGTGAGATTGACAGATGAATCTGTGCAGCTTTTGCAGTGATGTGGTCGATGTACCGGTCTGTCGTGGTAAAGAAGGAGCTGAGCTGCAAGGCCAATCTCTCAATTTACCGGTCAATTTACGTTCCTACTCTTAACTATGGTTAGGAGCTTTGGGTCATGACCAAAAGAACAAGATTCCGGACACAAGCTAACATTGATGATTTTTTATTTTTATTTTGGAGTGTTCCCGCATCAGATGCTTTATGGTAAATGCAAGGAAACAGAGCCTACATGTCCTTGTGAACTGATAAATGTCAGGTTTTTCAGTTAAGATTCAGTTTGTATCAGAAATATTTCTTACTGGTGATGTTTTTAGACCAAATTGATTTAATTATTTAAAAGAAAACTACCATTTGGGCCATTCCACTTCTGTCGAATAGTAGAGGACCTCATGATGCCCTCCAGGTAATTTCAGAACAATCTTTTGACCGATTGTTTTGAATGAACCGTATGAGGTTGGTCTTATCGAGATACTATACCCCAGAGGGTGGACAAGTTTCCCCGATTCCGATGCTAGTTGGATTAAATCATTTGGTAGTGAGACTACTCAAAGAATTTAATTCCAGATGTGGGCACAGTCCAGTTAAGTTGTGCATAAACCTGAAAAACAACGCCATTACTAACAGGCTTTATGTAATGGGTGCAGAAGGGTCCAGTCTAACTTTTAAAGGACAACTAGCTGAGATACTAGGGTTTAAACCAAGCGAGCAGGAATGTGCACAGATTGACCCCAAGTGGTGCTCCAGCGCCTGCCCCTTTGCCCACTGCCATTTAAGTGCCCTTCTGGCATGCTACAAGACTAAATGATGTTGTAGCCTCCCATCAAATCCATGATCTGTCTTCAAATCCAAAAAGAAGTGTAGAATAATCAGACAGCAGCCTTCTCTTCTCATACACAACCTGTACTTTTTTCACAGCTTTTTCTTATAATGCTTGATTGTGTCAGATATCGCCCTCAAACATGTCAATGTGGAACCTATTGGTCACAAAGGCTTGCACCAGGCCTTTCAACAAATCATGGGTGATTGTTTTAGCATTGAAAAGGTTCAGTATTCACAAACCTTTACACTTTACCACATTATTACCATTGTTAGTGTGGTAGGCATTTAGGACCACCGGAAACAAATGCTGTGATGTAATCCTCCTCCTACTTTTCAGAGCTCCCCTCATTTAATTCATCAGTTAGACTCCCAGATAGGGCTCACCAGGTCTGGATTTGTGCAATACCTGCTGCTGCAAGCTGTCTTAAAGGTCATAGAGTCATGCCAGGCAACTTGTGTGAAGGCGGTCCCACCTGTCACAGTTGTGTTCCCTATCGAGGGAACTCGCACTGTGTTGTAGAACAACACTTTGGGGAATGCCCACAGTGTGACGCCCCTGAAGTATGAATGAAACTGAGACTAATCCTGATTGGTGCTACGTCATGCCATAGTACGTGCCGGCATACCCGGAAGTATAAAGGGACGCCGGCTCACAACGGCGCTAACTTTTCGCTCTTCAGCAAATGCTCTGGGTGTGTGTGTACGAGACAAGAGACTGTAATCTAGTTGATGAGATTGGGACTGCTGAGACACTTTCCCAATCGTCATAAGACAGTTCTGATGTCCTTCCTCCTCGTGCAGAAGCCCGCGATGAGGCTTCTTCTGCACGAGGAAAGGGTGCTTGAGCTCAGCACCGAGGCGGGTGACGGTGGTGAGGATGGGCAGGGCATATATGGCGGCAGGTCGGGCAGGGGCATTTCTGCATACCAGGGCTATATTGCAGGCATGCCAGGCCGACCTGTTAAAAGTCTGGGATGAAGGCGGGGCAGTCACACCTGAGGATGTGGCTGAGCTCCGCAGAGCGACAGATTTGTCTCTCCGGGTCACCAGGGACAACATAGTGTTTTTTATCTGCACCCTTCTTTTAAAATGATTTAAAATTTTCTTGTTTTTTAAATCTAAATCTTGTAAATTGTCTTTTATTCCTGTAAAGCACTTTGACTAACTCAGTGTATGAATTGGTCTCTATAAATAAAATTGCCTAGACTTGCCAAAATAAAGCTCCTCTGTGACCTCTTCACTGCAGCAGTAGGGGAGAGTGGGGACAGTTGCAACATTGCTGATTTCTCCAATCAGGAATGAGCTAGAGTCATGACACTCCTTCTGCACATGCTTAGTATGCCCCTCCTTCTTTCTGGAAGTTCACAGCCACATATTAAACTTCCTTATGGGAGAACTAAAATTCAGGGTAAAAAGTAACCTTTTTTTTACAACAAATTTTTTTGTCAGACTTGCAACTGTCCCTCATGGCAATAATAATTACAATTAGATCAAATTCATATAAAAAGGCAATTCAGTGGTTTGTTAAGGAACATATTTCAATAGCCAGGTTTCTCCTGTTTGTATTTCAGCAAATTTCTTTACTTAACCGAGGAGTTAAGAGAAAGCCGACAAAAGTCAAGAGAAAACTGACAAAAAACACACAGGAAACAAGTGAACAAACCAAAGCTGAGAAGAACAAACATACAGAGAAGGAAAGTGACTGAGAAAGAAGAAGACTTTTGCATTGTCTGTTTGGAGAGCTACTCCAGACCGGGAGAGGTGTGGCTTCAATGTTGCCAGTGCAAGGCATGGGCTCATGAAGCCTGCACTGATGGTGGTGCCATTTACATTTGCCACAATTGTGAGTCAGATGGTTAATTATGAGTACTTGATGCTATGAAATAATCAGTTTGTATGCTTTTGGTGGTTTTATGAAATTGTTAGTTCTTGTTACTACAGTTGGGCCTACATACATCAGTTTGGCAAAGGTGTTACATGGTTGTGTACTTGTTTTTTTACTTTAATAAGTCAACTCAATGAACTCTGGTTTTAAATAAACTAAAAAAAGATTTGAAAAATTATGCTGAAGTATGAGTTTTATTATATCTAAATGACTGTTGCAACTGCCCCTCGGTACTGTTGCAACTGTCCCCATATATGTGGGCAGTTATTTGAGTCACATACAGGTTAAAAACATTACAGACTTTTCATTACATTATTCACACAGACATTCAAAATGTTAGCATTTGTCTGATAAGAAACATATATAGCTCCAGTTTTGACTTAGAAACCTTCATTCCTTCTCCAATCGTCTCCTGCAGCTCTTCTCTGACACCGTTCAGCTCCACAATGCATTCATTCAGCACATGGGCCACATCTTTTATCTCAGCCGTTATCTCCTTTGTGCATCCTTTCTTGAGTTTGCGCGAGTCCTTCAAGTATGAAGTACTTTGAAAAGCCCCTGCACCGAGGACACGGCTCTGTCGATGAACTCTGTGCCCTTCATCACCGGACCGTCCATGAGGCTGATCATCTGGACGGCTCTGCGCACCTCCCAGTCCTGCGAGTAGTGCTGCGTCCCGGACCGGAGGAACAGGTGGCCGCGCAGCTTGTACAAGCCTTTCAGTATAGGTTATATAAAATAAATTATAAATAAAAAAACTGTTTATGTGTTGAATTAACCTTTCTGTGGTGCTTTTGTGCTGGAGGGTTTATTTAGGTTAAGTTAATCAAATAGTTAGGAGCTATAAACAAAGTGTATAAATGACAGGAATCTGTAGGTACACAATTTAGAGATTCAATATGTTATCAATAATTACTATAGTATTACTTATTTACCAATATTACCCATTCTTGAAAAACATATATATATTTAAATAAAAAAAATAAATAAAAATAAGGGCTTATAAAAAAGGAATAAAAGATGGCCTAAATGTTTAAATGTTGTGGAATTGTAATAAGATGCATTATTTTTCCAATAATTTTAATGACTAAATGCTGAGATATTGTTGAAATAAGGGCTTTATCATTTTGCACATAACATTTTGCATAAATTTCCCCCAAAACATCAACCTTTAATTAATGAACCTAAAGCCTCTCTAAAAAGCTCAGTATCTTAAATCTTTAAGCTATGTTTATGTGACTGATTCTGGCAAGATACACGTTGAGATTATTGAGTCATAGTGGAATATTAGTTTTGTTTTAGGGTCCATATTTTGGGGTTGAAAATGTTAAATAATTGGCTCTATAAGTACCTTCCACTTGTCTGTTACCTTCTTCCTGCCGTTTATGTTGTTGACGTTATCCGAGGCTGAAGCGATGCCTCCGGCCGTGGCCACGCCCACTCCGACCGAAAGTGACCACAAGCGAGACCCCTAATGTAACCGGAGCCAAGGCCAGACCGACGATGGCTGTCGTGGTGCTCCCGTCGTGGAGGCAAGAGCAGAAAAAAGCTCCTCTGTGACCTCTTCACTGCAGCAGTATTAATACATTTATGTCCCATTTACATTCTTTTATGGTTTCTGATCCTTTTCTGTATTTTGGGCACTTTAAGATCATTTTTATTGTGCTACTACTGTGTTATTTCACAATTTCAAAAACAACAGACATTTTTCAAAAGGTAGCAAATGACAGGGCAAATAAAACACTGCTCAGAGATTTGATCAAGTGACATGATACAGGGATGGGACAGGTTGGGTTAGTACAGCGCACTTGTGAAGGAGAAACTGAGTCCAGAAGGAGTGTATTGTACTGTATGTCTGGTTCAGGTAGAATTTGTGTTCATCAGCGCGTACTTCATTAAAAAATAAAACGCATTGATTCTCTACATTATATTAGACTCATATCAAAAAGTGAGTCCAGAAAATGTAGACAAAAAAAGAAACAGCTCTCCAGGTATTTAGTTTAGAGTATAGAAACTGGGGGAAAACAGAAATAATCTGCCCTTTTATTGCAAAAGTACACAGCTACACTACACATGGGGGTTTATTCACGCTTTCATAAATACACTACTATAAAACAACTTGCATAGGTATGGCATTACCTTTTAAAAGGGACAGCTCAGTATTTTGTAAAAATGGTTCAATGGATAGGCAACTCATTTTCAACAGTAAGTTATTGTAAGCACTCTCCCAGTTTAGAGTTATGTTATGTTTGGCTGCTAAGGGGCGGCAGTGGCTCAGTGGTAGAGCGGCCGTCCTTCAACCGAAAGGTAGTAGGTTCGATTCCCGCTCGCCCCACAGTTCATACTGTCGTTGGGTCCTTGGGCAAGACACTTAACCCACCTTGCCTCCAGTGTCTGTAGCACTGGTGTAGGAATGTGTGTAACTGTAGAGGTGTGTTTGGTGGTGGTAGGAGAAGGTTGTGAGCGCCGGTTGTGTGGCTGCCCTCCTCTCTGTCTGCCCCAGGAGTGAATGTGTGTAAATGGGGTGAGTTGAAACTTCATGTAAAAACACTGTTGTAAAGCACTTTGTGATAATTATCTGAGAAAGGTGCTATATAAATAAATTACTTACTTAATGGAGACAGAGAAAAAAAGCTTCCTAAACAAATATTACTTTAGTGTGTGTGTTTTTTTTTTATTACTATTACTTTTTGGCCTAAGACTGTTTTTATCCTGTTTCTTATTTATTCAACCACTGAACATATCACGCTCCATCACTGAGGCTTATAAAAGGAATAAAACATGGGCTAAATGTTTAAATGTTGTGTAATTGTAATAAGATGCATTATTTTTTCAATAATTTTCATGACTAAATTCTGAGATATTGTTGAAATAAGGGCTTTTTCATTGTGCACATAACATTTTGCATAAATTTTCCTCAAAATATAAATTTTTAAATGATGAAACTGTAGTGAAAGCGGAAGATTAATTGGAACCAAGGAAGACACAAATTCACAAGGGCGCTGTGTTAAAAGTGAATATTTAAGAATAAGAAGTAAAACGCGAGAGTGTTGTTAAAGTTAAATATACATTAATTATGTTATAAAAGTGTGAAAGGACGAAATGTGTTAAGTGTAAACGAAAAACGAGAGTGTAAAGTTCACAGATGACAAGGACACAGAGTTCACAGACGACAGGGACACACAGAGTTCACAGACGACAAGGACACACAGAGTTCACAGACGACAAGGACACACAGAGTTCACAGACGACAAGGACACACAGAGTTCACAGACGACGGGGACACACAGAGTTCACAGACGACAAGAACACAGAGTTCACAAGACGACGGGGACACACAGAGTTCACAGACGACAAGGACACAGAGTTCACAGACGACGGGGACACACAGAGTTCACAGACGACAAGGACACAGAGTTCACAGACGACGGGGACACACAGAGTTCACAGACGACAAGAACACAGAGTTCACAAGACGACGGGGACACACAGAGTTCACAGACGACGGGGACACACAGAGTTCACAAGACGACGGGGACACACAGAGTTCACAAGACGACGGGGACACACAGAGTTCACAAGACAACAAGGACACACAGAGTTCACAGACGACAAGAACACACAGAGTTTACAGACGACAAGGACACACAGAGTTCACAGACGACAAGGACACACAGAGTTCACAGACGACAAGAACACACAGAGTTTACAGACGACAAGGACACACAGAGTTCACAGACGACGGGGACACACAGAGTTCACAAGACGACGGGGACACACAGAGTTCACAAGACAACAAGGACACACAGAGTTCTGACGACAAGAACACACAGAGTTTACAGACGACAAGGACACACAGAGTTCACAGACAGCGGGGACACACAGAGTTCACAAGGCAGCGGGGACACACAGAGTTCACAAGGCAGGGGACACACAGAGTTCACAAGGCAGGGGACACACAGAGTTCACGACAAGAACACAGAGTTCACAAGACAACAAGGACACACAGAGTTCACAAGGCGACAAGGACACACAGAGTTCACAGACAAGGACACACAGAGTTCACAGGCGACAAGGACACACAGAGTTCACAAGGCGACAAAGACACACAGAGTTCACAGGCGACAAGGACACACAGAGTTCACAGGCGACAAGGACACACAGAGTTCACAAGACGACAAAGACACACAGAGTTCACAGACGACAAGGACACACAGAGTTCACAGACGACAAGGACACACAGAGTTCACAAGACGACAAAGACACACAGAGTTCACAGACGACAAGGACACACAGAGTTCACAGACGACAAGGACACACAGAGTTCATAAGACGACAAAGACACACAGAGTTCACAGACGACAAGGACACACAGAGTTCACAGACGACAAGGACACACAGAGTTCACAGACGACAAGGACACACAGAGTTCACAGACGACAAGGACACACAGAGTTCACAGACGACGGGGACACACAGAGTTCATAAGACGACGGGGACACACAGAGTTCACAGACGACGGGGACACACAGAGTTCACAGACGACAAGGACACACAGAGTTCACAGACGACGGGGACACACAGAGTTTACAGACAACGGGGACACACAGAGTTCACAGACGACGGGGACACACAGAGTTCACAGATGACGGGGACACACAGAGTTTACAGACAACGGGGACACACAGAGTTCACAGACGACGGGGACACACAGAGTTCACAGACGACGGGGACACACAGAGTTCACAGACGACAAGGACACACAGAGTTCACAGGCAGCGAGGACACACAGAGTTCACAGGCAGCGGGGACACACAGAGTTTACAGACAACGGGGACACACAGAGTTTACAGGCAGCGGGGACACACAGAGTTCATAAGGCGACAAGGACACACAGAGTTCACAGGCGACAAGGACACACAGAGTTCATAAGGCAGCGGGGACACACAGAGTTCACAGGCAGCGGGGACACACAGAGTTCACAAGGCGACGGGGACACACAGAGTTCACAAGACGACGGGGACACACAGAGTTCACAAGACAACAAGGACACACAGAGTTCACAGACGACAAGAACACACAGAGTTTACAGACGACAAGGACACACAGAGTTCACAGACGACAAGGACACACAGAGTTCACAGACGACAAGAACACACAGAGTTTACAGACGACAAGGACACACAGAGTTCACAGACGACGGGGACACACAGAGTTCACAAGACGACGGGGACACACAGAGTTCACAAGACAACAAGGACACACAGAGTTCACAGACGACAAGAACACACAGAGTTTACAGACGACAAGGACACACAGAGTTCACAGACGACGGGGACACACAGAGTTCACAAGACGACGGGGACACACAGAGTTCACAAGACGACGGGGACACACAGAGTTCACAAGACGACAAGGACACACAGAGTTCACAGACGACAAGGACACACAGAGTTCACAAGACGACAAGGACACACAGAGTTCACAGACGACAAGGACACACAGAGTTCACAGACGACAAGGACACACAGAGTTCACAAGACGACAAAGACACACAGAGTTCACAGACGACAAGGACACACAGAGTTCACAGACGACAAGGACACACAGAGTTCACAAGACGACAAAGACACACAGAGTTCACAGACGACAAGGACACACAGAGTTCACAGACGACAAGGACACACAGAGTTCACAAGACGACAAAGACACACAGAGTTCACAGACGACAAGGACACACAGAGTTCACAGACGACAAGGACACACAGAGTTCATAAGACGACAAAGACACACAGAGTTCACAGACGACAAGGACACACAGAGTTCACAGACGACAAGGACACACAGAGTTCACAGACGACAAGGACACACAGAGTTCACAGACGACAAGGACACACAGAGTTCACAGACGACGGGGACACACAGAGTTCATAAGGCAGCGGGGACACACAGAGTTCACAGGCAGCGGGGACACACAGAGTTCACAGGCGACAAGGACACACAGAGTTCACAGACGACGGGGACACACAGAGTTTACAGACAACGGGGACACACAGAGTTCACAGACGACGGGGACACACAGAGTTCACAGATGACGGGGACACACAGAGTTTACAGACAACGGGGACACACAGAGTTCACAGACGACGGGGACACACAGAGTTCACAGACGACGGGGACACACAGAGTTCACAGACGACAAGGACACACAGAGTTCACAGACGACGAGGACACACAGAGTTCACAGACGACGGGGACACACAGAGTTTACAGACAACGGGGACACACAGAGTTTACAGACGACGGGGACACACAGAGTTCATAAGACGACAAGGACACACAGAGTTCACAGACGACAAGGACACACAGAGTTCATAAGACGACGGGGACACACAGAGTTCACAGACGACAAGGACACAGAGTTCATAAGACGACGGGGACACACAGAGTTCACAGACGACAAGGACACACAGAGTTCACAGGCAGCGGGGACACACAGAGTTTACAGACAACGGGGACACACAGAGTTCACAGGCAGCGGGGACACACAGAGTTCACAGATGACGGGGACACACAGAGTTTACAGACAACGGGGACACACAGAGTTCACAGGCAGCGGGGACACACAGAGTTCACAGGCAGCGGGGACACACAGAGTTCACAGGCGACAAGGACACACAGAGTTCACAGCGGGGACACACAGAGTTCACAGACGACGGGGACACACAGAGTTTACAGACAACGGGGACACACAGAGTTTACAGACGACGGGGACACACAGAGTTCATAAGACGACAAGGACACACAGAGTTCACAGACGACAAGGACACACAGAGTTCATAAGACGACGGGGACACACAGAGTTCACAGACGACAAGGACACAGAGTTCATAAGACGACGGGGACACACAGAGTTCACAGACGACAAGGACACACAGAGTTCACAGACGACGGGGACACACAGAGTTCACAGAGTGTACACAATTTGTCGTAGAGCGCATGTGTGTTGACGTCAGGACTATATCCTGTCCAGAACATATAAAAGGAGGCTTGAAACTCAACCAAAGAGGTCTTGCTGATCTCTTTGATTTAAGGGCAATTCTGTATCAAAGTCAGAACAGCATAAACCCCACTCTTACTGTACTATCCCTCTTGTTCCCCCGGGTTCATCCCACAAAGGGTTAAACACAGTCTACTTTTCTCTAAAAAGCTGTCTTATTCTCAGAAAAGAACAATCTTGGTTCTCAAGTTGATCCTATAACTATGTTATATTGTGAGGTGTAAGAAATATTTTTCTTAAATCATTACAGGTTAGAGAAAGTTAAAGTTTATGAAGGTTTTTTTTGAGGCAGACCAAACAGAAGGGAGCTGCAGTAATCCAGGCGGGAGGTGATGAGGCTGTGCACAAGGATGGCTGTAGAGTGAGGGGTGAGGGAGTGGCGGAGGAGGTGGATGTTGCAGAGGTGAAAGTAGGCAGAGCGGGTGACATTACTGATGTGGGAAATGAAGGAGAGTGCTCTGACGAGGTTGCCACTCAGACTCTTTAGGGGGAGGGGGTGATGGTGGAGTTTTCAAAAGTAATGGAGAAGTTATTGATTTTGTTAAGGGTGTTTTTGGTGCCTATTAGAAGCAGTTCAGTATCACTGTTTAGTTTGAGGAAGTTAATTTCAGAGAGACAGTGAATTAGGGAGAAGGGTGGGAGTGAGCCGGAGTCAGCAGAAAGGAGAAGGTCATTAGTTATTTAAAAGGAGGGCAGTTTCAGTGCTGTGGAGGGGACTGAAGCCAGATTGGAATTTTTCATACAGATTTTTGGAAGATAAGTGAGTGTGAATTTAAGTAGCAACAGTTTTTTTTTCAGAATTTTGGCTTTGAAAAAAAGATTGGAGATAGAGCGGAAGTTATTTAGGTTGGTGTGATCTGAACCAGGATTTTTAAATATCGGAGTGACAGCTGCAGTTTTGAGAGAGGAGGGAACAGATCCAGAGGAGAGGGAGACGTTAATAATGTTAGTTATGAGTGCGGACAAAGAAGGGAATGTGGGAGTGGTTCCAATTTGAAGGAGGAGGATTTAGTAAAAGAAAAAGAAATTTGTTAAACAGAGGAAAGTGAGAATGTGGAAAATGAATGGATAGAGGCAGATGGGATAGGGGTAGGTGAGTAAAGAGCAGAATGGGGCCACAAAACATCATAACAAACAAAAACTAAATTAAACAAAGCAACTAGCGTTACAATTTTATTTACATCTTCTGAAAATAATCAAAAATGAGCCCTGTTACAGTCTGTACATTAGAGCCCAACAGATATGAATCAGGACGGATACCAATATTAGGAGGAAGTGAAAGGCCGATAGTGACCAAACAAAGAACAAACCCTGTAAATATACTTTTGGTCTTGTTAAAATAGTTCAGTTATTTGACTTAACATTTTTTATTTGAACTTTTATTTATGTAAAACACAAAAACAGTTATTATCTTCACATACAAATAGCTTCAGGGTGATTAACACTTTAATGAATATTTATTCATACATTTATATGAATTATTGTTTTACAGCTCGGCACAAAGCGTGAATCAGCAGCAGTATATATATATATATGTATATATTTTTTGTTGAGTAATAAAAAATACGTTTAGCTAATTAAAGGAAAACATATTTAATTAAGCACACATAAGATAACGTTTTAATGCTGATATACTTAACTGTTACATTACATTCCTTGTCAAAGTTTTAGCAGGATAGTTATGCTGGGTTATTCTAACATAGGCTTGCTAAACACAACTAGCATGTCCTCAACCAGCTCCCATTGACAAGGGGGTTCAGGGGTTAAAAATGGGGCTATAGGTTGTTAATTTCACAGAGCAGTGATAAAATTAACACTGACAAAACACTAAGCAAATAGGCTACGCTTCATAGTGCTTAGCTGCTCTCTGCATTCTCGCCTCTCCTCAGCTCTGGTTAAAAAATTGTAATTGTATAAATTGTGACATGGCTGCAGCCGTCCGCTGAACAAATGTGACATCAGAGAAATAAAAAGAGAAAACTTAAAAGCACAATTCAAGTCACATGGGTTGTGAGGTAAGCTGTCCTCTGCTATTGTTGGATTTGTTAAATTAAACTTTTCTTCAAATAAAAGGTCCACTGGTGAGGAGCAGAACTACCAAGACTTCAAATACTGCAACCAGAGCTTCAAGGCATCTACCTACGGTCCTCTGTGGGAGATGAGAGTTTTTGTTAAAGTGTCTCACTGTGTTTGTGATACACTACACATGTCAAGACTGAAATTAAAACAGAAAACACAGTTCCACTTGTTCTAGGACTATCTGATAAAGAATAGTATACAATAATTAAAAATGTTAAACATACACACTGAAGGAACAATATCTTACTTGGAGCCTCTGTGAGAATGAACTGCTTGGTGATGCTGCCTTGGGAGTTGGATGCTGTGCAGATGTAACTTCCTGGAAATGTCGCTGAAAGGTTTAAAACAGGTTGATTCTTCACCTGTGGTTGAGTTGGTTCTGGGACCTGCCAGTGGTATGCAGGTGTGGGGTTTCCTTTGGCAGTGCAATTCAAAGTTATTTTACCATCAGCTGGAACTTCTACCATCTCTACTTCAGGCTTCAAGAAAAGTGGTGGATCTGAATTTAAATGAAAATACTGTTAGTGTGAATGAACCTTATTAAAATAGTGTTTATAGGATTGAAAATACTCACAATGCACTTGTAGTTTCAGTGAAGCTGATCTCATTGGTTGGAGATGTGGCCCCGTTGGCCCAAAGTCAAATTTAGCTTCACACATGAGTTCAACTTGATCATATTCTCTACGAGCAGTCATTGTAAAGACAGATGACAGGTTTAGTGGTGTTAGTGTAGACAGGTCATGGAAGTTTTGGTCAAAAACTCTCTCGTTATCCCTGGACCATGTGACAAGGAGGTTCTTTGCTGGTGCAACATCAACAATGTCACACACCACATGATACTCACTGCCCTCCACCATCGGTCGGTTTTCATTTGGAGGTGAAATAGACACACGCTCAGGCTTTTCTGTCAAAATTAAGCAATGTGCTTAAATTATGCAGTTTTCAAAATTATTCTTCAATAGAATGTTAGAGGCTACTTACTGTAAACAATGATTGGCAGGATTTCCGAACATTGTGAATAATCTTTTAAATTAATGTAGCACTCGGAAGCGATTGACCATCTGTCCACTTTCTCTATTCTGAACTCTAGAAAGTCCACAGGCTGCAGCCCAGTGCCTTTGTAGTCTGACTCCCAGCCCAATCCTACTCTTTGGTCTGATGTGGTGCTGCAGTTGACAGAAAATGAGTCTCCATATTTCACCACAACTCTGGAGGGGGTAATGGTGAGAGGACAGGAGGCACTCACAGACTTTCCTAAAAGAACCAGGTACAATTTTTTAATTTTTAAAATGTCGTATGAGTTATATCTGTGAATATCAGTCCAAACGTCCAAACAATTTTAGAGTAGAAAGCTTTTGGTTTTCAGTGCTTTACAGAAACATATTTTTATTAACTCTGCATGACGCCTCGACACTTACAGTAAGTAAAGCTGATTAACAAATCGTTATGTTACATAAAACGTAATTCCGATTGAATTGTTTTCATATCTGCCACACACGACACCATCTTAAACCATAAAAATAATGGCTAATACATACCTTTAAACACAATAAAACAGCTGAATACGACAAACCAGACGCCTTTAACCACTGAAATGTCAATGCCAATGAAAGTCAAAAGAGGTGCAACTGATTTCCAGGTCTAAAACTGATTTCAGTGTCCATGCAGTAGGCCACTGCTGAGGTGTATTCACTTCAACAATCAAGTACAAAGTCCTGAAATTAAAAATAGCTGCACTGGGTGCATGCACTGGCATTACAGCTCGGCACAAAGCGTGAATCAGCAGCAGTATATATATATATATATGTATATATTTTTTGTTGAGTAATAAAAAATACGTTTAGCTAATTAAAGGAAAACATATTTAATTAAGCACACATAAGATAATGTTTTAATGCTGATATACTTAACTGTTACATTACATTCCTTGTCAAAGTTTTAGCAGGATAGTTATGCTGGGTTATTCTAACATAGGCTTGCTAAACACAACTAGCATGTCCTCAACCAGCTCCCATTGACAAGGGGGTTCAGGGGTTAAAAATGGGGCTATAGGTTGTTAATTTCACAGAGCAGTGATAAAATTAACACTGACAAAACACTAAGCAAATAGGCTACGCTTCATAGTGCTTAGCTGCTCTCTGCATTCTCGCCTCTCCTCAGCTCTGGTTAAAAAATTGTAATTGTATAAATTGTGACATGGCTGCAGCCGTCCGCTGAACAAATGTGACATCAGAGAAATAAAAAGAGAAAACTTAAAAGCACAATTCAAGTCACATGGGCTGTGAGGTAAGCTGTCCTCTGCTATTGTTGGATTTGTTAAATTAAACTTTTCTTCAAATAAAAGGTCCACTGGTGAGGAGCAGAACTACCAAGACTTCAAATACTGCAACCAGAGCTTCAAGGCATCTACCTACGGTCCTCTGTGGGAGATGAGAGTTTTTGTTAAAGTGTCTCACTGTGTTTGTGATACACTACACATGTCAAGACTGAAATTAAAACAGAAAACACAGTTCCACTTGTTCTAGGACTATCTGATAAAGAATAGTATACAATAATTAAAAATGTTAAACATACACACTGAAGGAACAATATCTTACTTGGAGCCTCTGTGAGAATGAACTGCTTGGTGATGCTGCCTTGGGAGTTGGATGCTGTGCAGATGTAACTTCCTGGAAATGTCGCTGAAAGGTTTAAAACAGGTTGATTCTTCACCTGTGGTTGAGTTGGTTCTGGGACCTGCCAGTGGTATGCAGGTGTGGGGTTTCCTTTGGCAGTGCAATTCAAAGTTATTTTACCATCAGCTGGAACTTCTACTATCTCTACTTCAGGCTTCAAGAAAAGTGGTGGATCTGAATTTAAATGAAAATACTGTTAGTGTGAATGAACCTTATTAAAATAGTGTTTATAGGATTAAAAATACTCACAATGCACTTGTAGTTTCAGTGAAGCTGATCTCATTGGTTGGAGATGTGGCCCCGTTGGCCCAAAGTCAAATTTAGCTTCACACATGAGTTCAACTTGATCATATTCTCTACGAGCAGTCATTGTAAAGACAGATGACAGGTTTAGTGGTGTTAGTGTAGACAGGTCATGGAAGTTTTGGTCAAAAACTCTCTCGTTATTCCTGGACCACGTGACAAGGAGGTTCTTTGCTGGTGCAACATCAACAATGTCACACACCACCTGATACTCACTGCCCTCCACCATCGGTCGGTTTTCATTTAGAGGTGAAATAGACACACGCTCAGGCTTTTCTGTCAAAATTAAGCAATGTGCTTAAATTATGCAGTTATCAAAATTAATTTTCAATAGAATGTTAGAGGCTACTTACTGTAAACAATGATTGGCAGGCTTTCCGAACATTGTGAATAATCTTTTAAATTAATGTAGCATTCAGACTCGATTGACCATCTGTCCACTTTCTCTATTATGAACTCTAGAAAGTCCACAGGCTGCAGCCCAGTGCCTTTGTAGTCTGACTCCCAGCCCAATCCTACTCTTTGGTCTGATGTGGTGCTGCAGTTGACAGAAAATGTGTCTCCATATTTCACCACAACTCTGGAGGGGGTAATGGTGAGAGGACAAGAGCCACTCACAGACTTTCCTAAAAGAACCAGGTACAGTTTACAGCATGTAGAAAAACATGTGTCAGAACCATAACAAAATAAAAAAATGTATGAGTTATATCTGTGAATACAAGTCCAAACGTTCAAACAATTTTAGACTAGAAAGCTTTTGGTTTTCAGTGCTTTACAGAAACATATTTTTATTAACTCTGCATGACGCCTCGACACTTACAGTAAGTAAAGCTGATTAACAAATCGCGATCAAATCAATGTGACATAAAACTTAATTCTGATTGAATTGTTCTCATATCTGCCACACACGACACCATCTTAAACCATAAAAATAATAGCTAATACATACCTTTAAACACAATAAAACAGCTGAATACGACGAACCAGACGCTTTTAACCATTCTTAACCGAGATTTTCAAGCAAATAACAATGAAAGTCAAAAGAGGTGCAACTGATTTCCAGGTCTAAAACTGATTTCAGTTTCCATGCAGTAGGCCACTGCTGAGGTGTAGTCACTTGCACAATCAAGTACAAAGTCCCGAAATTAAAAATAACTGCACTGGGTTTTGCAAATCCACCTTCGTCCCTTTTCATGGCTAAAAGTGGCATGACTTTACCATTTTTGAGGCAGCTAAAGTGGGCCTGGCAATGATATGTGGGCTTACAATTTTTTGCATGAAGACTACTATATTAACATGTATTCACACCGAATAATTTCAGGAACCACCAAAATGTTGTATTTTTTTGTCTCGTTCTTGCTTTCCGACAGAACACAAAGAAAACCCAAGCAAAAAATAAAACCAGGTTCTGATAGTCATGGTATTCTTAATGTACACTGGGTAATGTAAAGTATGATACAAAAAAAGCTTAGAAAATTCTAACAAAAGACTGAAAAAACAAAGTGAAATTTAGGCCTATTAGATGCTAAACTAAATATTGATAAATCACAAACAGGTAATTTGTAAAAACGCACTTTAATATTACAATACTCAATTTACAAACAATGAAATATTTACAGCAATATTCACAAGTTTTCTAACTCCATCAATTTATTAAACCTTTCATCAGAAGTCCATTTTCATTATTCATTCATTTTCTTTCCCTTAGTCCTGTTAGGGGTCGCGGATGACTGGAACCTATCCCAGTAAAATTAGGGCCTTAGGTCAATGGCCAGTTGGTCGCTGGGCTAATATTTAGAGACAGACAGTTACAAACAACCATTCACTCTCACATTCACGTGCACTAGAGACACTTTAGATTTGCCAACTGACCTACACATGCATGTGTTTTGACGGTGGGAGGAAGCTGGAGTACCCGGAGAGAGAACCCACAGTAACACTAGTAACACTCACAACCTTTTTTGTGCCACCGTTCACCTCCTCCTTTCATTAACATGTTATAATTAATAAATAAAAATACATATTTGTAGAAAAATACAGTTCCTTAACATTCTGAGGTGGTTAATTCAAAAATCCTGTTAAACATGGCACAGTTTGAAATGAATAAGAGCCGAGGACAAACACAAACCAGTGGAAACAAACCAACAAGTTTATCTAAACTAGGTTAATACATGAAAGGTTTAATCACACAACACTGTCAGCAAAATGAGTGCAGCTCCTTCACACTGCAGTGTCAGTGTCACACTTGAGAAGGCAGTGAAATACATTTAGTGCATTACATTTACTGTTTGTGTGAATAATAACACCCTAGCAGCATTTTTCTAAACAAAGCTGTTGGTGAATGTTTGGTTTCTTAAATATTGCAGGTATATTTTTTTGAGTCAAAGTGAAGCACAATCAGGACAAATAAAGCATTTATAAATTTATAAACACCTCTTTTGCAGGACAGTCCCTTGGTAGTTCATGCCGTAACTATCCAGTGATTTAGGTAAAATGCAGTAGTAACAATGAACACCAAATATAAAACATCTCCTTGTTATGTTTTCTGTTGAAAGATAAATGTCCAATAGGGAGTGAGATATTTGCATTAAAAAATTGAAAAATAGATGCAATGTAAGACACATTTGAAGCTCATGTGGAAGTCGATATAGTGCTACAGTTTGGTCAAAGGAAACTACATGTCCCATCCGTTGTGAGCAACGTTACCATTGTGGGTGTTGAGTTTGGGGTTTTTTAGACTGTAGCGCCGCATCTTGGTGTTCTTGTAGTAAATAGAGTAGATGAAGACAAACATGATGGAGATAACCACTACAGTGACTGCTACAAATCCAGCTATAAGGGGCAGATAGTCCACTGTAATAGAAACACATGAAATATTAGCCCATTAAACAAAAATAGCACAAAAATATACATATTTCAATCAATAACAGGAATTGCTGTTTGTGGTTAGACTAAAATATAGTTAATCAAGAAGAAAAAATTGAAGGCAGTAAAACAAAAACTTTGAAAACTTTAGATGCTTATTACCAATATCATTAAATGACAGCATATTACTCTTCACAGTATGTACCTTTTAAAATCACCTCAACTTCACGAGAGATTGATCCAACATAATTTGTAGCATTGCAGTTGTACGTCCCTGCTTCAGTGACACGAAGCACACCTTTAGACCCTTGGGTCATTATTTCTGAACTAGAAATCCACAGGATCATTGGTGGTGGGTTACCATCAGCTTCACAAATAAGGTCCTCAGTATAACCACTAACCACTGGGACCTTCTTTTGAAGCTTTGTAGTATTAATGCTGGGCTTATCTGTAAAGTAGAATGACCAAATTTATATTCTGGAAGAAAAACTGTTAGTTAATGTTCTGGCTAATATTGTTGCGTAATCTTACAGTGGACGGTGATGTTAAGAGGCAGGGACACAAATGGAAGCAATGGTGGTTCTGTTCTCAAATCCAGTTCAGCTTTACATGTAAACTCTGCTCCATTGAATGTTCTGTTTGCAGTGATATTTGTGCTGAATGAGATGTTCACGTCCCTCTTGGTTGTGTTGATGTTACTCATGTTGCAACTGACATTAACTGTAATGTCACAAAAGAAAAATGTATGTTAATCTTTGTTCACTATCACTACAAAAAAAGAGAAACAGATTTTAAAAAATATTTAAATTTGTAAGCCTGTAGAATTTAGTATTTAGAAATAGAAAGCAATTTTATATGTCTGTAAAACCTCTTTGACACAGATCTCTCACTTCCTACAGGTATATGGAGGTATTTCAATTTACTGCTAGAATTCATGGCAGAACATTTTATCTGATGTGATCCCAGCTTTTTCAACTCAAAACAGAAATGTCTAGAGAGCTACAGAGTTTTGACTTTCAAGTTATAATTTCTGCTTGTGATTAAATGTAAACATATATTTTTAATTCACAAACCAAGATCCATAAGAGACCATCCCTTTGTAAAACAGGATATACTCATGAGAATCAGTCAGGTATATCACTCTAGGCAATAAAACAAAAATGGAATGGACATTTAAAAAAAATGTTATTTAATATTAATTTATATTTCATTCTTTCTTTCTTGCAAATAATGGTATATCACAAAAAAAAAAAACTTTTATTTGAGAAAATTGTGATACTCCAGCGGTGCTCAAAGTGGGGCCTGGGGACCAAAACTGTCCCATTAAGGGGTTTGATTTGGCCCACTAGACGTTGTCATGTTTTGTGATTTAAATTGCATACTGACTTCTGTTTTAATCTGCAAAAGCAGTAACGCATATGAAGGCATTGGTAATGGACCCTAAAGAGGAGCCAGTGGTGCTCACAGTAATTTATAATTTATAATTTAATTAGTAATTTATTTTATAATTTATATATATACTATAAGACAATTCAGGTAGGTTTGTGCATGTGTGCATATATGAACGTGCTAAACTTTGGGTCAGCGCCGGGCCTTTGAGGGTTATGTTTGTGGGCTTCCAATTAGGCTTTACTTGATCAGAACAAAATGGAGTGGAACTTATTTTGATTACGTGCAAAAGATATTTGCATTTGGCGCGTGGCCCACTAATGCATTTCTGTTTTGGCCTGCCGAGGGAAAAGGTTTGTTCTCTTTACACAGGATTGACCAAAATAGTAAAGTAAAGAATATGCTCTTTTAAAAAATCTCTAAAAAGCTGCCAGGACAGCCCATACCATACCAAAGGAGCCAGCAGGTGATCAGGGTGAGAATATTTTTTAAGTGGATGTGTGAAAGAGGCTTGATGAACAAAAACCTTTACGTACCTGGTGTAAAGGATTCATTCCCTTGGTACCAGCGCACCCTAACGCTCTGTGCAGGAGCAACGCTGGTGATTTCACAGACCAGAGTATATTCAGAACCTTCCATCAATGTATTATTGTCTGCATCAATACTGATGGAAACACTGTCTGGTTTTTCTATTGAGTCAAAGAAGTACAAATGTTAGTTGTTGTTTTTTTTTTTTTTTTTTTACAGAGAGGCATTTAATAATTAAACTAATGTAAAAATGGACACATACTGTAGAGCGTGAAGTCTAGAGCCTTCTGGCATGTCCCTATTCCCTCAAAACTTGCTTTACATACAGGCTTTGAATCCCAGTTGTGAGTATCAACAGCCCATTGCGGGCTGTTATGTTTTCCTTGACTGTCCTTCCAGTAGATTTCATTAAAATTTGTGACTGTATTAACTGCATTACATGTAACATTCTGACTTTCACCCCTGTATTCCAACACCATCCTCTCTGGGGTTATTTGAAGAGGGCATACTTGCTTGGCACCTACAGGAAGTAGAAAGAAGCATTATGTAATTTAGTCCAATTCTATGAACATACATTATCTTACAACAACATTCCCACTATGAGTGCGAAAAGTCTGTACAACATGCACTGTGTCTCATGAGGGAGCGGAAAAGGGTTCAGGAAGGATACACCCCTCCCTTTGGAAGGTTTGCACTTGCTACCCACCATTCTTTGTGCTGGGAATGTCCGTTTCTTAATAAGAGGGCATTTTTGCCATAGACCTGATTTGAAGACTACTCACTGTTTAATTTGTAAAGCTGGAGGTACGGGGACATAGAAAGAATATTTAGGGGAAATATTCCTTCAGTATTGAGAAAGAAAAAAAAAGGTTAAGGACCATTTGTTATAACGACAGCATTATAACTTTTTGTGTCTTAATTATGTTTTTTTTTTTTAAACAAATTTCTACAGACTCAAATGTTTAAAAAAAACAGGCTACTTTTACTTTAAGAAACTTCCAGTCCCGGTCCCGGTCACGATTTAGGAAGTGGGGGAAGATATTTGCCCGTGTTCCCCTCAAATTAAGCACTGATACAACAGGGAGAACAATAGCCTACAAAGTTTAAGTAACAGCCTGCAAGAGTAAAAGCCCCTCCTGTAATGGCTGAACACATGTCTAGTTATTTAAAAGTTCCACTCAGAAGCATGGCATGAATAGCTCATGGCTCATAGCGTTCTTTAAAATAACTCCCTTATCACTCAGCGCAAAGACAGGCCGGACATTTAGCACCATAAAAGCTACCGTTTCCCATAAAACTATTAAAGGCCACGTAAATGATGAGCAAGCAGGATCTACTCTTACCCACTAGTGTCCCGTTAGGAAGCGTCGGCAGCCCGAAAGTTAATAAGACCGACAGGACGCGAAAAGTCTTTAGGTAATCCATTTAAACGCCGCTGAAATACATGTGAATGACAATCGGCCTTTGAGATCTCGAATCAGAGCTTTCCTCTCAACTGCAAGCAGTAACTTTTTAAAACTTTAGTATACCCCTATACCTGGTACAGCGAGCGGACAGAAAAAAATGTCCAATAGCCACATTAGCGAGAGGAAACAGTCCTGACGCCTGGCCCCTCCTCCTGACAATGAGTCAGACGCTGATTAGGCTGCTGAATAAACTGCAGAATGTTAAATGAAACATTGTTTATTGTTGATACAATATGACTAAGACAGAAAGGATCTCAGCTGGGTCAGGAACATATAGTGGTAGAGCTAGTCTTTGATGAAGAGACCTCTAATAGCAGACTAAGTAGGCTAGGCTTCTTTATATCTTCATACATGGATTATTTTCCAGAATATTATTCAATTGCATCATATGTTTTGTAATAACCTTCAGTTAAGAGTGACTAATTGATAATAAAGCAATGGGAATAGGTTAATGATTATATTTTGATAGGACATGACATCAGTGTCCTACCAAAAATATAATCATAAAGTGTGGGGTGCACGTGGCAGAGTGGTTAGCACTCCTGCCTCACAGCAAAAAGGTTGTGAGTTCAAAACCTGGCCGACTCAAACATTCTCGGCCGACTCCGTACTTTCTGTGAGGAGTCTGCATGTCCTCCACGTGTTACTGTGGGTTCTCTCCGGGTACTCCGGCTTCCTCCCACCGACATGTATAGGTTAATTGGCAAATCTAAAGTATCCGTAGTGAATGAATGTGAGAGTGAATGGTTGCCTGTCGATGTTTGTCTCTATATGTCAGCCCTGCGACTAACTGGCCACTGTCCAGGGTTTACCCCGCCTCAGGCCCAAAACTGCTGGGATAGGCTCCAGTCAACCGCAACCTCTAACAGGACAAAGTGGTAGAAAATGTATGAATAAATGACATCAGTGACAATATAGTCTAATATAGTGCCATTCACTTCTACAGAAACACCACACAGACTTGTGAAAACATCCATTAGTTGGGTGTTTTTCGCTCTGCCACAGAGAGATATAGGCCTAACTGGTTGCACAGGTCGCAAACAGAAATATGTTGGCGTTATCATTGTTATTCCACAAAATCTAAATAGCCCGTTATCCTTTGAAAGAATCCCAACATGTGTTTTTGTTTTTCCTTCAGACATGTAATCTTTGTGCCTACTAGGTTTAATAAAACTGTCAAGCATTTGAGTACTCAAATTTCAGAAAAGTCTGGAAAAGGAGCAACATTCAAGAGTTTTTAAAGAGAAACTGATTTATAGGCTTTGGTTCTAGGAACTTGCCATGATCTTACCTTTTACAGTGAGTCTTGATGTTTTCGAGACGTTTCCTCTCTCGTTCCATGCATGACACGTGTAGTTGCCCATGTTGTATAAGGTTGCATTCTGAATCAGCAAACGTGACACTCCATCTTCATTTACCTCCAACACATTGGTAGTCTGGTAATAAATCCAAGCATATTGTGGTCTGGGGTTTCCAGAGGCGGAGCACGTCAGTGACACAGAAGAACCAACTGTGAATTCAAAGTCTTCCAGCTCAAGAATCTGAGATGGAGGATCTAGAGACGACAAAATGGAAGTGTTGAACTGAAAATATACAACATAGAATGCCTTTAAGAGCAAGAAACATATGCAGGTCTCCATTTCTGGAGTAATATGCACCATCAGGAAAACTGACCAAAGCAACATTATTATGGTCATTGATTAAAAATAAATAAGATGCACTTACACCGAATATCAACAGTATATTCTTCTGAAGATCGAATAAACTGTGGTCCCTCAGGACTCAGATCCAAAATTGCTTCACATCTGAAACTGACTCCATTGTCTTCTGTGGTTGGCTTATACCTGAGCGGGGAGCTTAGATTCATCGGTCCAAGTGTGTCGCTGTTAAAACGGTCTGTCTGAAAGGTTTCATTGTCTCTGTACCACTTCACTGTTAGATTCTGAACAGGGGCTACATTGAGTACTTCACATGTAGGGATGTCACCGCTGGAGTTAATGCTGATGTTTCCTGAAAAGACTGGACAAACCAAATCACATCATTGTAGAAAGTCAAATACCTTCCTCTGTGATTATGCATAAACAAGAAAGACATACTGTAAAAAACAATAACAGTATTTTTGCTGCACTGATCATCAAACTCTGACACTAGTGGGTAAGAGCTCCTCTTACCCACTAGTGTCCCCTTAGGAAGCGTTGGCAGCCTGAAAGTTATTAAGACTAACAGGACCCAAAAAGTCTATAGGTAATCCATTTAAACACCGTAAAGTCACTGACAAAATGTGAATGACAACTGGACTTTGAGATCTTGAATCAGTGCTTTCCTCTCAACTGCAAGCACTAACTTTTTAAAACTTTAGGATACCCCTATACCTGGTACAGCGAGCAGACAGAAAAAGTCCAATAGCCACATTAGCGAGAGGAAACAGTCCTGACGCCTGGCCCCTCCTCCTGACAATGAGTCAGACGCCAGAGTCTAATGTGGTGTTGGTCTACTGTAGCCTACAGCTAATTAGGCTACTGAGTAAACTGCAGAATGTTAAATGAAACATACATGTTTATTGTTGATACAATATGACTAAGACAGAAAGGATCTCAGCTGGGTCAGGAACATATAGTGGTAGAGATAGTCTTTGATGAAGAGACCTCTAATAGCAGACTAAGTAGGCTAGGCTTCTTTATATCTTCATAATTGGATTATTTTCCAGAATACTATTCAATTGCATCATATGTTTTGTAATAAACTACAGTTAAGTGTGACTAATTGATAATAAAGCAATGGGGATAGGTTAATGATTATATTTTTGGTAGGACATGACAACAGTGACAATATAGTCTAATATAGTGCCATTCACTTCTACAGAAACACCACACAGACTTGTGAAAACATCCATTAGTTGGGTGTTTTTCGCTCTGCCACAGAGAGATGTAGGCCTAACTGGTTGCACAGGTCGCAAACAGAAATATGTTGGCGTTATTATTGTTATTCCACAAAAACTAAATAGCCCGTTATCTTTTGAAAGAATCCCAACATGTGTTTTTAATTTTCTACAGGAATGTAATCTTTGTGCCTACTAGGTTTAATAAAAACTTTCAAGCATTTAAGTACTTGAATTTCAGAAAAGTCTGGAAAAGGAGCAACATTCAAGAGTTTTTAAAGAGAAACTGATTTGTAGGCTTTGGTTCTAAGAACCTGCCATGATCTTACCTTTTACAGTGAGTCTTGATGTTTTCGAGACGTTTCCTCTCTCGTTCCATGCATGACACGTGTAGTTGCCCATGTTGTATAAGGTTGCATTCTGAATCAGCAAACGTGACACTCCATCTTCATTTACCTCCAACACATTGGTAGTCTGGTAATAAATCCAAGCATATTGTGGTCTGGGGTTTCCAGAGGCGGAGCACGTCAGTGACACAGAAGAACCAACTGTGAATTCAAAGTCTTCCAGCTCAAGAATCTGAGATGGAGGATCTAGAGACGACAAAATGAAAGTGTTGAACTGAAAATATACAACATAGAATGCCTTTAAGAGCAAGAAATATATGCAGGTCTCCATTTCTGGAGTAATATGCACCATCAGGAAAACTGACCAAAGCAACATTATTATGTTCATTGATTAAAAAATAAATAAGATGCACTTACACCAAATATCAACAGTATATTCTTCTGAAGATCGAATAAACTGTGGTCCCTCAGGACTCAGATCCAAAATTGCTTCACATCTGAAACTGACTCCATTGTCTTCTGTGGTTGGCTTATACCTGAGCGGGGAGCTTAGATTCATCGGTCCAAGTGTGTCGCTGTTAAAACGGTCTGTCTGAAAGGTTTCATTGTCTCTGTACCACTTCACTGTTAGATTCTGAACAGGGGCTACATTGAGTACTTCACATGTAGGGATGTCACCGCTGGAGTTAATGCTGATGTTTCCTGAAAAGACTGGACAAACCAAATCACATCATTGTAGAAAGTCAAATACCTTCCTCTGTGATTATGCATAAACAAGAAAGACGTACTGTAAAAAACAATAACAGTATTTTTGCTGCACTGATCATCAAACTCTGACACTAGTGGGTAAGAGCTCCTCTTACCCACTAATGTCCCCTTAGGAAGCGTTGGCAGCCTGAAAGTTATTAACACTAACAGGACCCAAAAAGTCTATAGGTAATCCATCTAAACGCCGTTAAGTCACTGATAAAATGTGAATGACAACTGGCCTTTGAGATCTTGAATCAGTGCTTTCCTCTCAACTGCAAGCACTACCTTTTTAAAACTTTAGGATACCCCTATACCTGGTACAGCGAGCAGACAGAAAAAGTCCAATAGCCACATTAGCGAGAGGAAACAGTCCTGACGCCTGGCCCCTCCTCCTGACAATGAGTCAGACGCCAGAGTCTAATGTGGTGTTGGTCTACTGTAGCCTACAGCTAATTAGGCTACTGAGTAAACTCATTCCTTCATTAATTCATTCATTTTCTACCGCTTTGTCCCGTTAGGGGTCGCGGGTGACTGGAGCCTATCCCAGCAGCTTTGGGCCTAAGGCGGGGTACACCCTGGACAGTGGCCAGTTAGTCGCAGACTGAGTAAACTCAGAATGTTAAATGAAACATTGTTTATTGTTGATACAATATGACTAAGACAGAAAGGATCTCAGCTGGGTCAGGAACATATAGTGGTAGAGCTAGTCTTTGATGAAGAGACCTCTAATAGCAGACTAAGTAGGCTAGGCTTCTTTATATCTTCATAATTGGAATATTTTCCAGAATATTATTTAATTGCATCATATGTTTTGTAATAACCTTCAGTTAAGTGTGACTAATTGATAATAAAGCAATGGGGATAGGTTAATGATAATATTTTTGGTAGGACATGACAACAGTGACAATATAGTCTAATATAGTGCCATTCACTTCTACAGAAACACCACACAGACTTGTGAAAACATCCATTAGTTGGGTGTTTTTCGCTCTGCCACAGAGAGATATAGGCCTAACTGGTTGCACAGGTCGCAAACAGAAATATGTTGGCGTTATCATTGTTATTCCACAAAAACTAAATAGCCCGTTATCTTTTGAAAGAATCCCAACATGTGTTTTTGTTTTTCCTACAGACATGTAATCTTTGTGCCTACTAGGTTTAATAAAACTGTCAAGCATTTGAGTACTCAAATTTCAGAAAAGTCTGGAAAAGGAGCAACATTCAAGAGTTTTTAAAGAGAAACTGATTTGTAGGCTTTGGTTCTAAGAACCTGACGTGATCTTACCTTTTACAGTGAGTCTTGATGTTTTCGAGACGTTTCCTCTCTCGTTCCATGCATGACACGTGTAGTTGCCCATGTTGTATAAAGTTGCATTCTGAATCAGCAAACGTGACACTCCATCTTCATTTACCTCCAACACATTGGTAGTCTGGTAATAAATCCAAGCATATTGTGGTCTGGGGTTTCCAGAGGCGGAGCACGTCAGTGACACAGAAGAACCAACTGTGAATTCAAAGTCTTCCAGCTCAAGAATCTGAGATGGAGGATCTAGAGACGACAAAATGGAAGTGTTGAACTGAAAATATACAACATAGAATGCCTTTAAGAGCAAGAAACATATGCAGGTCTCCATTTCTGGAGTAATATGCACCATCAGGAAAACTGACCAAAGCAACATTATTATGGTCATTGATTAAAAAATAAATAAGATGCACTTACACCGAATATCAACAGTATATTCTTCTGAAGATCGAATAAACTGTGGTCCCTCAGGACTCAGATCCAAAATTGCTTCACATCTGAAACTGACTCCATTGTCTTCTGTGGTTGGCTTATACCTGAGCGGGGAGCTTAGATTCATCGGTCCAAGTGTGTCGCTGTTAAAACGGTCTGTCTGAAAGGTTTCATTGTCTCTGTACCACTTCACTGTTAGATTCTGAACAGGGGCTACATTGAGTACTTCACATGTAGGGATGTCACCGCTGGAGTTAATGCTGATGTTTCCTGGAAAGACTGGACAAACCAAATCACATCATTGTAGGCAAGGCTAGGCATTTGTATTTATATAGCACAATATAGGTAACTCAAAGTGCTTTCCATAAATAAAAGACAATTTACAAGATTTAGATTAAGAAACATAAGAAAAATTAAAAACATTTTAAAAGTGCGACAGTAGCTCAGTGGGTAGAGAGCCGTCGTCCTTCAACTGGAAGGTAGGCAGTTCGATTCCTACTCTCCCCACAGTTCATACTGTCGTTGTGTCCTTGGGCAAGACACTTAACCCACCTTGCCTCCAGTGGCTGTAACACTGGTAATTACTGTAGAACAATGTAAGTTGCTTTGGATAAAAGCGTCAGCTAAATGAATAAACGTAAATGTAAAAGAAAAGTGCAGTTAAAAAAAACACACTTTATGTTGTAGTGTAGGCAGAGCTAAAGAGGGTGGTTTTTAACCTCCCCTTGAACATTGTTAGAGTTGAGGCTTGTTTTACTTCATCTGGGAGGCTGTTCCAGGTTTTTGCTGCATAACGCTTAAACGCTGCTTCACCCTGTTTAGTTCTAACTCCGGGAATGAGCATAAGGCCTGTCCCAGAGTCCGAGGAAGTTCATAAGCAACTAGCATGTCAGAAATATATTCTGGTGCTATTTTGTAGAGTCAAATATCTTCCTCTGTGATTATAAATAAACAAGAAAGACTTACTGTAAATAACAATAACAAGATTTCTGCTGCACTGTCCACCAATCTCTTTGGGTCGGTTGATGAAGCATTCAAGTTCGAGGGTCCAGTCTCTTAGGCTTGCCACGCTCCAGGTCAAGTGGTTAACCTCCATAATTCCAGTGCCGCCCTGTGTTGCTTCCCAGCCCATTCCTGTGTGCTGGGTGTCCCATGTGCTGCAGTTAACTGATACTGGGTCTCCATATCTCACTACGACCCGAGCGGGGCTCAACTCAATAGGACAACAGGCACCTAAAGAAAGATGAAATATTTACTGCGTGTTTGCTAGGAAAGAAAATAGAAACATTTTTCAACAAACACAGACAAATCTTTAATATTATAGACAGATTTTATTAAACTATTGAAGCAAAGATTTGTTCGATTTTTTCAAACATTATTATTAAAATTTTAATAACTTAAAAGTGAATAATTACAAGTAAGTAGTACAAGGCTCTAGCACTTGCACTAAACAGATCTAAACCAGTTATAAACAAGTATAAACCAGGTCTAAACCAGGTCTAAGCATGTCTAAATTAGGACTAAACAGGTTTTAACCAAGTCTAAACAGGTCTCAAACCAGGTATAAACAGGTTCTAAACAGATTTAAACCAGGTATAAAGAGGTATTACCAGGTCTAAGCAGTTGTGTTTGCGAGATGAAGCCCCATAAAGTATTGAAGCGTGCGTTCAACGTGTATTATTAGCTCCACTACTCCATCAAGTGGACAAAACATGTACAGGATGCTGAGTGATATGAAAAAGTGGTACTTTATTTTTATGGCTGTGATTATGCAAAGTGTGTAATAAAAACAAATAAAATTGGCATTTTATCTTATTTTTCTTTTTTTATATATATACATTTTTACAGTATTTGGACTCAGGCGGTTTCTTGACAGTTATTACATAATTTTTGCTTGGGCTATGTACCTATACCTTATTCGGTAAGATTAATCTTTTTGCTGTTTCCTTTGCAAAAAACAAAAAAAGCTTGAATATAATGCAACAACCTAAATACACAGAATGTGAGCGGGAATCTATTGACTTTAACTATACCTTAAATTTCAAATTGTGCTCCAAAACAGCAAAACAATTGCTGAATCAGTCAGCATATACGTCATCAACACATCAATGCGGCTGCGCACTTTCTTCAGAAAAACCTTCCTGGATTACAAGACACAAGCTTTGAAGCTTTGCTTCATAAAGCTTCCATCACTACTATCTATTTGTTTATTCTCATTTTTTTGTGAGGAATAATCCCTTGAGATGAATCATCTCATTTTCAAGGGGGTCCTCAATTCCTCACACATGCATGTTTTTGGACGGTGGGAGGAAGCCGGAGTACTCCTCACAGAAAGACCAGAGTTGTCCGAGAATGTTTGAGTCGGCCGGGTTTTGAACTCATGACCTTCTTGCTGTAAGGCAGGAGTGCTAACTACTCTGTTACGTCCACCCCGAGCAGGTCTAAACTACTACTAAGCAGGTCTAAACTAGGATTAAACAGGTCTAAATCAGAACTAAACGAGTATAAACCAGGTCTAAATGGGTCTAAATCAGGTTTAATCCAGAAGCAGATAAACAACATGCACTTCCAAAGCCAATGGGCCTGTGTGCCCGAACCAAAAACACATGAGCAGAAAAAAAACGAAGAAGGCTCCACACAAAACACGAAGCTCCCAGGTTTTTTGATTCTTATCACCACATGATGTTTTGGGCTGCCCTCATCAGACGATATCTGATGAGGGGCAACAACCCGAAATGTCACATGTGGTGATAAGAATCAAAAAACCTGGGAGCTTTTTTGCGGAGCCTTCTTTGTTCTTTTTCTAAATCAGGTGTAAACCAGGTCTAAACAAGTTTAAACAGGTCTAAACCAGGTTTACACAAGTCTAAATTAGGACTAAATAGGTATAAACCAGGTCTAAACAGGGCTGTGATCTAATGTGCAGTTCTAGTATAATCATTTACTATAGCACTTAAGATATTCATTTGTTATATTTATTCTTAATTTAATAAAATAAACATACTGCTTGTCTACTCAAATATTAGTATCTAGTATAGTGTGGTAGCTCTTTTCTGGTTAACACCAAGTTCTGCTGCTATTTCACTTGTTTATTCTTGTCACAGGTCTATTTCTTCTTTAAACTAAACCTCACCTTCACCTGTAACATGTTTTTTTAAGCCAAACAAAAAGTTGTAGAAAAGAGTGTCTACCTGTTACACTGAGGAGAAATCCCACCAAAAGTCGAACAAACAATCTGCTGTCACTCATTTGGTTTGTTGTCGCTCCCGATCTGAACAATATCACTCTTTGTCGGTGTTTTGCAGCTCTGCTCAGATTGTGTTCTGATACTGGTCGTTGACTGGTCACTGATGAAACACTTTCTGAGGAAAAGAGAAAGAAAGAAAGAAAGAGAGCGAGAGAGGCAGCCAACACACTGCTCACACTGACTCTACTCTTTTTACTTGTGTGAGGGGGATTTTAAGGGTCATGTTACAAGAGATGCTTTCACTTCCCTTTTAGATAAGTTATAAGTCTATTGAAGGGATGCATATTTATAACATGGCACTTTAGAAGAAAAGCAAAAGCCTCTGGACTCAGTTTTCAAGGGGAAGATGCTTCCTTTCTAATTCCCAGAGACTATCAAGTCTGAGTTTAACTGGTACGAAAGCTGGTTTGATTTAGGTTTCAGAGCACTGTTGTAAATACTAGGCAAAATGAATCTGAGGCCACCCCCTCTGTTCAGAGAGTGCTTTTCCACACACACAGTTTATAAAGTAACATACTGACCGAAAGTTGGAAAAAAAAAAGCACATTCAGCTAAAATGTAGTTTCACAGTTTTATGCTGTGCTTTTCAGTCAAAGGGTTTGACATAGATACAATATTAACTTCTAAATATATATATACAAAAGTAAAGTATACATACAAAATTCTTTACAGTTTTTATAAATACTAGAGTAAGTATAGATTTAGATTCACACCCTCCTCACTGTTTACTAAATATTCTAGAAAACATGCTTTCATTCTAATATAGACACATGAAAACCTGGGTAGTATATGCTGCTTTAACCTAAGCTTGATATTAAAGTATAGTAATACTTTCTCATATCCACTTGATCTGTGGAATTCCCACTTTACTCAGCATCCTGTTTTTAATGACTTTCCTAAGCCAGATTTTCAGGATATGCGAATCAAGAACTTACTGTAATTAGAACAGTCGCTGTAAAAAGTCACAGATATAACCTACACTTTCTTAAAAATGTCTGGTTTAGTCACAGAATCCCTGACATTCTTATGATAATTCTTATGAAAAAAATAAAAACAGAACAGCGGTGGGGAAAGTAAAACATCTGAAAAAAAACAGACGCAGCAAGTTGTCTTGAGGTCAAAGGTCATCTGAAAGATGAGCACTGGGGAGGCAAAAAAGATTAAATGCAACATGGGAGGCCTTGAAAAACAAACAGGGATCTTCAGTAAGAAAAACAAGCATTAAGATTCCAGTCATGTTGCTTAAATACTCACTGGTCATGTATCAACAACTAGCAACTGTTTTACTTTCTTGACTGACACGCACATTATTAAATCAACCAGTCACACAATACACTGAAACACCCACAACATAAAAGGCTAGGTTAAGAAAACATGTATACAGAAGTGTATATATATATATATATATATATATATATATATATGTTTACGCTATCTTTTTAACAAACATGTCAAACAATGTACTGTGTAAACTATAAACTTTATCTTTGTGTCATATATTTTACAATAAAAGTCAGATTTGTTAAATAAAAACATATTTTTTTCATTTGAACCCTGGCCCGAGACCAGTTCATGTGTGGTCTACACTCAGTCTACTTGTGAAATCTACAGTGAAGACCCTTAAAAGAAAAGGCTGTAAGAAGCTAAGCAAGTTAGTGACACCACACTGAGGTTAAAACAAAGAAAACAACTTTTTGTTAGATTAATTAAGCAAGGTCACTTACAGGAAAATTCCTAGCTCCAACAATGAAAGTGAAAGAGAAAGTAGTAACATAGGCTTTTTTCTTCTTTAGTTCATCTAAATTCCTGGTTGGGCCTTCGTGCACAGTCAATTTCTTTGTGCTCCTGCCAAGTCTTAAAAAACAGGGGGCCTATGAATGATCACTGAGATATGCAACTGAGCAGCAAAAAGGATCGAGTGCCCAGCAGCATGTGAAAAAATGCAGTTCCAGGAAATATCGACCTGCAGATTGACTGACTGACCTTTGACTTGTAGATTTAAAGCCACATCATCTTTCAAATCCAGAAGGCCTTTCCTCACCTGTTTAATATCAGTGGGACAAACAGTGGTTTAATGTTTAACAAGCTGATTTTAAAATACACAAGTGGCATTCACATAGTAACAATATCTGTGTTGTTCATTTACTTACTAAGGCGCGCACTGTAATGTGATCGCGGAAAATGCATGAGCCAAACAGAGGCCCCTCTGTGTCTGCTGTTTCTTTGTTTCGCTTCTGGCATTTGCCATTAGCCATTTTCTTCTGTCTATCTTATGAACGATAAGCGATCCCAGTGTTAAAATGTCTATACTGTTTTAACATGTTTGAAATCCTAGCTGTTTCTGCCCCAAAAACACAGTGCAATTTATCTTACGTGATGGGAATAGTGTGTGATACCTTAAAACGACACAAGTTCAGCTTACTCATTTGAACTGCTCACCACCAGCACATCTTACAGCTTATGAGAATTTTTGAATTTGCAACATTTGACAGTATAAAGTTCCCAAAGTAAATTAGCTTTGGATTCATGCAACTTTAGTGGGAATATATTCCTTATCACAGTTTCTATGCTTTTAGGAGGACCCCAGACTCCTCAGTACGACCCTACATACCACTGAGTTGAGAAAGATGAATGTGGCTGCCAAGCACTACACTCTTTTCTCCGACTCATTAAACAGAGCGTATGTCATTTCTGAAATGCATCTGGGATTCTAATACACATATGCACATCATCCACAATCTGTTTGAAAGTTTCCCATGAGCTGCCCTAGTCCATGTGTAAACCATCTATTGATTATTTATATAATCTCTCTCAGTTATAGCAGTTTGCATGTTATGTCTTATGCATCAGAAAAGGTTGAAGAATATCACATGTTTTCAGATTTGCAGGTTCAGACTTTGCTACAAACCAAGTCTGTATGGAATTCAAAGATCAATTATGTAGAAGTGTCCAAAATATGATTAAAAATAAAGTATATTTGGCCTGATCACAGTGACATAAATCTAATGTGGGTCCCTTATACCAGCAATGTGATTACAGTAAAAGTAAGTTTGAGCAAAATGCCAAGTGTAATGCAAGAATGAGGATTCTGATAACAAACAAGAAGTGTCAATTTTTTTGAGGAAATATGCTGTAAAGACAAAAAAAAAGGAAATGGTTTCTGAGAGCAAAAAAATATATCCCAAAATAGATTGCAAACTGGACTATTTTCAAGTTCATCAGCTCATAGATCAGCTCCTTTTTGTAAATGTCAGGTCAAATCCAGATCTTAGCCTTAGCATTTTTCTAACCATTACTTATTGTAACACTTGTATTGTTGTTGTATTATAGAAAACCTGGGGGATGTGGGTGAACAAAAGAAGAGGGAACATAACTCCAAAGTAACTAATGACTATCCCTTCCATTAACAAAACTAGACTTAGCTTTTTAAGAACACAATGCAAAAATAGATTATCTTCCAATCTCTTCTGATGAAATGTCCTCATTTCAAAATTAAAGGTGGAAAAATAAATCATCTTACATTTAAGACACATCCTGTGCTTCGACTAGATTTGAATTCAGCCTGTGTTGAGATAATATACATTCACTGGCTTAAATCTTTTATATGTGTTGTCTTAAGTGTGTTGACCTCAACCCCACCCCCTTCACCGTTACACTTTTGTCTGCTCCTTTCTCTAAGTTGTTCATTGAAATGCAGTATCCCTCTTCAACTGGAAATGAGAAGTGCTATAGTCCCAAAAGCCATGCAGCTCAGCAGAACCTTTTCACAGTAATTACATTTTGTTTTATTGTTTCTAAGAAAGAAGGGCTACTCCTGTCCAGCTGAGTCAGAGGAGAAAGCCCCTCCAGGAACACAGTGGGCCCCCACAGACCTCCTCCCACTGTCCTTTCCTCTACTGTGTACTGATCACTTGAGAGAAAGAATGTCCCTAGCCTCTTAGTTTAAACAGAATGTTAATGTTTTCTACAAGGTCCCAGACAATAGAATTTCCCAGAAGTTAAAACCTGACACAGACATTTAGAGGCTGGATGTTGAAGGTATATAAAACTTGGACTTTTTAAGACACATTTTTATTGAGTTACTAAAAAAAGGAGAAACTAAAACATATCTTGGGTACGTGTCAAATGATGTCATGCAATTTCCGTAAGCCTCAATATGTTTCTAGTTTACTGACTCCGGATCGTCTGGGTTAAACTCTTGGCATAATGTTTGAGAATCTCACAACATGTTTTTAAAAGCTTCAGTGCGAGATTAAACTGAGATGTATTCTTTCTTTGGCATGTTTTTCAAGGTCTTGCAAGAGTTTACTTAATTTCCTCCTTGTGTCTGGACTCTGGAGACTGACCATTAGCTCCTTCTCGAGTTCAGTAAGTCGTCATAGTGAAGAAATCGCACAATACAATGAAGCACATACAAACAAAAATATTTGATGCAGCTTTGGACTAAAAATAATATTTAAGTGACCAAGTGTTGTGCGTTTGGATTATCTTTATGCTCAGTGAAAGTATTGAATGTGTATACTGACCAGTCACCACCAGGCGGCAGTATAGTATAAACGCTCCAGCGCTGTGCTCTTGAGAAAAATGGGGTGTGAACTAGAACCAGGCGCTTTGTGGAGAATGAAGGATGGAGAAGGGGGGCTACTGAAAGGTATCATATGGATTTAGGAAACCTCAGTGTTGTAACCACAGCAACCACATACATTCGCACTATGACCATCACAAAGCTTTAGGGAAAATCTAATTAGACAGGCTGCCTTACAACATCAGTTTTGCGTTAGTCAGATTTGGTTTTGGTTTAATCATCATATTAGTGATAAACTATTACAGAAGTGAAGAGTTTTGTAATAAATGTGATTCCGTGGTTCACATACTGCATTTGCATACCAAGAATATATATTTACACGTGTTCATTTATACTGGGCATCCCCATTGTAACTGTGCACCATATTCAGTGTTGTAGACTCTATATTGACATGGCCCCTATACTTAACAGATCTCTGCACTCAGCAACGGACAATAGAGAGCTATTTTATGAAGAGATTTTAGAATAGACACATGCTTACAAGGGTGTAAAAGATTTGAGGATTTAAATGTGTCTATTAAGGCAGCCCTTGTCATAAAACAAATATTTACTGTTACCAGCTGTGATATTGCATTATCTCAATGTAAGGCCCAGCTTGTAGTGTTACAGTAATTATTGGTTTTATTGTGGGGGGGATCAACCACAAAAGTGACAATTCTCAGACATTTACACCACGGTAATCTTTTGTTTGTAAAAACTTTAAACACCAAAGCTGGCGGCCTTTCTCTTGTTTAATATTAACTTGTTTGCTTTGGGCCTTTTCCAACATATTCTGCAGATGGACTGTTTCTCACAGAGCTCCACTCCTTTTTGTTCTTGTTCCCTCTATGTGAGCAATGTTGAGGTCCGAGACCCAGTGGATCCACTGACCAGCAAAAATGTTGTGTCGTCTAGCGTCATGTCTTTTTGCCCCAGTCATACTAGTGTTGAATAGTTTTCTGAAGTGTGTATGATACCAAATAGAACCGTTCCAAGGCTGTTCTGACTCACTGACTTTCCCTTTCATCATCCAGTTTTGCATCACTTCCTACAAAATCAACACCACTGCAGGTTGTATTTCACAGTTTAAATCCCAATTAGCATTTAAAAAAACATTTCCTGAGGGCAGCAACTGTCAGTGTCCCATGAAGAGACAGAACCAGAAACAGATAAGACCTTATAGATCGGTCTTTTACATTTACAGAGCACAGTTTGGAACATTATGAGCAGCATAAACCTGATACTGGGTCACAGGGAGGTGAAGAGGATAGTAACAGTAGATTACTCCGGAGAGTAGCCATTGATTTTATGTGCTAGATGTTGATAAGTAGGGAGCAAAAATAAAGGGTGGATGAGCGATAAGATACAGCTGACACCAGATACCTACTGGACCAGCTCATAGCATGAAACCTAATAGTAGTTACCACCACTACCTATCTGGATAGAGAATAACTGAAGAGAACTTTGTTATACAGATCGTAGCACACCTTCTATTCTCAAATGTTACAAAGATGTCTTGCTAAACCACACCCATGTTGAAACCCTACAGAGGACAGATTGGTAATTACCCTGTGAAAAGGAAAGGATGCTAAACTCTTTTGTAGGCACAGTTGGAGTTTGAAATGTCTTATGACCCCCCCCTCCCCATGTCCTCCCTCCCCCGGCAGTGGCCTTCTGGGCAGCATTAACACCATACGAGAGGGGCATTGGTTTTTTTAAGTTTTGGGCAGGACCAAAGAATAGAGAGTATGTCAACATCTGGAAGCCATTACACCACTGCAGCCTGAGGCTAGAATGTAGGGAGGCAATGACGAGGGACTGACTGTGTTTCGACCGAACTAAATGTTTTGTACATGGGAGGACCTAATTGCATTGTTGAGTATTAAGTCTGTATTCTTTACAAATGGATAGTTGGAAATAACATGGACGGGGATAGTAAGTACAGTGTGGCCTCTGTGGGAGAGTGCAAATGTGTGTGGCACAGCACTAGCCCTGTATGGCTCTTTGTTCATGCAACTTGTTTGAATTGCAGGTCTTTGACTCAGAGGCAGGATGTAGAGCTCTGGACCCTTTGGCAACAGAGCAGCTCCATCTGAGCCTGGGCTCAAACAAGATGGCTTTGTGTGCCGCCCCTCCCTTCCTTCCCTTTCCCCTTACCTATGGGGCTAACTCTTACCTATAGGGCTGTGACCTCAGGCGTAATGTACCAGGTGCTCTGTCTTATTAGCCTCACAGCAGCTCTGGCCTGCTGCCTATAGAGAGTTACCTCAGCCGGCTGACCTTCAGCAAACTCACTCTTTAATCAGAGTGCTCTGACATCAGCCAGAGGCCAGTGAGAGGGGGGCCAGCTGACAGGGTGCAGCATGTGATATCACAGTCAGACGTCCCTTAGTCCATATATAGCACTCTTCCCTTTGGTCCAAAAGAACTTTAAAGTTTTTTTTTTAAATCATCTGGTTAGTCAAAGCCTCATTTGTGTTTAACAAGGCCAGGCAATTTAAATCACAGGCATAAGTCTATGTATTAGGTATAGATTGTAGGCCCTTTGACTCATCCTAAAGAGCAATTACTAATGGACACATATGAGATAAAAAAAAACATTCAGTCAATAACCTTGGGAATAGCATTCTTTGCTATTTTGTGAAACCTTCCTGGCTGTACTTTCACACCCCACCCCCCTTTTAAGACAGTCCTCTCCAGGACATGAAAACGTCCTCAGCTAACTGTCCCTGGCTCGCTCCCCCCAACCCCCTCCCCCCACCCCGCGCGCACACACAAACACACTCTAACCTGTCATCCATACTCCCATCCTCGGTACTACTCCTGTTTCTCCATTTTGTCCATCCTCCCACTGTCAGTCTGCTGTTATTGAGCAGGCATTTTACAGACCCTCCCATTGAGACCAGTGACCTCATCAGCAGGCAGGAAGTCAGAGGGTTCAAGTTCCTCCTGTGAGAGACATCCAACACATATCTAATGGATTCAAAGAGAGGGCTGAGCATTGAGGGGCCATGGGGGTGTGGAGTCCCGAGCCTTGCTCCTTTCTCACTGTCAGACCACGCCACATCATTTTTGTTTTTCTCATGATCATAAACCTTTTTATAGGCATTTGACAATCATCTGGAAGTGGTATATTCTCAGTAGAAACAAGTTCAATCCAGGTGTCTCTGCAACGTGGCTATGGAACAATGGGGAGGAAGAGATTACATTTGAAAAATAAAGACGAGAAGAAACAAATGACCAAAAATATCCAGATAGTGTATATTTATAATTTAACAGACAAAGATGTGCCGTCTATGCACGACCACAAATAGTTTTCCCAGTTTTCCACTGTAGTTGGAATAATCATTAATGAAAGCTCGAGGACAAACCCTGTGATTGGTGACTTTTTTCACTGAACTAGGTCATTGACCCTGACCGTTTGAGCTCCGTTGCCTCAACAATGACATCAGTGGGAATATAAACTACAGTTAATTCAACTCCTTACTTGACACACCCGTTTGGTCTTATCAAGGCCACACTAAATAATATTGCTCTGTGGTAATGTTGTAAGATTTAAGTTTTAATGAGACTGTAAAGAAATCAGGCAAAGCCATATTATAATGAAGATTTACTGTTTTACAGCAGAAGAAGAAAGGTATAATTATAAAAACACAAGGTAAAGTATTAAGCACACACAAGAGAAAAGATATAAAAATTAAAAAAGTCCTCTTATCACTGCTTATCGAGCTGCTTTTCCACTGCATTATTGATCTCTTTCTGCTGTATCCATCAATGCTGTGGCATGTGAGTGCATGTTCACACTAGATCAATGGAGTAGCAATTTAATGTAACCTGGAGCTATTATGTGAAAAAATTCCATTAAAAACACGAGAACCCTACAGTACCTACAATACCTTAAGTACAAGCCTCCCACTTTGACAGATAACCTCTTAAGGTGAGTGCTCAGCAACACATTTATTATGTCTTGGTTGAGTTGAGAGTGCAGAAAAACAGTTTTTGAGCAGTGCATCCATGCAAGGCCACTCCCAATTTTCAAGGCACAAAGATGCTCACTTTGCCAGAAAGCCCACAGCCATTTGATGAAGAAATCAGAATACAGAGCAGAATGCAAGACTGAACAGAAATATAAGCGGTGGGGGTATGGGGTGTTGAACCAGGCTGAAACTCAGCTCTGCTAAACACAGATTAATGCGCGGACATTGACGTGTTTGTACCCAGATGTGTGGGAGTTAAACAGTGATCTAACTCATCAGGCGCAGTCCATTCTTCTCAATAAATATGCCATACTTCCAGCCTCTTGGCGTCAGTGACTTGAGCGCTTATTCTGGCACGTACAAATAACAAGTTTGTTTGGGCCTTGACAACACTCTTCCTGTCTGTGCACACATCTGCACACCAGAGAAACAGAAGGAAGCGTTAACATGTATTTTTATCTCTGGCTTATCAGTCAGGAAGAAAACTGCAGTGAAAAAGTGATTCAATGTAAACCCTGCCACGTGTGTGAGACTCTCTCTTTCTCCGGAGGCCAGTTTCCCAGAGGTGTTATAGCACTTTAGTGATCAACCAGCTATCATTTAGTTATAATACTTAAATTCACACAATGTACACCAGTAAACAAGAAGTAATTTAGTCTTTTGTTCATCATATCACTCACTTAAACAACATTTAAACCAGGATCATGCTTTCATGCAAATATAACATTATTTTCCAAGTACAGGATGTGACTGACCGCAGGGCTTGTTGGGTAGTTTAACCATTGAGAACAAAAAAATTGTGTGATTGTGAAAAACGTGCCAAAAAAAATGCAACTGATTTTGTGAAATACATTTGTTATAAACAAAACAAATCTACAAAACATATTCAAATCATTTAAAACCTCAGGACATATAACAAGTCTAAACCAAAGACGGACTAAAACCAGAAATTGTACACACACAGCACTGTGCTCAACTGTCAAAACAAAAAGTCATATTAGTGCCAGAAATTTCAGTGCATTCATCCTCAAAATAAGTTTCTTTTTGGTGTGTTAGGATGATGCATTGTGAAAATAAAAACAGGTCTCAACATTTACAGACTTGCCTTTGATGAAACCACCCACTGGTCGTACACACAGGCTTTAACGAAGTCAGTGTGGAGGCTGTGTGTCTGTTTTAAAACCTTTTGCTCTTCTGTCTGATTGCAAGTATTCATACATGAGTGAAACAGAACATTCAGCTGGAAAGACATTCACTGATAAACCGTGAACCCTCACAATGAGAACACTCAAACTTTGTAGCTGAGGATAAGCTGCTTTTTACCAGCACAGAGCAGATCACTACAGAGCCTTTCACCCAAAGATGCTTTCACAATGTGGTTGATATTGAATTACAGGAAATGTACCACGCTAAAATGATAAGTGAAAGAGAGTTTTTTATAAAAAGAGCTGTTAAATCTGAGTGAATAAAACAGACCGATAGGGAAAGCATGTGAAAGTGGCTTTGCTGATAAGTGCAGGTCACTGGAGACTGGCCACTTTGGGGTCAAGAAGGTCACCGTAGAAATGTAGAACGTCACAAACCGTGGCTGTGTGGGAAAACTGTGAGAAGGAATAGGGAACATTTTCAGGTCTGTTTGGGATAATTGAAGTGCGTCCTGTAGATGGGGTGTGTGTCAGCAAAGCATCGGTCATGAGGAGAGAGGGAAGTCAAGGAGATTTGGTTCTCCAGAAGGTCTGGTTCCCATTAGACCAGGGGCCTGGAGTCGGTTTGTTTGTACAGGCAGAGGGTCCCTAAGGAGCGCAGAGGCAGCCTGATGTTGCTCCTCCCAGATGGACTGCTTTACAGGAAATTTCAGCTCACTCTTTCACCCTTCGCGTCCTCATCCTTTCTACATCCACTTCCCACCCACTCTTTTGGAACAAAGACCAAACGGGTCTTCTAAACTGTTTATGGATGTTCTTTGTTTGTGCTATTTACTAGAGCTGTGTCGAAAGGTCTTGACCCAGCCTTTGGCTTGACTGTGCAAAAAACCTACAAAAAACCATATGTCAGTCATTTGCTCCTCTATGGCTGATGTAATAATGATCTTGGATATGTCTAATGGGCATGCAGTGACAGGTCTATAGCTCACAGGGGTAGGGCTATAACACAGCACTCACACGCTTCTTTCAGGCATAATCACAGGGCTATCAATAAATGCTTTGCACTATAAAACAGCGCTTGTGTAACACTTAGCAAGAGTTATGTCATGGAACATTTTCCTAGGATAGATTTTGCATCTCTCTTACTGTCAGTTTCTACAACATGAACAAACCCTTTAAGTTTTTTTTATTATTATTATTATGTGAGCCACTGAGGCTTCTAAAAGTACAGACACCAGTCAGTCACTTGACAGGCACCACTTGTGTGGATTGAAGGCAATAAAATTTTTCAACCATGACCACGTGGAGAAACAACAACAGGTAAATGGGCAGGGAGACTGATTGAACCAGCATGAATTTGACGCCACCACGGTGTGACAGACGACGCCATAAAGATCTAAGTGCACAATGAGTAAGTTAAAGTGAAACAGTGGTGGTGAAGACGTTCCCATCCGCCGCTCTGTGCTGCATTAAAACACACTGAGGGAGGGCTTGAGGAGAAGGAAAGGGGATGATGTTTCTCTCTCGATGCTCGGCGGGGAGCACCTGGGGAGCAGAGCTGTGATTAATGGAAGTAAGAACTGCACTACAGTTTTTCCTGGAAGCTTCTGGTAGAGGTGGGGTCGGTCAAAGGAAGGGTTAAGGGACAAGAGTGGTCCGAGGCCAGGATAAGAGTAATATTTCACCAAGGCCGTTAAATAAATTTATCTTCAAAAGGAGCTCATGAACTAAGTCTTTTGTTTTTGCAAGACGTTGAGACTTACAAGGCCTCTTTGGATCCCATGAGGTTGAAAGGTAGGGACATACCATTTATATCTGTTATTGGAACAGATCTGTTATTTGACTGTGCAAATCATTTGGTGACTAGTGTTTATCTTGTAGAACAAAGCAGGGATAGAACTGAGAGTGGAAAAGGTTGTGCAGCCCCTCTGGCTGTTTCACAGATGCCGTGTGAATTTATTCATGCAGTAACAGGGACGACATTACACTCATGTATAATATGACATCTCAAAAATGCATGTATATATCATCATTTAAATTTAGAGACAGCTGTGGTTCTTTTGCTGCTGTACCAAAACACAAAATGCATATTTAGTCTGTTTTAGTGTAACATTTATTTATTTATTTTTTATTGATATTTGTGAGATGTTCACCAGTTTTATTGTTTTTGACTGATGAGAAACATTTAGTCACACATCTTGGTTTCATTCATCATTTATCCTTGTCTCCAGCTGATATAATTACTCCGTGTGATGATTGTTTGCAGCAGATGCTATCAAACCTGTTGCCCGATGGCCAACACTAATGATGCAGCAGTCTCTCTGTACAACCACAGTAGCTCTAATGGCATGACTCACTGATCTCAAACCAACCCAGCTGGCAAGCAGCAGCATGAGTTAGCAATCATCATCATCTTTGCCCTGGCTTACAGATGTGTGTGTGTCCTAGGTTGACAGAGCCATAGCATGAATCTAATCGAGGGAGGTGCACTTTAATCACCGTGGCTCATTGTGGACAAGGAAAAAGTGACGAGCCTGGTCTTGATTATTCAGTGATAGACTTGTGTGCTGCCAAGTCTGGGAAATGGGGAGCTGCAGTTAATTATTCTTTTTTGTCCTGATTGTTTGTACTGGGATTGTACTGCAGTGCTTTTTTAATGTGTTGAAAGGAGATTAAGCTGCAGAAACTTTAATTGTCTGGCAGTCTGGCATAACTAATGTTGATGTTGATTTGAAGTGGCTTGTGAGATTATGATGCAATAGCTGTATCCATAACACGCCAACACAATTCTCCTCTCAGTTGGAAAACAAAGGTGATGGCATTTATAAACTTAATAACACATTTCTGTTGGTAACTTATACTTGACAAAAAAGCTTTCTTTGACCAAAAGAGTGAAAGTTGCTGACTTTTGTTTTCACTTCTGTCATTTTTACACATTTAGCATTCAGTTGACTATTTTGAATGTTCAGACACATACAGCGAAAAGCACTATGCATCTTGAATGGTAAGCCTTGGTCAAATTTAAATTTACAGCAAACATCTTAAATGTATTTGTAAAGCCACCATGTGTTGCCCGTCTGCCCACTTGCCAAAAAACAAAATCACTCTGACTTGGTGTAAACACATCTCAAAAATACTTCACATCTGGCGTTAGACACATCCAAACACTTCTAAAACATACAATATGCTCAATATACGTGAATTATTATTATGGGAATTAATTATTAACAATAAAGTGTTAAGTTTGCTTACTAACTAATTTATTTTCTCAGTTACATTTTAGCTACTGACCTTTTGAGTATTTGTAGAAATCCCTGACAGAGCAGTGATATTTTACTGGACATGTAAACTAGACTAGTTTCAAATCTGCTGATGGAAATAAATTTGTAGCTTTTAGGTTTATATTTAGCGCTGCCAAGTTGCATCCCAGATATTGCTCATAATCATATTTCCTCTGCAGATGTGATTGTGATATTAGTTTATTGTGCAACAACAGACTTAATGTCATGTCATAGCTTGTGATTATTATGACCAAATGTCACATCAGGGTTTTGTTGTGAGCAGCTGTGGCAGGTTTGTTTGAGTGGGTTTGTTGTCATAGTGACCTTGAGGAGAGAGCTCTGAGGTGTCCCAGCGGCGGCTAATAATGAACACTTAAATGTGTGGTGTACGTTTGAATCAAAGCGCCACTTCCTCGGTGGTGGGTGCCGTCTGACCACAGGGGAGACTGCATCTGTGTTCGCTCAATAAACCTGACAGTTACGCTTCTGAAATAATAAAAATAACCATAAAATGACATGTTTACATCAATCAACACTCATGTTTGTTTGAAATGTGATACAAAAAAACGTTACAAATAAGAAGAGCAGTTGAATAAACAACATTTTAACGTCCTCTTTTTGTCAGTCTGCAAATGAAACCTGACATCCCCCTACTTCCCATTTGTAATGACTGTGGGCTATATACCAGTCAGGTTCATGCTTAGCTTAGATGTATTCTTAGTTTTAAAGACACAGTCCTTGACGCTATATCAGGTAAGTGTGAGACGTTGTCCACCTGCTGACCTCCTGTCGTGTCTGCCTTCTGCCCTTTGTCTTTTCAAAATCATTGTTCGTTTACAGCACACATGTCAAACACAAGGCCTTGGGGCAGTTCTGCCTTTTGCAGCAGTAGGCTACATTACATTTTGACCTTTAACATGTTGGCATTTGTAGATAATAATAGGCGATAGGCAAAAAAAAAATGCTAAAAACATTCTCTGAGATTTACTAAAAACATTGTCAGGTTTAATAAAGGCTAAATATTTAACAATATGTGAGATATTTGTCGCTTACAGCATACCATATGAGTTTGTGTGAACAGTCACAGTCCACTGGAGTCATAAGAAAGTCTGGTACCAGCAGCTGGATTAAACTAATGGTCTGACTGATCCCTCTTATCAGATGACCCCCAAAACTGACCCCTATGACCTAGCGCCTGTTTATAAAAAAAATACAACACTTCTCCAGACAAATGTGCAGTTTTGACACACATGTTGTCACAAAATGTTCCGTTATAAACACTCTTTTATACACAAACTGCAAAGACATTACCTCGAGATAAAATACATACATTCACACTTTCTCCTGTTTAGACCTTTTACATCAAAAAGCCATCTTCTTCCAATAGGAGCATGCTTGAGCTGTTTACATAAAGCTTATTTAACCCTCTGTTGACCAACTTTACTTACTTTCCTGCCATGCTTACACACATCCCTCCTTTTTCTATTTCCTTATTTGACTCCTTTGCTGTAGCGCTTCATTGCCTCCCCTTGCCATTTCCCTTGAAAAGCGTTCACAGATTCTGCATGCACGGACAAAGGAGGACAGGTCTGGTTTTTGTGTGCTGGTGTTGAGTGATTACGGCGTGACATCTGTGGGCTAATTCTCTCGCTTACCTCTGTGAGCACGTAGCTTTAGTGAGCTCAGTGAAAGAGAGCAGATGTTGTATGGTTTTTACAGATGTCACAGAAAAGCAAAAAATATCATATGACTGAAGTATGCAACCGGAATACAACACAAATAAACTTTATCTGCGTGACTTTTAGAATTTGACTTCATTTCAGTTCTGTTTTTTTTGCTCATAAACCTGACACATGTGCGCTCAAAGAAACCTGCTAACCTTTTGAACTTATTTTATGGTTAATGAATTAGCTACAAATGCCAGGGTTGAGTTACTTTTTCAGTGAGAAACAGAGACACTGATGGCTGCCATATGGCTTTAAGTCAAAACAACAGATTTTTTTGGCCATGGCCTTTGTAATGTTCTTAAATGACAAGGACGTTACACGAAACAATCTTTCTGAACCACAAAATGACAGTTTGGCCACAGATTCGGGAGAAGTTGCCTCACTTCTCTAGTTTACAAACCCTTCACAGTTGAAGTAATAAGCATGTTAGAACAAATACTCTAATAATGGACTTGTGGATTTGGTAGTGTTGTGCTATGGGTACTTTAGCAAAGCTCTATAAACATAGGCTTAATCTGCCGGAAGTCATGACTCCCCCTCCCCAAATACAAGTCCCCCCCTCCCCCCCAACTCTTCAGCATCCACTAACATTCTTCCCGGTTAATGAACACAACAAACACAACCAACACATGCTTTATGCTAATACTTTAGGAGCACAAATTGACCATGGGAACAGGCTTGAATGCCAAAATAAGGTAACTCTACTTTTGTGTAAGAGAAAGTGAAGTGAAGGGTGGAACTATGAAGACAAACGTAATCTAAGTTGCTTTTATGTGGCTCTAAGTACAGTAAAAAAAATGTTAGGGATGCAGATTGTGTCAGTGCACTATCCTCAGTTTATGAAATCTTTTGTGCATGAAGAAATAAGGGTAAACTTAAATAGAGGACGGATATCTTCTACAACCCTTGAACAGACATGTGCCACAGCCTGCACATAAGCCCACTGTTTGGAGTGCAAAGAAAGATAAGATGTACTGACTCAAGGCAAGACTTTACTTTTCAGTGTAAGAAAGAAATATAGACTAGACTAGTATACCACAAGACTGTGGTAACACTGTTCCTTTTTGCTGCTTAAAGGTTTACACAGAATCTTTATTATATTGAACATTAAAAAACAAGTATGGACAACTTTTTTTCTTCTTTGGATTTTTCTCTGATAGTGACTTTCCGAGACAATCTTGGGTATAAAAGTGGGAACATTTTGTTGCTCTTTTAAGACTGCGTTGCCTTTTACGGCCTCTTTTTAAAAATAGTGTTTCAGATGATACGGCTGCAAATTACAGAACATCTTCTGAGTGTATGTCTGATGTACAGACTGTTTTTTGTTACTGCTGACTGAAAACATGCTTACTGATAACGTTTGGTAAGTTCAGGCCAAGGTCAGGTCACCACAGAATTGTTAAAAGCGCTCTGTTAAGGAGGTCTCTCAATCTCTCATCTCAAGAAAGCAGACAGTAATACCTTAATTGAACATGGAAACAAATGTTTTTTGTGAAATGACAGAACGTGACAGTTTAGTGTTTGTGTGGTAAACGAATAAAAAGTCACTGTGGTTTGGTTGCAGCAGAGTGAAACATGAATTCTTTCACTTACAAACTAACAAAACTTGTCTTTAAGGACAATTTTTGGGGCCTTTATTTGAGAGATACAGAAAATTAACAAGAAACGGGATGAGAGGGAGAGAAATGACACAGAGCATAATGTTTTTAATAAAGGCTTAATATATGAGATTCTTGTTGCTTAAAGCATACAGTATGATGAGTTTTATGAACAGTCGCAGTCCACTGGAGTCATAATGGAGAGTCTGGTACCAGCAGCAGGATAAAACTAATGGTCTGACTGATCCCTCTTATCAGATGACCCCCAAGACTGACCCCTCTGACCTAGTGCCAGTTTATAAAAAAAATAAAAAAATAACACTTCTCCCCCACCAGACAATACTATGGCCTGAGCCGGGCATGAACCCTGGTTGCTCAAGTATGTGCTATGCAGTATAGTGCTTTAAATAAACAAAGTAATAGGATTTATTGGTATGCAATAAGGCTGAGTGGTCCTTAATGTGGTTTTGACATAGAAAATGAAACAAAAAAGATTAACTAGGTGCACCATGATGTTGGATAAATAAAACCTTGCTAAACACAAACAAAAACTGTTTAAAAGCTAGAATAATATAAAACTAAAGACATACAATATTCAGAATTTGTTATAACTCACTAAGCTTTGCTAAATATTGAGCGTTTTAAAAAAAATCTGGAATATTTTTCAACAAAGGAACAATTGGATTACGTTGAACAATACAAGCAGATTTCTACTTGATGCCTCTGACTCAGGTTCACAAATAGCAGAGCCCCATGCTTTGTTTATGAGGTACCGCACGGCGGGGGAATACATAATGTAGTCTTCCTCAGGGGCTAGAGAGGTGGGTACAGGAGGCTGGCTAATAACAGCTGCCAGATGTGCAGGGTCCCATGAGCCCGTGCACATTCTCACAGACAATGGAATGCTTGTGAGGAGCTCCAACAGGAAGTGAGGTCAGGGCTCTTGACCCCTCCCTCTCTCCCGCTCGCTTTGGGGCAGCGGTAATAAAGCATCTCCTCAAAGAGTGCCCATCATAAAGCTGCTGACAGTGAGCAGCCAGTCCATAAAGCCTGTCTCTTACACATCCATTAAACGCCACTCATTGACTCCGCCAACACTTCCGTGGAGCATAGCAAAGTAGAAAACCAAAGCACTTACTTTCAAAATAAATCTGTAATGTCTATGAACTACAGTTAAAAAAATAAGTACAACAGAAGTTTCTGTTTCTGAATCACCAGTTTTTGTTCTTCTGAAAGGCACTGCAGTTTCCACATACCAGCTGCTGCGGGGGCAGGGATGAATGTGGTGAAAGCGTTGAATTGTGCAATGCTATCTGCAGACAATGTTAGAAAAGCACAGTAGGAAACTGAAGGATTTCCACTGGCTTTGTTTTAGACTTTACAGAGGCGAGGTGTGAAGTGTGTTCCACACGTAGAAAATCTGATCATTTGAGGGGGTGAAGATCCTGGTAAAAAAAGGTCTAGGGCAGTTGTGTCGAACTTAAGTGAAAGCGAGTAAATCTGATCAAATAAAGCCAATTAACTATTTTTTACTTAGTCAGAAATGCTCAGTTTTGTGCAAACCAAAACTAAATATAGGTTGTTGTTTTTTTTTTTCCCAGAATGTATTTAAGTCTGATTAAAAAAGAATAACAGTTTAATGCCTCTGGGCTTGTGTGAACCAGCAGTGCACTCCTTCTCCAATATCTACTATTTTGTCTGTTTAAAAAAAATACCAAACAATATCTTATCTTCAGCACAGAAGCCAGAGGCCTCCTGGATGTTTTGTGAGAAAACTAAAACCTGTGTTCCTGTACTTCTCACACTGACATCATGGCCACTTGGGATGACTTGGACTTTCAAAGTAATGACTGTGAAGACATTATTACCTCCTCAGGATACTCGGATACTAGAGAGGCAGCACCTGTCTTGGCATACTAAGCTAACGTGTGTCTAGGCGTTGTAGTTTTGATGACTAACAAGCCCTGACTTACCTTTACCTTACCGTCCTCACGACATTTACTCAGACCTGGTGGATAATCTAGAAATATAGATTGAGTCACTACAGACAAGAGCAAGTTAAGTGTGAAACTCCCTTGAGACACTGAGTTATTGATGTTATTGAAAAAAGAAAAGGGAAGCAAAACTTAAAACATTATTTAGCAACTTCCATTTGTAGAATGGGCCTTTATATTTGATCATACCTCTGTATTTAAGACATACTGAAAAAGGGCCTCAGATCTCAGGCTAAACTGAGACTGTTTTTTACTGCTGTTAAATGTCAAACATTATGTAAAGAGTAAACACAATAAGACAAAGGTGCATATGCATGAATTTACACAATAGTCTTAAGGGAAACTGAGGCAGGATGAGCTAAAAAGGATAGACTGGTTCATGCTGGGAGGAAGTGAGGAGGAGGAACATCTGGACTTTATTTGGACGCTCTCGATTTGGAAAATATCTCCAAAAATAGGTTTAAAATGTGTGTTCCATACTATTAAATGCAGTTTACAAAAAAAAAATAACATTTTCAATTTCGACTTGCAACTCTCTCAGAGCCACGCGACGTTTACGCGGTCTCTGGTGTGGGTGTGTGCTTAGCTGACGCTCCACAGCCCCGTGTGGAGCTGTTGTTCCCAGTCCGCCAGTAGCAGGACAATCACGCAGACTGCTGGATTAGGGCGACAAAGGAGAAAGTGCAGTCTTTGCGTGAAATAGCCTAAACGTCTTTTTGGACGTTTGTTGAATGGAATACTGGCTCTCACGTATGCACTCGCGCTTTACGCACACAGCAGTATGGATTTAACAGTGACGAGACAAGACACGCCGCCCAGTCCTCCAGCCAAGTTTTGATTGTCATCGCTGCCTCTCGACCCCAGTGCTGAAGGAAGAGCGCTGAAGTTGGACCAAGCATTGTGGAACCAGTGGAACACATGTGAAGACGTTTGTGGGACAGTAACTGGTCGGAGCGTCACCCTTGCCGCTTTTTTTTCCTGAAACCATTCATGGGGTAAGCTTTTTAATAATGACAGTTTCTTTAACAACAGAATACTTTTTGTAATAGTTAAAAGAATTCAGTCTCCACAGTTTTACTGTGTGCATCCGTACCGCGTGCTAATAATACACGGATGTATTTATTCAACGTAGGCTTGACTCATAACACCCTCACATCAGAGTGAGCCACACTGAGCAACACATCTACTCTTGATTTTACCACAAGTTGAAAAACGTTTGTTTGAACAAATTAAACACTGGTGAAATATTAACTGTCTGGCGCAGAGCTGGAGGGCAGTCTGTCGTTAAATCTAGTGATAGTAGTGGATCTAGGCTACAACAGTTGTCCTCCTCCATACCCGCTGTGAACCCCCCACACACACTCACACACAGACACACACACCCACACACACACACACTGCCCCCTCCGATTTTGTTGGGGCTTTTTCATCCGTCACTCTAAGAAATCACTGTATTAATAAGACAAAAGCCCCCATTATTCCCATGTTCGGGGGTTAATCTCATGGGCTTGAGGATGGGTTACCACGAGGGAGGCTGCACTGCTGAATAAATTAAAGTGAATGTAATAGTTAGATGAATTTGACCAAAGCAAATTCCACAAAAAAATACTATTTAAGACAAAATGTGAATAAGGGTTTGTGTCCACAGTCCTGGATAGAGGATGCATAGGTGTTAGAAGCCCAGTCAGAGGCATCCTGTTTTACTGAACTATCAAAACACACACAGATAAGATGATAAGATGAGGAACTAATGTTTATTGCCCAGATAAAAGCTCCCATCCGTCATTCTTTATCCTGTGGTTGGTCTTTTTCAGTGTGCTGCTCATTGGTGGTGCGGGAATGGTTTTGTTGTTACATTTTTGTTGTTACATCTGAGGAAGAGCACCCACAATGAAAATGTAAATAGATGCTGGAAATCCTGTTCAACTGAGATCACCAAACGTCTCTTAATGCGTTTTTTTTAAAAAAAGGGGAAGCCTGCTTTGCAGCTTTTGGAGAGGACTATCAAGTGTTGAAGACCCTGTCAGCAGGTTCATTGATGGTGTTGTTAGGCGAGAGCAGCTTGGTTTGCTTTGGGCAAGTCTGTTCGATTATGGACTCCTCTCACAGCATGCCTTTGAGTGGCTGGAGACAGGGCATGATGTGACCAGCTTGCAAGCTGTCTTAGGACCATATGAGCACATGGGTCATTGCACCGGAACAACACCAGTCACTAACAGGCTCACCAGGCCTGATCGCAGCCAGGCTTCTTTACTCAAAGACACGGTTTATTTACCGTTACCACCCAGAAGTAATGCAACTGAGGAACCGTTTAATGAACTTTCGTCATGAGACAAGGGCTGTTTAGAGTTGCGTAAATAAACTGTATTTGCCACACTGACTTAGTAATAGTAAATATTTTACATTTATATATTTACAAAAAAATTATCTTGCTATGTAAGACTACATTTACAGTAGAAGTGAACTAATGTGGATTTATTAATCAAAGTCAAATTCTGGGTTAATGGAGACACTTTTTGTTGCCTCAAAAGCCTGTAGCCCCAACAATAAATAAAACCCTGTTATCTGGGGCAACAGTTAAATTAGGAAAAGCATCATATTTGAGACAGAAAGAGCACAATAGGTTCTGTCAGGGGTTGGTTCACGGAAATATATACATTACATATCTTATGCCTTTGTATCTTGTTCCCCTTTTTTGTTTATTCTAAAAGCATTATGGATAAATTACAATATGATCTGTATTTGGTATGTACAGTATCTCACTATGTCTTTACAAACACAAGTACTGTCTATGACAACAGTTTAAGACTTTGATGTCACTGAATTAGCCTCAGTGTCAGCCTTGATTTCCTCCATTGTAATCTCTCGGTGGACAGCAGCGTGAGAAATGGAGACAAATAGATGAGCAGAACAAATAAACAGCTGTAGTTTACAGATGAGTAAATAAATGAATGGGAACAGGATTTGTGGGACTTTTTAATAGGTCACTAGGGGTTGAAAAAAAAACCAAACAGGGATGGCTGGTGGTAGCTATGATGGTTGGTGGGTGGTGTCGATCCCTGAAGGATGCTCGGGTTTCAGCTCAAGCCTGGGAGCGGCCCACTGATATAGGACACAGTGAGAAAGGCTTTTCCTGTGGGACACTTTCTGCTCTTTTGTTGTTGACACACAGCACTTTTATTATGATCAATCTTTTGGGTACTCCACTCACACATTAAAAATGCACCCTGCCAGAGGCACCACAGTCGTTCTTTCACCTGGTAAAGTTAAACCAGCTTACAGTATCTCTCAGAGAACAGAACGCAATGCAGGCATGTAAATGGAGCTTCTTTTTTTTCCTCTCATATTACTAGTATTTAAAACGGCCATCTGGGATTCTGTACATGCTCAGACTTTTTGAGCCCGAAAAACACTTTCATTGGGTGCGGCAGCTGGAACAAAATAAACGCCTTCTGTTCGCAATCTGCCTAAGCACAAGTCACAACACACAGCTGACAGCATGGAGTGATTCACAGCCAAGTACGGGGAGTGTCCCAGATCAGTGAAATAAATATGGCCACCTCTTGCTATTACAAATTTTGTAAACACAGTTAAGTTGTCACCAAAAACCTTTCCTTTTAAAAGCACTAATGCGAAAAGAAGCACTCAGTCCTGTTTGGATTATTATATTTACAGTTCCATAAGCTGGTATATAATGTAAAAAACTCTGTTTGCAAGGTGTTAAGATGGTTAATTCGTTAGCCCTGAAGCCCTTTAAGACCCCTCTACACACACGACAGGGTGCCGATACTTGTAGCAGTACGCCAGGATTTCCAGTCACTCTTTTGGACACAAATAAGGGAGGTCCTCTACTGACACATATCACAGGCCTTATCTATATTTCTGTGCCAGCTCAAAAATGGTTTTAAGAGTGATTTGCATTTTGATGTAATATTAGATCTTAAGTATTTTGGAGACACTGATAAGTAGTCTGAACAGAGGTTTCTGGTTACTGCAGTGGTGCATCTTTTAGGTTGAACTGTGTGATGATTTACGATTGAGATGGAAGCTGCCCTAATCAGTGCGGTCATGTCGTGGTTTCCTCAATTTCTGGTCATTTCCAGCTCTCACTCTTTGGGCAGGTACACATGAAGATAATGTGTGTGTTTTTTTTTTTTTTTTTTTTTGGGGGGGGGGACTCTCCTTTCTTCTAAGTCTCTTTTGTAAGCCTTTGTTATGCAGTGAGCTTTGTTTGTGCAGCTGGAAAACACCCCACCTCCCCATATCCAGAAGTAAGCTGCTGGAGACCATTTACTTGGATTTTGTCCTGCGCTGCCAGTGGAAGCTCAGCGCTTCATGAAGCCAGCTGAAACAATTCATTTTGTGTCCAGTGGAAAGTTATCTCCTCCAAAAAAGCACTTTTACACTTTCTCAAGGCTGACAGGCTTGAAGCAAAATTGTGGTGGCCTTTTTTTAGTTTATTGAGTTTGTTATGATGTAAAAGCCTCACTGTTTCCAGGCTTTAACACATGATGGAATTAACTTCCAGCCATACATAAGGGGGGTCACAAAAGAGGCCAGACTCCTCAATTAGAAAGGACAGACTGAGTGAGAGTAGATGGTGTTTACTTGAAATGAATATGACATGTACTCAAACATGTCCATTTGAAAGAACGAGTCGAGGTCAAAGTCAAGTAGCTGTTGTCTAGAGTACACTTACAAAGCCAAGCCACAGGGAAAACAACTTTCTAACTGTGTTTTTGCAAAAATATCTACTCGGTGTAAAGCTTTCATTTTACATTGTGAAGTTGAATAAAGAGTTATTTATTGAGCGTGTTGCTTTCTAACATTCCCACTTTTGTATTTTTGCCAAACAAATAAAACAAAGACACAGTATTGCTCCAAACCTCTGTAATTTGAAATGCCCTTGGGTCTCTTTACTCTCAGACATTAACAAGCTCTAAATGCTACTCCTAATATTCATGGTCCTGAAAAAACATTTTAAATGATACAAATGTCAGTTGCTTCTAACTAACATTTTTTAATTGTATAAAATTCTTTGGAAAAACATTTTGCCTGTGTGGACACAACACTGTTTGCTCTCCAGGCAACAGTGTTTTTCTTCGACGAGGCAGCCATGTTTAAGTGGTTCATGTGTGCCAGAGGAGTTTGAGGTTGTTTTTTTACATGGACTAAGAGAATAGATGAAGGCCCTCCATCAATTTGTCTTCTTATCATGGGCACTGAGCACAGACAATCAGGGTGGCATTGTGACCCCATGGAGTAGAGGTCATATCATTTTCCATTGCTATTTGTTTGCTGTATTCTCATTCATTGCCCTCCTCCAGATTGTGGTCCCATATACTGTGATTCTTAAAGTGTTGAGTCACAGTCGTTTACAGTCACACACACACGTCAGTGCTACTCATTTGTGTGGGTATGTTTTATTATATCCTGTGTTCGAGGTATAGGCAGCATAAATTTCACAACAACCTCGCCGTTTAGCTAGGCACAACAGAACAAGAGATGGGGTGGAGTTCAAGGTCTGGCAACGGAGGAGAATAGGATCAGGGAGCCAGAACAAAAGGGACCTAAAAGAGGGTTCAAAGGCATTTATTAGGGGAGACCTTATTGTAAAGACTGAGCATGGGAAGGTGTGAAAGGGGGCGGAGCCACTGAAACCTAAGCACACCTTAGTAGCGCTGACATTTCATGTAACGTGCAAATACATTTGTGCAGGACAGCATGTGGTTAACACTTAAAGTTGCATGTGCAAGCTTTGTTTTTTATTTGTGGTTAACATCTTCAAAAACTTCAAAGAACATTTTTTTTCATGCTTTTTTAATTTAGTTCTCAAATTAGCTCAGATATTTTTAATAGTGAAACTAATAGTTGTAAGGATGAAAATGCTAGAAAATTTTGATAATTTTTCTAGAATATTTGATTAGGTTTGACCCATCTTAAAAGGACACATAAGGGATTATACTTATAATTTATATACTTATAAATAAAACATTTGTTATTGATGTCACACTCTTGAATTCAGAACTTATGCTGTAATGAAGTCTTTATTGGGCTCAGCAAGAGCATGTCTACTCCAGATGTGAGCTAAATAAATCCTTTCTTGATGTGCATTTAACTTTGTGGCATTGTCCTTTGATCTCTGTGGCAAAGTTTACGAGGGGATGGGGTGGTGTACTCAGGGGGCTGTGGTTTCCGCAAATTAAAAAGACAGTAAGAAAAATGCGAAACAGTGCAGTATTCAAAAACATGAATAATTTGGGTGACTTAAGTTGACAGGAGTAGCTCTGCTGTGCCTCCCGTGGAATCCCCCCCCCTTTCTCTTTGTCTCACAGCACTGAATTAGTTGCCTTAAATTAAACTGTGTTTGGTAAAGTTGAACCAAGAAGGAAGTGAACCAGACAACAAGCCTGTCTGATGTACCAAAATATCAAATTTGTGCGTCTGACTGAACGATGGTGACAGACAGGACCCCATGTAGACGCATTGCCCAAACTGTCTGACAAGCGCAAGGGTAATCCCTAATTATATGACAAAGCCCATGTATTGGGGTTACTTCCATAGCATCTTGCAGCTTAAGCATGGCTTTGAAAATATAATAGTGTATATAAAGATGGGTACACGTGTGAACACCTCCATGAGAGAACAGGAAGAAACAGCTCATCTGTCTAAAAGGAACCATACTTGCTCAATGCTCACATTACAGACATAAATGGTTATTAAAAAGTTCATACAGAAAAGGGATGTAATGTCTAAGATTTTTTTCTTTAATTTGTGGTTCCCCTATGTTGAGTTCCTCTTTGTCTACAGCAGACCCCCATTTCATAATAGTAGTCTGTTTTGTCACTTGATTATCACGCAAACAGGGCCGTTAGTTCTCACTTCCCTTGCAAAAACTTAATTTTCATTTTCTGTGTGAAACTCAGGAACCGATAGGGTTTCAAAACAGCCTCAGGAAATGTGTTTTAACCCAAATCCTTCAATCTTTGTCTCGTCACTATCTTTTGTTTTGCGTCAATTTTGGGAAGTTAAGGGATAGCTTACACTCTGTTCCCACTTTAAACTTAACATGTTTTTTTGTGTATTGTTTTGTGTCTTTATCCTAGTTTTATATAAAACTTGTTGGTGGTAAAGAATGCTAAAGAGATAACTTTGACAGTTTAAGGTGCGTCGATGCAGTCATGACTGAGGATGGAGGACTGGCTATAGGCTTCTTAAGCTTACTGAAAACCACAACGCTATCTCTTGTTTGAATTATGGCTTTTAACAAATACAAAATTTTGAGACATGGATTGTATCCATGATATACACAACATGAATGATTTTCCTAGAAATTGAATTTGACAATCAATGCAAATTTCCCATGGAGCCCCAGGGCAGGATGACAGATTAGGACAATGAGACAGTGCCACCTGCTAACTGTCAGTCGGGTTAGTTCTCTTCTGTGGCTACTGTCCATGAAGCTGCTTAATGCAAGGGAAAGCCTGCCTTGATGAGCAGTGGCTTGTTGGATCTTGCTTAGTGTAGATACAAGTGTAGACAGTCCAACAAGTCATTACAACAAACATAACTGAGAAAAAAACAAATGGGGCTCTCCTTAAAAACACATTTTGTCATATCTGCTGAATAGTCACCTTATTGCAGCTACTGCAGTAGCTCTGATTAAACCTGGTTAACAGTTATGCTTTTTTCTCTTTAGCTCAACATGTCAACACTTGACTAGAGTAACACTCTGACTATATTGCTGTTCTTTGAAATCTGGGATTTCTTTTCCAAAGTGAGCCTCCTCTATACAGACACCTCTGGGTTTACTTGAAATATTTTACTGTGTCAAGCAGGGCACAAACATGGTATCTCCATAAGTATTAATCTCTGTCAGTTGGACACTGTTAGAGGACAGGGCTCCCATTCAGTCAAGTGTGTCAAGCACAGATAGTCGTAATAGCAGAGAAACAGGAAAAGACAAATCAGAGCATCAAAGCTTTGTATTGATGACGGATTGTCTTGCAGACACAAATGCTTTTGAAAACAAGATTAAGCCTTAGATGGGAGGCTTTTTTTATGGGAAATGTCCAAGATTTGCTCACGTCACTGAAATCCATTAAAGAATTCTGCAAAATATAATGATGGACATGTTGTTTACAGGCTTCAGTAGAGTAAGGGGCAGATAGTGAAAGATAAGCCTATGTGTTACTGGATGTCTTACATACTGTTCAATGTGCTGTGAGATAAAATAAAAAACATAACAAAAACCAGATAATCTTAAAATGTTAACTGTTTGCTGTAGTGCTTCAGAAAGGACATCCAACCCTGCTTTGTCAAGGTTTACAAATCTCTGTTTTGGGAAAGCAGAGACGGGTAGCAGGTGGTGTTATGGGGCTGTAGTTGTCTTGGTTTCTCCTGAACAAACACACCTAATTGGGACTTATCAGGTGTTTCTGGTAACAACATCTTGCCCATGTTTCTTTTGTTGGGATTAGAAGAAGACAAGGTTCATATTTCCCCTGAACTAAAAAATAATGCGGTAATGCTGCGTATTGTGTAGGTCTTAGCACACTGGTAGTGTTTCCTGTCATGTACGTGTTGAAAATGCACTTGTAAGTCCACAGTTCTTGCACACATTGAGATGTCTCGCTGTAAAATCCACAGGAAATTTGCCTTTGTGAAACCTTTGTACACTTTCCCCTACATCACGGTGCTCTGACATCTGTAAACGGAAACTCTCAATCCATCACCTCATAAAACAGCCCGCAGATTATACCAGAATGTTTAATCAGTGATGATTTACATTGCATGGGAAACTCATGTGTTTACATGAAGGACAAGTAAGAGAACATTTATTAAACATTTATCTAATTTACTGTACTCTATACTTTCACTGTATTTAGGCTACCTCAATTATGATAGCTTCAAAATGAAACAACAACCCTAGCCTACTTTATAAATAAACACTTTTATTTAATAACCTATAAATTGCACATTATTTATTGCAATGACTGCTTGACTTATCCCACATTCAGGCTTTATTTAGTACATGGATTTTACGCTTTAATGTAAAAAAATAATAACTAAAATAAAAATAAAAATACATATAGAGGCATAAATAATCTAAGGTTTGTTTCTGCAAAGTGACCAGAAGACATTAGTCTATTTCTTTGTAAATTTCAATCAATTTAGAACCTTATTACTATTATAAGTGCAAATAACTGTGCTTAACTATGCAGTAATAACATAAAACATTTAGCCTGTGCTAAGTAACTCAAGTGCTCACATTGCAATTAGATGTGGTGCTGCGTAAACCTTAGGCTATATAAAATAATTAAATCAACGTTGTGTCCGATTTAGTATTTCTGATTAAAACTCTGTTATTTACATAGTTATTACAGCCACTTATTCTTAGAAAGGTTTTCATTGTTTTTTTTTTTTTTTGTCTATTCCCGGTGTTTGTGTTCGCAGTGTAACATCTTGTAAGGAGAACTGTCATTTATATATATATATATATATATATATTTTTTTTTTAAACTTTGTCCTTCACCCTCAGCGGGTGGTCTCATCCTTCGAGCTCGGGTCTTCTACCAGAGGCCTGGGAGCTTGAGGGTTCTGCGCAGTATCTTTGCTGTTCCTAGTAGTGCACTTTTCTGGACCGAGATGTCTGGTGTTCTTCCAGGAATCTGCTGTATATATATGAACAGTGGTATACCACTAATGTAGTTTCTTAGCTTTAATTAACTTAATAGATTCCTGTAAAGCTGATGGGTCTGTGGAGAATGGAGGGCCTGAATAATTGGCAATAAACTGTTAATGAATAATGAATGAATGAATGAATGAATTATAGACAAGCAATGTCCAGCTGTACTGCGGAGAGACAGCAGAGTGGCCACAGTTCAACATCGTGTCACAAAAATCCGTTCAGCAGAGAGTTCATGTGCATCTGTTGAGAAGCACTTTTGTCTTGATTTGATTCTCCGAGTTTGTTGCAAGTTCTAAAATCTCCTGCGAAGTGTTAGAACTCTTCCACCGTATGACGCACGGCCGGGCGGATATGTTCTCGTCCTCCACCACGCACCACACCTCTGGCTGGTGAGCTTTTATTTTACCGGCCGATTAGGAATTAAACCATCCAAAAGTCAGCCTATGCCAGCTAACAGAAACCCTGGTAATTTAATAGCAATTTTACATAGCACATCTTTTCCTACTTCTGCTTAGATAGAAATAGAGATGAGTTACCTGAAAATGTGTTGTCAGTTTATGTCAAAGCAGAGAGACTGGGACACAAATGGATATAAAATTGTCTTTGATTGAGGTCCATTTTTTTATTGACTTTTATTGAGTTTTTTTGTTTGTTTGTTTTTTTATGGCAAATTGTGCACTGCAAAGGTCATACAGCGGCCAACAGTTCGGAAAGGAGGCGTTTGTGACAAGAAGTCAACATGTGTCAACCAATCGCGTTGGAAACACCTAGGTGAGCAGGTGTAAGGTGTAGGGCAGGGCAGGGCTGCGACGCGACAGAGAAAACCAGCCTGTCAAGTTTCACTTGCAAACACACACACGCGCTGAAGTCCATTAATGACAGACGCCAAGATCTCCCTGGTGACAAAAGAAGCTCAAACTGTCTGCACAGCATTAACATGACCTCAGGAAACCCAGTAAGCTCAGAGATAAAACTAGAGTCAAAATGAGGCAAGTGTGTTTTTCTTTTGGCCAAACAGAGAGAGTAGAAGCACACATCGTCTCTGTATCATCTGACCATTCCATTTCTAAAAATCATTACACTCTTATAATCTAGTCTAAAGTAATTACACTGGTGCATCTGGCATGTGCTCAGCCCCAAGGCCTTATTCCTGTCTATTAATGGAGCCAAAAGAATGGGGTGTAATGATAATGTACTTCTTATAAGGGAGAGTAAGGAAACTGTAAAGTAAAAAACTCTGCTGCTATGACACTATCCCAGCAGCCAAATGGAAGCGTCCCATTATGAAGACGGTCAGCATAGCTCTCCAGACTGAAGGAGACTATTGTCCTTTGTTCCTGTTTGAGGAAACAGTATGCTGGTTATTACAGAAAACCAATAGCAGCAGTGTTTGCAGGGGAATGTGCTTTGTTACAATCTTCTACATGACGACAGATGTTCTTGCTGAGTCTCACTTGAGCATCTGTGCACGTACTCGTATGTGTGTGCTCCTACATCACAGCTGTGTCTCAGAGTCTTTTTTTTCTATCTAGATGTTGTTCCACATGCATGCTCACTAGTGGGCACTGTCAGTCCATGTACATTTGATGTTATTTATTGCTATTTGTAGCATAAATCCCAAAAATGTCACCCTATTATACAGAACATAAATAACACATTATAGCTGCAAAATATGTTGCAAATCATTACAATGTCAACATATGCACTTAACATCTTATTGATTTATTTAATTATGCACAAAATCTCATAGGCTACAAATATTTCATTGCAATTTTCAACTAATTAAATGCATATTAGAGGTTTATTTTATTTTCTGCATACAAGTACATACAACCAGAATATTTAAAATTTATAATAAAAAAAAGTATAGTTGCTGTAGGCACAAACAACTCCATAGTGAGAGCTACATATGTGTCTGTGAGTTGTAAAAATCATCATTAATGTGACTTTTGAGTTGTAGACTGGCAGATGAGTGCATGAACCGAGCCATAGTTGAAGATGCAGGCAGTATAAGCATCTGTTTAGTTTAGTTTATTATTAAGCTTACCAATAGCATCTGCAGCATACTGCATCAGTAGAAGCATCAGTGTTAAATTACCTCCAAGCATTTAGCCAACAGAGGGATCCTCTTACTACTGACAGGTTTGAGCTATCAGCCTCTCTTCTAATTAGATTTCCAGACTCTTAAACTTTCCTTTGTTTCCAGCTGCAGCACATTACACGGGTTTACTCTGTTGGTGTAGGGTTCAACTTTAAAATTCTTTTTAGAGTAATTTGACACCATATTAGCGAGTCACAGACTGTTTTATTTTTCAATGTATTGTTATAAAACTCATTTGGAGCATGGTTAAGTCATGAGCTACATGTTCGTGTAAACTTTACTTTTGTATGTTTAAGTGTTTCTATTTGCGTGCTATGATACTAGGTGACTTTTGTCCCAAAATGTCAGGGAAGCTCCCACCTTTTTCCGCTTGCAATTGTTTATCTATTTCTATATTTAATTCACTGTTAGCAAAGTGAAGTGGTCAAACAGGAAGGTCACTGTGGAGGGCTAGGGCTGATCCACAAGCTATGCTAAAGTTTCAAGAGGTAACTCACTGGAGTGGAATGGTTGGCTCCCTGCAACAATGCAGTGTGTTGACAGCCGAATGCTTAGACAAGGTTAGAGGAATGTCCCCTTCAGTCTGTCAGTAAAGACCTTTGTCTAATTTGCTTTCTCCTGTACAAAGCTTTATTGTGCTGTGTCGGCTATACCTGAAGATAACTGTCTTCCTGTGTGTGAAAAAAAAAACTTCTTTAAAAACTTCCGTATTTGTTCTTTGTATGTCACGGGTTTATAATAGTTCTTGCTGTTACAGAGCTGCTACACTTTGCCTTTGTAAAAGAGACAAATAGATACAGTACAGTGCAGTGTGTCAGCATAAAAGTGAAATCTATTTCTTTTTTTTAAACATAAATGTATTTTACCATTCAAGTCAAAGAGGTTTATTTTGAGGATTTTTTTCCCCATCTATTCACATCCATTGAAATATAGTAAAAATGGAATGGAGATTTTTGGTGTTTCCACTGAACATAGGAACAGGTTGTTACTAGGATATTTTATTTTGATTTAGGACTTTGCAAGAAAAATGGTTTCCTTAAAAATGTATGTTTGCTTTGCTATTTTACTGGCTCTTTAATACTCTGCATGACTAACCAGGGCTTCTCTTCTTGTGTTTTTTGCAGGTGACCCACTCTGATTGTCTGAAACGTGAATGTGGACATGGCCAGGACCTTCCTCTTGCCCTTTCCTGATGGACACTGCTTAACGTCATAGAGCTCTGCTTAAATGTGCTGAGTGAATGTCTCTTTGCCAAAAAGCTACGGTGCACTGAAACCCCATCACCATGAGGAGCAAGTATTCCTTGTACTACAATCGGAGTCTGATCCAGCACCACTATATCTTTGCTAAGAACATGACCACTGAAGAGGTGGCGCGTCGCATTGAAAATAAAAATCTTGGACTGCCCACATTAAACATTGTCATTGTGATTCTCTGTACCATCATTATTTTGGAGAATCTGATGGTCCTTATTGCTGTCTTTCGCAACAAGAAGTTCCACTCAGCAATGTTTTTCTTCATTGGAAACCTCGCCTTTTCTGACCTACTGGCTGGTTCTGCCTTTATTGCTAATATTTTCCTCTCAGGGGCAAGGACTTTTAGCCTGTTCCCTGTGCAGTGGTTCATCCGGGAAGGCACAGCATTCATTGCTTTGACTGCGTCAGTTGCCAGTCTGCTGGCTATAGCTATTGAACGCTACATTGCCATCACTAAGGTCAAAGTGTATGGCTCCACAAAAACATGCCGCATGTTCCTGCTAATAGGGGCGTGCTGGGTCACCTCTATCCTGCTCGGAGGACTTCCCATTCTCGGTTGGAACTGCATTGACAATCTCCCTGACTGCTCCGCTGTTCTACCACTATACTCTAAGAAATACATCCTTTGTGTTGTCACTATTTTCAGCATTATTCTGCTCTCTATTGTTATCTTGTATGTGAGGATCTATTTGATTGTACGCTCCAGCCACCAAGAAGCCACCAACTCACAGGCCTATTCCCTTTTGAAAACAGTAACAATAGTGTTAGGAGTGTTCATCTTGTGCTGGTTGCCAGCGTTCACCATTCTCCTGCTTGATTCATCATGCAGCATACAACTCTGTCCAATCCTTAACAGAGCAGAGTTATTTTTTGGATTTGCCACTCTGAACTCAGCACTTAACCCTATCATCTACACACTGCGCAGCAAGGACATGAGGAAGGAGTTTCTGCGAGTGTTGTGTTGTTGGGGGGTGCTTCAAAGTGGACATCCCGCTGACCGCTGCCTGGTCCCTTTAAAGAGCTCCAGCTCTCAGGAACATTGCACTAACAAACTCGAACACCAGACCACACCCATCATGCGGGACTGTACGACGTGTGTCTAATATGGTGCAAACATCAAAGGGCTTTCAAGTGAAAGAGACATGTGACAAACCATACTATGAGACCAAACAGAGATGCTGCTGTTAAGCAGTCAGATGTTAAAAAGTGGACCACGCAGATTGGGCAGAGGCCCGCTGATGTTGGGGCAAAATGATCTTTTGGGAATTTTTTAGTGCTGACTTATACTTAATACAATCAAAATTGCTTTCACAATCTGCATTAAAACAGTTCACCCTTACATGGTGGTGAAAACATTAGCGATGAATCACTTTTGGGTACTCAAATTAATAACTATGGAGTTACAAGCCATTTATAAGCCTGTTTTCTAATATTGTTTTCTGAACATGTAAATTTTAGCCAAATACAAGACATAGCATGCATCAAATCAATGTTATAGGCTTTCAGAAGTCTGCAGCAATGCAAAGTTTGCAAAGTTCCACTTTAAACACATGGCTACACTTTATTGATATGTGTACATTAGGCCTACACATTATTCTCTCATTCTTTACAAAGCTGAAGGCAATGCAGCCAAAATATTGGAGTGCTCCCTCAGCAAAACAAGGGCTATATATTCCTTATATAACCTTGCTTCAACTATTTGATTAACCACAACATACATAATATGCATACATGTAATGCATGAATTCTAACTTGTTTGTAAGCTCTGAGTGTTATATATTCCAGTTCAGTTTGCATCACTAACACCCTTCCCCCATTCAAACTTGTAACACGTTGCTTTAACTGTTGTCTTTTGTACCTTGACTGTTTCCTGTGAGGAAGGCCTTATCTGAAAGTACATTTCCTTAAATGAGTGGCACTGATGAATTTCACTTAATTGGGGCTGCCCAGCGGCTTTGACTAAATGTACTGATGCTTCATAGATTTTGTAGCGACACAACAGCAATGTACTTTCTCTGTTTTGCCTTCCTCTTGGGTAATAAGGCTGAATGTATGAATGAAGTGTTTGGGGCGGGTGCTCCGTTGTTGACAGTATTACTGATCATAATCTTTAATCATAAAGTTATTAATAAGCAGAAAGTTGGGTGAACAGGGTAGGTTTACTTAAAATCTAAAACCATGATAAACAGGATTTTATTGTGAACATCCTGGTTTACGCCATCCACCCACAGATACATGTGTCACATCCGAGACCCCATTACTCCAATATAAACTAGAGATGATCCAGTTTTAAAGGCACATGGGGATCCATTCTCCTGGGAGGTCACCTTCATCATCTTTCTCTGTCTACAACACACAACTTCCTTTGAATATAGGAAGTCCAGTTTTTACTGTCCGGTTCCTGTTGTTTGGGGTTACACTAACCTTCTTCCTGTGGACACACACAAAGCTTATGGCTTTCTGTGTTTTAATTGACATTTCAATGACAATGTAGAACTGATAAAAAGCACTTTGGCAGCTTCAGTGATCTTTGCTTTTCAAATTTTCCAGACAGAGGTGTTAAATTTAAATTGTTTTCATTGTGTTGCCTGGCTTTTTTTAAATAAATGTATACATAACTATGTTTGTATGTATGTATGTATGTATCTTTTTACAATATGTATGATTGTGTTGTATGAAATGTCTTGTGTGCAATAGCCTTCTGTGTCATAGTAGCACGCTGCCTTTGTTAAACTGGTACAATATGAAACACTAATGTAGGTACATGAAAATGTTGTCAATTACATTCCTTTTTTTTTATAAAATAAAGAAAATATTACAGCACTCCTCTATTTTGTTTGATGTATAAACTGATTCCAACTGCAGTCAGAGATGCAGGTCCAGAGATGCCTCCCTATTGTGTCTATTATGTGTAAGGCTAAAGGAGACCGGTTAATGGGTGGGAAATTGCATAGGCAGAAAGTGTGAGTATAGACTGTGGCTAAGTTACATGTCTATTTGTAAGATAGTTTGTCTGAAATAAGCTTTGAGAAAGGCCCCAAGAGAGGCTTGTGCACCATGGGGAGACTTGGGGTAAAGGCATAGGCTGACTTTGAGTGGCCTTGGGAAAGTTGGGGCTGTTTCCTGTCAGACATCCAGGATTCCTGGGTGGGAACATGGCTGAATCAGCCCCAGGAGGCTGCGGTGCTGGGACGCCAGCCAAGCCTCTCTAGAGCCCTGCAGGATATGACATCAGGCTCAAAAACCCTTTGTTAATACATAAATATTTCTTTCTGATAGCACACTAGTTTGGTGTGAGCGTTACAAATGATTACAAAAACATGGCTTGTCTGTGAAGGTTCTTAGTCATCCAGGTCTTTTCTTTTCTTCAAAAACAACGTTTATCAAACTTCAGCTTATACAGTATAAAGTACCCCAATTATTGTGAAGTGATTGACTCCATCTGTACGGACAAAATAGCTCACCTAGCTTAATTTATGTCGTAGACTGGTGTAGGCTAGGCCTTAAATGAAATCCTGATGCTGACTACGGTTCACCAGAAAACCGGTTTTGTATCTTAGACCCTCAATAAGTGAGTGCCATCTTGTGGCAAATTATGGCTATAACATAGCTGTAAACATATTAGAAGGATTCAAATATTTTCACTTCTGCTGTCACTATTCTACTATTAAACCGATAGCTTAATAAATAAGACAACAATAGAACAGACATTGTAGCAGGTCACAGATACCTCTAAAATAACTCTAGTTGACAGCGCCTATTGTTTTCAATAAACAGTTTGCCAGTTGGTTAGTTAGTTTAGACTATTGACCAATGGTTCAGTCACAGACAGCAATTCAAAATAAACGATTGTTTTATTTAATTTTTTGTTGTGACTGAAACTGTCCATTTGTAAACACACCGTCAGATTACTTCCGTTTGGCGGCTGACAGCATTATTGTTTAACTAAAGGGGTGCACTTAAGCGTTTAACTTTTAATGACCTATATTCTGAAATATATTTCTTAATATCAAATACAGCAGTGGGTTAATAAATTATACGATTATAAAAGAATGTAAGTGGATTTGGAATTATTATTTCCTGAAGAAATATTAGGCGGTGTATGTAAACATGTCTACCTACGCGACGCTAAAGTGGTACAATCCACAACACCCGGGAAAAGACGGCCCGCGCCCGAACCCTTATAGCATCCATTGTAAAAGACGGCAGTCAGTTACAAGGCATTCAGTCACTCTGTGGAAACAGAGACTTCCACGGCAGGTTTTAGTGTTGTTTTAACTGTTTTTAAAATAATTTTATCATTATCTTTGTGCCGCTGTTACCATGCCAACCAGCACTTCCCTGTCACTGCCAGAGGATGTCAGAAAAAGGTAACATTGTTAACGTCAACGGTAATAAAGCGCTGTGTAGTTTAGGTCTTCTTGTCTTGATGTTAGCCCATTAATAAGTAAAAAATAAAGCAAAATTAAACTAGTAGAAGTACTTTCTGCGTGTGTAACTCAACCATTTGCTCGTGTTAGCAATCCCCCGCTAGCTTAGCCTCTTCACATTTCACGAGTAATTTTGTGCACTCATAGCCCTCATTACTGTTAGCATTTAGCCTGTCAGTGGAAAAAGCTGCGTGGTGAATTTGGCGCCACTCAAGTGTTGCCACTTGTTTTCTTGCAAAGGAGTTGATGACACATTTTGCTAATTGCCGATTATTGGGAAGTATGCGTAATTGGATTGCACTAATTGGTTAAGATATGTTTCAACAACAGAAATGTGATGATTTTCTTTGTCTTCAGGCTGCAGGTGCTGGAGGAAGATGGGGTTTCAGATGAGGTGGGTTTTGTGGCTACTTCATGGCACTTCAGGCCAATCTTTATAAGTTCAGCTTAACCCTCATATCGTTGCTGTCTTGCTGATTAATTTAGCATTAAATGGCTGTAAATCAGAAATTTAGGAACTAATTGCAAAACAAATAAACTCTTGACAAGCTATATTTCAAACACTGCAAGTTGCAAATCACTGTTGTGTCATTGTTAATGTCCCTTACCCTTTATCATTGTTCTATAAAAGTTAAATTAAACACATAAATATCATTCTGTTAAGAGGACCTTTTTAAAACGGTTATAATCTTAACCACAGCCTCATTCTTATTTAATTCTTGTATGGTGTCACACAATTTGACTATTATTCTAGCTGTCATTCCTTAAAGTTGCCAATGACAACTGATCATTTAAAAAAATAATAATAAATTTTTAGGATCAGGTGAACGAGAAACTCAGTTTGGTGCAGGATTTTCTGAATGTCAGCATTCAAGACCAGCTCAAGAGCCTGAAAGAAAGGATGACAAGCTCAGAGATCTCAAAGGTTAGTGACTGTCAGAAATCTCAAATCTTTTGCTGAACTTTTCTTATTAGTCCTTCTGCTCTTTTATTAGGAGGTCTATCTCTCCAAAGTAAAAGCTGTGTTGGGAAAGGAGATTTCTCTTGAAAATGGCTCTCCTGCAGATGGTTTGGCGCAAAATGGAAAAAAGAATGGCTTTACAAATGGTTCGCACAAAGATGAAGACAGTGGCGACATAAATATGGAGGAAGATAACTCGGAGGCTGTAAAATCTCCCGGAGCTCCGAAAGGAAAAGGGGGCCGCAGGAGCAAGGCAAACTCTGACTCTAAAAGTAGGTTTTACTTTGGCTTTTGATTGTTTAGCCACAAACTCATCATGACACTTGTTGCTTTGACAAGTTTTGCGTGTGTTTGTGTTGCATTTCTAGAGTATCCAGCAAGTTCCAGAGTTACAAGAAATAGTGGAAAACAACAAACAATTATGTCCATGTTCTCAAAAGTGTGAGTATATGGTTGATATCCTACTGTGATAAAACTTCAGAAAATGTTTGTTAAACTTCATAGTCTATATTTAGTCAAAAGCGCAAGTCTGAGGACTTGAATGGCGACGCAACCAATGAGTGTGAAGAAGTAAAGCAAGAAGATGAAATTAAAGAGGTAACTGTACATGTTGTTTATAACTACAAACGCGATTTACTGCTTAATTGAGGAACATTGACCCATTTGTTTGTACTTGTAGACCAGAGAGGAAAAGCGGCTCAAAGTGGACTCAAATCAAAAGTAAGATTTTTCCTTTTTTATTTATTTATTTTATTTTCAATCTCTTAAACCACTGAACTTAAAACTGGAACCCTGGGCAAATAATTCTTATCTTAATGCAGACCAGACCAAGAATCCAAAACTGAAGTCTCAAAGCAAGTTGCAACAGCAAAGGTAATTGTAGTTTTATATTGGGTCATATTAACACTTAAAGTATGGTTACTATTGTACCTAATGTGACTTCAGACTCCGCCACCTAAATGTACAGACTGTAGACAATACCTGGATGACTCTGACCTGAAGTTCTTTCAAGGGGATCCAGACAATGCTGTAAGTAGTTATAATGTTTATTACCCTTGGGTTGTAATTTATTTCAAGCATTTTCAGTAGAAGGCTATATTTGGTGTAACCAAAAACTACTTTCTAATTTAGCTGGATGAACCAGAGATGTTGACAGATGAGCGACTTTCTCTGTTTGACTCAAATGAGGATGGTTTTGAGAGCTATGAGGATCTGCCACAACACAAGGTCACAAATTTCAGGTTTGTGGCTCAAGTACTGAATTAACTTTAATCAACCAAGAAGAGATGTGAGACTAGATTTTAAACACTTTTGTATGGTACAAGGCTTTAAGCTATATAAATTGTCTTGTAGTGTTTATGACAAGCGCGGTCACCTTTGCCCATTTGACAATGGATTAATTGAGAAGAATGTGGAGCTCTATTTCAGCTGTGTTGTAAAACCCATCTACGATGACAATCCATGCATGGATGGTAGGAAAACAAATGTCTAGAATAATAAAGTGTTTGCAAACATTTAGTTAACTGAAGTGATCTCTTCTTTAGGTGGTGTTCCTGCAAAAAAACTTGGCCCTATCAATGCCTGGTGGATTACTGGCTTTGACGGTGGAGAGAAAGCCCTTATTGGTTTCACTACAGGTAGGATATTGCATAAATGCTCACAATAACATACAATTGTGTATAGGTGGCATTTATTAACATTAATTTCTCCAATCTCTCCAGCATTTGCTGATTATATCTTGATGCAGCCCAGTGAAGAGTATGCTCCCATCTTTGCACTGATGCAAGAGAAAATCTATATGAGCAAGATTGTGGTGGAATTCCTTCAGAAAAACCCTGATGCAACTTATGAGGACCTTCTTAACAAGATTGAAGTGAGAATTAAAATTCCAAATTATTTTATTTCTTAATCTGTGTTTATGTTCTGCTGAAAAATGCTATGATGGAACAATTCTATTGTTTATCTTGAGGAATAAATGTTGTCCCCACAGACTGCTGTGCCTCCTGCAGGACTTAACTTCAATTGCTTCACTGAAGACACGCTGCTGCGCCATGCTCAGTTTGTGGTGGAGCAGGTGGAGAGCTACGATGAGGCTGGTGACTCAGATGAGCAGCCCATAATAGTCACTCCTTGCATGAGGGATCTTATTAAACTGGCTGGGGTCACTCTTGGAAAAAGGTACAGTATGCTACAAACATAACAAAACAAAAAAAAATCAATGGGGAACAAAAACCAAGTCAATTTCACAGAAATTTATTATTATTATTATTATTATTATTATTATTAAAAAAAAAAAAGCTTGCCAAGCAAGACTTGTTACACTTGACTGTTTAGCTGTGGGTTTTACATGATTTGAAGTTGAGCTCTTCTTGTTCTCTAATGTCTCCTTAACATTTCCTGATGCAGCATGCTGCTATACTGGTAGGTAGGCCTTGCTGTAAATGCTTTTTCAGCTTTTGTATGGTGCTGTGTCTAGTGTGAAGCATCATCTATAAACCTCTTCATGCAAGGTGTTTCTTTTTGCTAAGCCTCATTTCCATGGGTATTTTTTAATCACAATCCTAAGTTTACGAAGAAGTAAACATTTCACCCACAAATTGGAACAATTGAATTTTACAAATGCATGCTAGACCAAGGAAAACCTTAACTTTTCTGAGCTAGTACATTTGAAGTAATTCTTGTGTATTTAATGTAGTAATTAGAACTTGATCTAATGACAGGGAAGAATATGTGCTTAATACAGAGTTGTATTTAATTTCTGGCTAACTTCATTTAGAAGTTGCGTTTACAAGAACTTTGCATTGTACCTCTTATCTGGTTTTGTTTGCTTGTTTATATTTGCATGGCCTGATGCTGTGGTATTGACAGCCAGGGGTTTACGGAGTCATCAGATATTTATGGCCTTTTTTTAGGCAATTTTTTTTTTTTTTTCTTAAAACAACTTTTACCTTCAACAGGAGAGCTGCACGAAGACAAGCCATTCGTCATCCAACAAAGATTGAGAAGGACAGTAAGGGGCCAACTAAAGCAACAACTACCACACTTGTCTACCAGATCTTCGATACCTTCTTCTCTGACCAGATTGATCAAAATGATAAAGAGGGTGGTCAGTCCAAACGACAACGCTGTGGTGTTTGTGAGGTTGGTTTAAAAAAACAAAAACACCGCTGATTATAATGATGCTGTATTTAATTAAAGTGGTTATAAACCCTGTCGTGTTTTGCTTGGCTTCAGGTTTGCCAGTCTCCCGATTGTGGAAAGTGTAGTGCCTGCAAGGACATGATTAAATTTGGAGGAAGTGGTAAAAGCAAGCAAGCATGCAAGCAGAGAAGGCAAGTTCACCCAGTCAGTTTACAGCTTGCATTAATGCTTAGTTTGTCAACAAAAATTAAAATTTTTATACTTCATATTCTTTAGATGTCCAAACCTTGCAGTAAAAGAAGCTGAAGATGATGAAATTGTTGAGGAAGATGTCCCTGTGGAGAAAGCGAAAAAAGCTTTCCCAGCAAAAAGAAAGAAGCAGACTCAGTCCAAATTGTCATGGATTGGAGAGCCTATTCAGGTTGGGGGTTACTGTATAGAAACATATCAAGATGAAAGATGCATCACAATTTAAAAAAAAACAAAACAAAAAAAAAAATTAATTGTATATTGTTGGATGACTGAATAATATGGGCCTTTTTAATCTTGACTCTTTCTTTACAACTATTTGTAGGTTGAAGGAAAGAAGCATTATTACAGAAAAGTCTGCGTAAATGATGAAGAGCTCGAGGTGGGGGACTGCGTTTCAGTTTTATCAGAAGACTCGGCTAGTCCTCAGTATCTGGCCAGGTATGACTTTTCTTCACAATGAATGAATTTTTTTGTGTGTGTATTGTACATTTACAAATGTTTCTTATTTGACTACGCGTTGTCAGGATCACGTCACTCTGGGAGTCCAATAATGAAAAGATGTTCCATGCCCACTGGTTTCATCGTGGGACTAACACCGTGCTGGGAGAGTCCTCTGATCCCCTCGAGCTGGTCGTTGTGGACGAGTGTGAAGATATGCAGCTTAGTTATATCCAAGGCAAAGTCAATGTCATGTATAAAGCGCCATCTGAAAACTGGTTTATGGAGGTAATTTTACAAAGATTTTTTTTTTTTTTTTTTTTTTTATTTTTTTAAGTACTTTAATGAATAATTTGTTTTTAGGGTGGCATGGATACCGATCTAAAAGTGATTGAGGATGACGGCAAGAGTTTCTTTTATCAATTCTGGTATGATACAGACTTTGCTCGCTTTGAAACTCCTACAAACACCACACCAACAGACGACTGCAATTTTAAGTGAGAACAATTTATTAAGTTGTGCTACATTGAAGGTCTTTATTTTATTTTATTTTTTATTTCTGAAATGTTGTGGATGTTTTTTTTGGAACAGGTTCTGTAACAGCTGCGTTCGAAATAAAGAAAAGCAGGAGCAGGAAACGCCCCGTGCATTTGAACCCTTGGAGAATGAAGATGACTCAAAAGCCCTGTATAGTCTCGCTTGCTTTAAAGGGGCGCAGTTCAAAGTGGGAGACAGCGTTTACATGCTCCCGGAGGTTTTTGGATTTAGGTGAGATAAACTTTAAACTATTTTGTTTTAAAAAAAAAAAAAAAAAAAACATTGGATTTTTACAAATTTTATATTGCTATTTTTAGTGTAAAACCTGCAAGTCCAATGAAGCGGTCACACAGGAAAGAGGACGTAGATGAGGATTTGTATCCTGAGTATTACAGGAAGTCTTCAGATTACATTAAAGGTTCAAATTTAGATGCTCCAGAGCCTTTCCGCATTGGTCGCATCAAGGAAATCTTCTGTCACAGACGAAGTAATGGAAAACCTGACACTACAGATGTGAAACTGAGACTCTACAAGTTTTACAGGCAAGTCCCCTGAATTAAATTGGTATTCAATTAATGTTGCGGTGGACTGCTGTTCAAATTGATCAATTTCTTCTTTTTTCCAGGCCAGAGAACACACACAAAGGTGTCAAAGGTAGTTACCATACAGATGTAAACCAGCTGTACTGGAGCGATGAAGAGGTGACAGTCAGCATGTCTGAAGTGCTTGGCCGCTGTCAAGTAGAGTACGGTGAAGACCTCAATGAATCTGTACAGGATTATTCAAATGGTGGACCTGACCGCTTCTATTTTCTGGAGGTACACGTGTGGATTGTCTACTCTGAAGTTACTGAAGGGCAATGTGATCCTCAAATAAATGGATCTGCAGAGAACAGTAGATGATCATGTGTTTATTTAAAAAATTTTTCTACAGGCCTATAATGCAAAAACAAAAAGCTTTGAAGACCCACCAAACCATGCCCGATCTGTTTTTCATAAAGGCAAAGGAAAGGGCAAAGGAAAAGGTAAAGGAAAACATGAGAAGGAAATCAACCGGGGTTTAGGCACTGTAAAATCCTAAATCCTTTCTTGTAGGTAAAGGCAAAGGAAAAGGAGCGGTTGTACAAGACACGCAAGAGTCTCCAAACGAACCCCAGCCAATAAAGCTGTCAAAATATCGCACATTGGATGTCTTCTCTGGTTGTGGTGGTCTCTCTGAAGGCTTCCATCAGGCTGGTAAGCTCATCCTGTCTCACTATACGTGTGTACTATTTAATGTACCTTAAGAGAATGCACTAAACAAACTGTCTCCCAAGGCATCTCTGAGACTTTGTGGGCTATTGAGATGTGGGAACCTGCAGCTCAAGCTTTTAGGCTCAATAACCCTGGCACTACAGTGTTCACTGAGGACTGCAACGTTTTATTGAAGTTGGTGATGTCTGGAGAGAAGACAAACTCTCTCGGGCAGAAGCTGCCTCAGAAGGGTGACGTGGAGATGTTGTGTGGTGGGCCTCCTTGCCAAGGCTTCAGTGGCATGAACCGCTTCAATTCCCGTACTTACTCCAAATTTAAGAATTCCCTTGTGGTCTCATATCTGAGGCATGTATAAAATGTGATTTTTAAATATTTGGACCGGTTTTAGTGAGACTCTAAACTGAATAATATATGCTGTTCATCTATTACAGCTACTGTGACTACTACAGACCTAGGTTTTTCCTACTTGAGAATGTGAGAAACTTTGTTTCATTTAAAAGCTCAATGGTTCTTAAACTGACTCTGAGGTGTCTTGTGCAAATGGGCTATCAGTGTACCTTTGGAGTCCTTCAGGTTGGTTTCACTCTACCAAATGGACCATTTCTACTAAAGCATAGCATCTTTAAACAGCTGCGTGTTAATCTCTGACCACTAATGCTGGTATACTTTTTATCAGGCTGGGCAATATGGTGTTGCGCAGACTCGCAGAAGGGCCATTATCCTAGCAGCTGCGCCCGGAGAGAAACTGCCTCGCTATCCTGAGCCTCTGCATGTGTTTGCACCCAGAGCTTGCTCGCTCAGTGTGGTGGTTGATGAAAAGAGATTCGTCAGTAATGTGACACGGTAATTTTGGGGAAAACAACTTTTAAAGCAGTCTTTCACCTTGATGCAAACTATTAACATTAATTTATTTTAACTGTTTATTTTAAATGTTTTAACAGGGGTAATGGAGGAGTCTATAGGACTATCACTGTTAGAGACACAATGTCTGATCTGCCAGAGATTCGCAATGGTGCATCTGGTTTGGAAATCTCCTACAATGGGGAGCCTCAGTCTTGGTTCCAGAGGCAGATCAGAGGCACACAGTATCAGCCCATCCTTCGAGATCACATCTGCAAGGTAAATTCTTTTTCAAAAATAAATACATTAAAGGGTTATTATTTTACATTCAATTGTTCTGTGTTTCTAGGACATGAGTGCTTTGGTTGAAGGGCGAATGCGACACATTCCTCTGGCCCCTGGCTCAGACTGGCGGGACCTGCCGAACCTTGAGGTGCGTCTAAAGGATGGTACCATGACAAAGAAACTTCGCTACACGCATCCTGACAAAAAGAATGGCCGCAGCAGCACCGGAGCCCTCCGAGGCGTTTGCACTTGTGCAGGAGGTAGAAGGCCATATCATTTCTTCATACAATCTAAAGTTTATTCTTGACTGAGAATAAATTGTGGATTGTTCTTTAGGAAAACCATGCGATCCTGCAGACAGACAGTTCAACACACTGATCCCCTGGTGTCTGCCTCACACTGGAAACCGCCACAATCACTGGGCCGGACTCTATGGCAGACTGGAGTGGGATGGGTTCTTTAGCACAACTGTGACAAATCCTGAGCCCATGGGCAAACAGGTACTCCATTACTTTTAAAGCAGTAACTCCTATAAAAATAAAAATCTCACTCTTAACATTTTAAACAATCCTCCTAGGGCCGTGTGCTGCACCCCGAGCAGCACAGAGTGGTCAGTGTGAGGGAGTGTGCACGCTCTCAAGGATTCCCCGACACCTACCGATTCTTTGGAAACATCCTGGACAAACACAGACAAGTAAATGATAATTCAGAGCGAAGAATGCCCAATGTTTATTTGTACCAGGTATTGATACCAAGGTATATGAACTAGTCTTTACTAATGAGCTACACCCACACACTTCTCAGGTTGGAAATGCTGTGCCCCCTCCACTCAGTAAAGCCATAGGGTTGGAAATCAAAATGTGCATCTTGGAGAGAATGAAGGAAGAACAAGGATTAGGTGAGTTGCATTTCTTTGTGATTAATACAAATTTGGCAACTTTCATAACTTTCTTTTGTATTTACAGAAAAAATCAAACAGGAGAAGATGGAGGTTTCTGATTAATCCCTTTTGTTCTTTTAAAAATACATTGATTTTTAATGTTGATTGTCAGCCATTGTTCCTTTTATCAAAGATGGTGTTTATTTGTCACCAAGTGGCCACCAAGGATATTTGTGCTGTACCATTCCATGTGTTTTTAAATGTGTTTTCAATCATGTTGGGAATTGTTCACCTAATGTGGAATGAAATGTATGTAGTTTTATATGTGTAATATTTCAAATAAAGCTCTTATGAAATTGGTTTCTAAAATTGGTGTTTCAGTTTAACCTTTGCACAGTATTAAAATTAAAGTGGTTATGCAGTAAAGTAAGAATGCTGTCAACCAAATAAAATCTTGTAACTTAATTTATTTTAATCAATTTGACAATGCAGAGGTGGGAAGTAATGAGTTGTTTATTTGAGTAACTTGACTGACAATGTCTTCACGTCACAGGAATTAAAAGGCTTCAGGTACAAAGCATGTTTGGCTCACAGCGCAGAATAAATTGTTCAAACACACCTGTCCTTCAGGGATTGGTTTCTAAAGCTCTATGTTGCAAAAATTTTATTTTTTACTTTAACTGAAATGGCAATCTTTATATTAATTGCATTGTAAAGATAAAATCTGACATTAAAATCAAAATTTTACTGCTAACATGTTTTGAGACAGTCACACCAATTGGGTCTGCAGTCCCAGGTAAATGGGGCACAACACCTGGATCCTTGGCCAAGTATCTATAGCCCTAGCATTAGTTTGGCCATTGGGTGCACACCATGGCTGTATTAGAACAACATTCCAATTAAATTTCTATCAGTGTGGAACCTCATGGCAGTATTTCAAATGTTGGCTCGCAAACTTGGCTGAGTAAACACTGAAGCCACAAAAGCAGTGTTTCAGCATGCATTCGGTCCACAACTTCTACAAAAATCAAGGCTGAGGCAGAAAGAGCTGCACTTATGGCTCGAGTAACAGCCGTTTTTGTAAAACTCAAAACTCACTTTCTGCCAAACTCACTTTTCTGATATAAAACCTCATGTATTGTTTACTTCAACTTCATCCTGTACCATTGTCTACATGTGCTTTACTACTTCTTGCAAGAATTAAACCTGATCATTCATTTTTAAATTGTCTCTCTCATTAATCTGAATGGAAATTCTTATAATAGTTTACCATTTTGCCACTACATTGTTCATGCTCACCAACCCAACTGAGAGTACATTTAAATGAAACATCCAAACACAAATACAAGGTACGCAGTCTACATCCACACCCACAACCTGCCTATATTGTACCAATAAACATGGATTGGAAAACTGCTCTAATCTAAAACAGAAACCAAACAAAAAAAGACTTGAATTTTTGGGAGAAATTACACTTTGCTTTGATTGCCTGCGCACAGGGCATATGAGTAAGGACTGTAACAATCGCATCAGTTGCAACTGTTGCAATTAAAGACATCCCACCATCCTACATACAACAGAAAAACACTGGCAATCTTCCAAAGGACCTGTTTGTGAACGACACAACTGTTTCCATGTGTGGACATATGAGGCCTCCCCATCCTACCTGTAAAAGTTAAATGTGCAGTGGCAGAGTGGTTAGCACACCGGTCTCACAGCAAGAAGGTCCTGGGTTTGATTCCCATCCAGGACAGGGCCTTTCTGTGTGGAGTTTGCATGTTCTCTCTGTGTCTGCGTAGGTTTCCTCCGGGTACTCTGGTTTCCCCCACCACCAAGAACATTTACAATGTAGGCATACAGATGGAAACTAGCCGTTAAGATATAATCTGGTATAAGCATCTCTGCTCCGACTTAATGTACATTGTACGCTGTCCTAAAAAAATAAAACTAATCATAGGTCAGAAGACCACCATTTTAAGCAATGTTGTTTAAAGTTTTGAGTTTTTGTTATATAATTTGGTTTGGCCACAGTGTCAAATTTTATTTTAGACAATAAAAAATATAAATATTTAAGAAATATATATTTAAGAAATATTTTAATTTTAAACAAAACTTATACAGATTAAAAGAAATAAGAGCTTTTGTGTACACAGAAATTCTTAGATCTCTTATCTCCTATTTGGGAAAGATTTATTTTTCAGGCTTCTGTCATCATAATCTTAAAATTAATGTATGAACGTACCAATATGCCAAAAATGTTTAAATTGTCTAATTTGCTTCCTATAGGAACATACTTTTACTAAGTGTCTTTTTTCACAAATTTTCTAGACTCAACTATTGTCCATTATTTTGTAGTTTTAATCCAGATAGACTTAAATATTTACATTGATTCAAAACTGACATTGCATACCTCAGCCCAGCTTTATTTTTTACCATCTCATTTTTGGTGGAAATAGTTCTACATTATGAGATGTTTTTTTTTTTTTTTGTAATTTTCATTTACAAGACTTTAAAGCTACAAAAAAGACACACTGACAAACGATTCTCTTTATTTTAGGTACAAGTCTTTTGTTTGTTTGAAGGTCTCTAAAGAGAGTTTATCATAGTTAGCAGAATAGTTACAGTAACTTGGTGGAACAGAAAACAGTCAAAAAAAAAAACTTACTTGGCCCATTCAACATTGAGAGTAAGATGGTCATATCCAAATCCTGACACTCCTGCAATGGCTCTGGAAGCATCCTCGCGGCGGTGAAATTTGATGAAGGCAAAGCCCTGTAGAACAAAAACAGTGGCTCAGACAGCATTTTATAAACATTTATATATTCAAACATTGGTCTAAAATAAAAATTTAAAAATGGACACAAAAGAACTGCACACCTTTGACTGTCCAGTATTCTTGTCCTTGGCCAGATAGATCCTGGAGATGGAGCCAAATGGTCTGAAAAGCTCCTGCAGATCCGTCTCACGTGTGTCCTCAGACAAATTGGTCACACGGATGGTTGCATTATCATCAGCTGTGCATAAGTGCAAACATAAATAGTGAAATAATACATTAAAAGTGGGTATATTTTCTCAAACTGTTTTATGTATAATAAAACCCACCTCTGAGTTTGGCTGCATGGACTCGCCTCTCCTTGTTCCTCCGTCCCTGAGGCTGGGAGGTACATATTTACCAGTCTTGCTTTGCACAGGTTGTGCAGGCTCTGGTTCAGCTGTAAAAGTGATTAGAAACATTATCTCAATGACATGAAACAGTATTAGTAGTATGTATGTAGTAAACAAATCTTACCAGAACCTGCAGGCTTTTCCTTGTCTCCAGTGGCAAGCCCAAGCTGTTCAGCCAACTCCTTCTGCATTGGGCCCAAGGTGTCCTTGTAAGGACAGCGTGTGGTCCAATGGTCACCTTTGCAAATACGACAGGACACTATCTTCTGTCCTTTCAGTTTGTTCATGGGATCCTCATCCTGGTCTTGATGCATACTTGACTTGTATAATACATGTCAAGTATGCATCAAGACCAGGATGCATACTTGACTTGTATAATACATGTGCATTTCTTCACTAGCAAAACAAAAAAAATTTACAAGTAGCACTGGCTCAGACCTCTGTTGGAGACAAAAGTTATTTAAACGTCATCGCTAACTGCGATGGTGACAACACTGGAGCCTGGTGCATCAAATTCCGAATTGCAAACTTTTCCAATTTAAAAAATGAGTACTTCATAAAGGTGTGTTCGCCTGGATTGTAAACGAGAGCAGGAGGCCGCAGCAGTGGGCGGGAAAAATCACCTGCGTTTAAGGTTTAAGTTGGACAGTTCACGAGACCAGCGTGGTTATCGCGTGTTTTGAGTGTATTGCTAATTAAAACCTTTTTATTAACGATCTATGATTAAAACCAGACTACATTTTATGAACGCACTTCTTCTTCAAAACATGTTCCACACGTCACTGACTGAAGCTTTTTATGACACCGCTGATTTCATTATTTTAATTGTTGAGTCGGCTTTGAATGCATTAAGTTTGACATAAGACGAATCCATCTCATTAAGTTGGTTTTAATAATGTGTTCTCCGTATCTGACACAAGCCTAAACCGATTTATCCGGTTTGTGATCGGCTTTTTGTCTAGAAAAGATAAAAATGAATAAAGGTGTGGGTGGTAGAAAAGGGGGCAGTCAGCGCTCAGGTCCAATCAGCTGTCACTGATCACGCTTACTGGACATCATTTCCCATCATGCATTTCAGACTTTGTAGTCCATGCAGGCGAGCAAAGTTGGTACAAAGAAGAGATTGTAAATAAAACATTCTCTCAGAAGTATATTTACTCACCAACATTCATGATGCAAATAAAGAAGCTAAAACAGCTCTATAATATTAAGCTCATACTTAAAAACTGCTATTTATTCTGTATTTACTCTGAACAACATAACAGAGTGCCGGAGAACTATTAAATTTCCCCTGAGCGGCATGTAGTGACAGGCAGAACCACTAGAGGGCAGTATCGCACAAATACAAAAGTACATTGTCATGTTGGGGGTGAGACCATATGGGTGAGACAACGTCGCAGGTTATCCATGAAAGGTAAAAGTGATGGATATATAATATTTTAAAAGAAAAAGCAGTCAATCTAGTAGTGGGCACAAGAAAGCAAAAAAAGGTAAGCTCAATACATAACAATGAAAGTTATTTTGCCTTTGGATTCTCTTAAAGAACCAAGCGAGCGAAGCTTTTTCAGTTCTGCTCCCTTTCTCCACAACCAGTACAATATATTTGCAAAATAAAACAGAAACACTTTTATTTAAATAAAAAGTTTATTATAGTTATTAGGATCTTTTATATATATATATATATATATATATATATATATATATATATATATATATATATATATATATATATATATATATATATATATATTGTTTTTTTTTTGTTTTTTAGACTATAAGTGACAAACCCACACAAATCATCAAACTGTAACCTGGTAAATCTGGTTCAGGTTTACCTGAACTATAAAACCTTTCAACAATTTGAGACAGTTTTGAATTACTTCTGAAATACTGCTGCAGCTTAAAGGCTCTGGCTGTGAAGAGACGAAAACAAAACTCACAGATGAATCACTCACATCAAGTCAACACCATGTACAGTGTGTTGCAGAAACCTAAAAGTCTGAGGCCACAGCGCCCCCTGCAGGATACACATGGAAGATACAATGAGAGGCTGGTATTTCTTCCTCATTGTTTACAGAAAACTTGCATAACCTTTACTAAACACATTCAATATACATTTAACTACTCAATATATATGCTTTTTTATCTTATAAATATTTATAATGCTTTATAAAAAGATGAGTTAAACTAATGGAATCATGTCCCTTTTCTATACCTTTACAGACTGGGCACCAACTTTAACACATTTTGCATCCTTCAAACTGTTACAAACTTTTGCACGATTCATTCACAAAGTGTTCCTGTAATTGTGCTTTTGCTGTTACAAATCCTGTAGCATGCGTCGTGTGTAAACAGCTCTGCACCAGTTCTCTTGGGCACCCTCTTGTATCCTTTGTACTTTAATAGATTGCCATCAAAAACGGGAATATCTCTTGGAGGTAATTGATGGCATTTTGTATTCATCTTGGCCAGAAGAGCAGCTTGTTCAGTTTTTGCTGGTGTTTGCACAGGTCATGCTTTACTTGACTGGTTTGAGCTTGAGCTTTTGTAAGAAAACCTGTATTAGTCTCACAATGGTGAAATTGCATTGCATCGGTGATACATTTGATACAATGTCCTTTGGTTTGATGTCCTTATCATCGTTGTTACCACTCGAATATTGTAAAACACATCACTCACTGACGCTTAAACGTTTTTGCTTTAAGCCATTTTCTTTTGAATAACTCAAGCAAAGTATCAAGTGCACATTTGGCATCATTGATCAATAACTCATATTTACAGAACGTACCTTTTATTTCTTTAAACCCAGATACAATATTTATTTTATGCCCTGGGCTTTATTTCATAATTTTTTTTTTTTCTGAATCTTCAATTTTTGATAGCAAAGCCTCTCCTGTGAGCTTTTTGGGTTGTTTTTTTGCAACTTGTTTGCTCTTAATTTGCGACAGTGTTTGTGTAATATTTTTGATATTATGGGTTTCATTTTTGTATACTTATTTAGTTTTTCATTTATGCATGATGAGTTTATGTTATGAGTGTATTGCTAATTAAAACTAATTAAAATTTATGTGTTTTATGGGTTATACTTATGCATGTTTGTAATCAAATAAAATGTTATATGTAATACATCTAGAAACATATTAATAGGAAAAAGAAAACATAATGTCAGAGTGTATGGTTTTTTACAGGATTAGTTTAAATGCACACACACAGTATAGCTGCGCGGTCAGTTTCAGATAATTTTGCCACAACAATCCAGCAGGGGTCCTGAATCTTTTCTCGTCCAAATTAAAAGAGGAGTAGATGGGACAGATCTCCAAGGCCACTCCAACATGCATCTATAGTTGCTGTCCTTGCCACTTTCCCAGGACAATCAGCCTCACTGGGGTTTAGTTTAGTTTTTCTGTAGCCACCAACTGAACCTGAACTGAATTATTGTAGGGCCAACTAAAAGGACAAAGCAATAACAACAACAATATTTGACATCATTCCAAAAAAATCCCATTAGCTTACCTTCCTGTTCTGCTCATACAGCAGACAAGAGAGGACAAACTGAGCACTGCTGGAGGAGAAGTACACGCATGATTCTTTAAGAGCACAGGTTCTTGTAAAAATAAAAATTATAATAATGATAATATAACAATAATAATAGGGCATATATGAATAAAGTGATTTTGTAGCCTTGCACATGTCCCTGCAGGGCTGCCTTCGCTGGAGGAGTGTGTTGTGCAGGTTTGAATCTACATTTTCACCAGCAGACGCTGCCAGAAAAAAACAAAACTACACCTAGTCTGGGGTGAATATGGCACTAATGAAGGCATTTATAAACGAATAGAATAACACTCAAAATTTAAGGCAAAAACATGAATTTATAAATAAAAAGGCCCTAGAAACTGTGGGTCTCTTTGTTGTGTAAAATATATATATTTTTTAAGATTTTTTTTAAAGAGAGTGAATATATTAATTATAGTAACTATATTAAAAACCTAGTACTAAGCATAGTTTTAAATGCTGGAGTATCATTATGATAGGCTGCATCTTACATTTAGCATGTTAGATTGCATTTTGTGAAATATTAACATATTAATAATATATACAGTTAATTAGCACTTTACAGATGTTTCCTAAATTTATTTGCCTATAGCTTTAATGAGTATACTAAATACACAAGCCAAAGTAGACCCCTGCAGTTGTTTCATGCACACTGTTCCAACTGTTCCAGCACTTTCATGGTCCTCAATCCAGGTGAGTGGCACAAAGCAATTTCTGCTCTTCCAATGAGAATAAAAAAGTTAATTGAGATTCAGACATTGGACATATCCAAAACCCTGATTAAAATGGCTAAATACTAAAGTATTGAATTGATTAAATGGCTTAGTATCATCCCACTCAATTGTTTTTGTAAAATGTGTCTGTGATTATTTATCTACCATTTCATATTTCATTGTAATGTTCAAGTTGCTTCAATAAAAGTAAATGAAAAAACTAATTAAAAACAAACATTAACATTGATTCCAGAATACAAAAGAGGCAGGAAGGTGAAATGACAACTCAATGCATCAAGCATTTAAATAAATTAATGCCAGTGCTGATGATCTATTGTTTCTAAAACCGTATTGACTGTCATTACATAGGTTATATTTTGTAATAAAATATCATCTAAACGGGCACGGAAAAGTTTTTCTAGGATTTTAAGTAGTCATTTACATTTTATTTCTTTCAATTAAGTTTCCATAATCTTTGTTTTCTGATGTTCTTTGTTTCAGACTCTATTGCTTTTCCTTATATTCTGAATAGTGTATTTTTCTTTTTACATTCTATATTCATGACTGTAAGTAATCTTTTTTGATCCTTGGAACAGATTGATTTTTTCTGTGTTGCACTGGGGGAGGCCAATGGTAGTCATACCAGATACTGACAGGTCTTGTTTTTTTTTTTTCATTTTCACTTATAAGTTTTTAAAGCTAAAAAAGTGACACACTGACAAATGATTCTCTTTATTTTAGGTACAAGTCAAATCTTTCTCAAAAAAAAGTCAGCATCCAAGAAAAAATTGACTTCTTAGTTGTTTGAAGGTCTGTAAAAAGAGTTCATCACAGTTAGCAGAATAGTTACAGTAAGTTAGCTGAACAGATAACAGTAAAAAAAAAAAAAAACTTACTTGGCCCATTCAACATTGAGAATAAGATGGTCATATCCAAATCCTGACACTCCTGCAATGGCTCTGGCAGCATCCTCGCGGCGGTGAAAACTGATGAAGGCAAAGCCCTGTAGAACAAACATTTAAAACAGTGGCTCGGACAGCATTTTATAAACATTTATAAATTAAAACATTGGTCTAAAATAAAAATTTAAAAATGGACACAAAAGAACTGCACACCTTTGACTGTCCAGTATTCTTGTCCTTGGCCAGATAGATCCTGGAGATGGAGCCAAATGGTCTGAAAAGCTCCTGCAGATCCGTCTCACGCGTGTCCTCAGACAAATTGGTCACACGGATTGTTGCATTATCATCAGCTGTGCATAAGTGCAAACATAAATAGTCAAATAATACATAAAAAGTGGGTATATTTTCTCAAACTGTTTTATGTATAATAAAACCCACCTCTGCGGTTTGGCTGCATGGACTCGCCTCTCCTTGTTCCTCCGTCCCTGAGGCTGGGAGGTACATATTTACCAGTCTTGCTTTGCACAGGTTGTGCAGGCTCTGGTTCAGCTGTAAAAGTGATTAGAATCATTATCTCAATGACATGCAACAGTATTAGTAATGTTTCATAAACTATGTAGTAAACAAATCTTACCAGAACCTGCAGGCTTTTCCTTGTCTCCAGTGGCAAGCCCAAGCTGTTCAGCCAACTCCTTCTGCATTGGGCCCAAGGTGTCCTTGTAAGGACAGCGTGTGGTCCAATGGTCACCTTTGCAAATACGACAGGACACTATCTTCTGTCCTTTCAGTTTGTTCATGGGATCCTCATCCTGGTCTTGGGAATTCAAATCCTACAAAAAGATGTCAAATGAACAGTGATGCACACTTAAATTGTATAATACATGTGCATTTCTTCCTAAGCAAAAAAAATGTACAAGTAGCCCTGGTTCAAACCTCTTTGTTGGAGACAAAAGTCATATAAACGTCATCGCTAACTGTGGTAGTGGCAACATTGGGGCCTGGTGCATCAAATTCAGAATTGCCAAACTTCTTCCAGTTCTCAAAAAAAAAAAATAAAGAAATCAGTACATCATCATAGAATGTTTGTAATATATATATATATATATATATATAGGAATGAAAGGGCCTTTAAAACAAACCTTTCTTCTGGCAACAGCTTTTGAGGCTTTCCTTGTTTCAATCTTGAATGTCCGCACAATCTGGGTATAAATAAAAAGAAACAGTACACGCAAACAAATTAACCATATTCAAAATGCATTAATTTAAGGTTCCAGTCTGAGAGGTTAATTTCCTTAACTTTTAAAGATGAATTGATCAAAATACTCCATAACAAATTGCACTGCTAACCAAGCAAAGAGGAATACTTTTTAACTGAGGTATTGTGTGAAATAAAAAGGACCATTTATTAAAAACGTTAAATTATCATATCTTACCTTAAACTTCTTTCCATCTTCTATTTTATATTCTGTGATGGTTTTGATATTTCCTTTAACAGTTTCCTTGGAGGGTGGTAGTGTACCTGCCACAGAAAAACTGATTAGAGTTTACATCAAACACACAATCCTGTACAATAACAAGGGTGCTGAGAGTCCAGATGGATTAGAGTGATCGCAGTAAAATGGTCCGACCACACCTTTTATAACAAGACACGTTAACCATGTTTGATAAACTACAAAAAGGTTCCATGTAGTCCCAATTATCACTAACTATAGCTGTTCACAAAGTCACTAAAACCAGTACGATGAGCTTGCTGGCTGAGTAGTTCACGCTACGCTACAGACTTGTTACGTCAACGTCAAACCACGAAAACGAGGATAAACACTTAATTACATTACATGTCCGTAAGTAAACTATACACATCTACATAGTAATATCTAGCATTGTCACTGATAGAAAATAAGTATATATTGTAATGCTAAAACACATCAGACAACCACGTGGAAATAGAAGCGGTGAAGCCGGCCTGTATCAAGGCAGATAGACGCACCACAAAAATGCTAATAGCGGCTAACTTCCACTCTTTACCTTCATCGCCTTCCTCTTCGACTTGGTCCGCCCAGCTGGGCTTTGAGCTGAGATGCAGATAAGATATGAAACGTCAGGCCACGACTATGTTCCTCATTTAATAATACAAAAACATGATGAGAGATACTCACTCGTCGTATTCCATAGACGGCATCCTAGCAGCTAGCTTAGCTTCGGAACCGCGGAACTGGGATCTCCTGCGATCCGAGCACAGGAACCCACCGCTACACACTTCCGGAATAGTAATTCCGCAATAAAAGTGCCATTTTGTTATGTTGCTATGGGTTGCTCACTTCAGTCAATGATAATGCACGTCTTTATGTCACTGTCACAATAGTTATACTAAACTCGTTTCCTTACAGAATTCGTGTGTCACTGAAGGTTAACAGCAGAAGACATCTTTATTAAAATGAACAAGAAAAGGAGCAGACAACACTACAAAATAAAAGCTTAACAGAAACACCGAGTAATAGAGTTACAATTATTGATTGTTTATATATATATATATATTGTTACAACATGCATTACTGTATTTCAATGCTCTACTGTTGGTTTACTGACAACACAATTCATATCATGTTTGGTGCAAGTGGCAAAGTGTATCAAACTTCCCACTGCCTCTCTGTACTTTCTTAGTTAACTTCTCTACATTTTCTGAATAGTCAAGTTTGGGTTCACATGGTGTATCTCCAGGTTTGCAATTTTGCATCGCAAACCTACGGAGCCCCTCTGGTCTCACTATGTAAAAAAATATATATGTAACTAAGTCGTGGCCACGAGATACGCTAACTCGTGGCCACGAGTTAAGCTAAGTCGTGGCCACGAGATACGCTAAGTCGTGGCCACGAGATAAGTAAATATGAAAGCATGCACGCTAACTCTGCCGCCCATAAGGCTCATACATACAGCCAGATGGACCTAAGCCTACAACGCCCTCTGCTGACGTTTTATCGTAGGCTACACAGACATGCTTTTCCAAAATGTCAAAGACTTCAATAATTAATAAACCAGTCTGCACACTAATATAGACTATCTTAAAATCATAATCAGAAATACTTTATTGATCTTTATTGATATTGATAACCTTTGTTATTTAAATGGACCCTGTACTATAGTGCAATGTAATACTTCACATTCTGTGCAATATTATCTGTTTTAATATTCAGTGTAATATAGTTTGCTGCAGTTCTGCTTCTATTTATTTACTAGTACTGTTCATCACAATCAATTCAATTCTGTTAATACAGTAATGTAAATCTTGTAGGCTGCATATCCATGGTCCTTTATAACTCTTCTTCATATTTTATAGCATATATTTATTTAGCATATACTTTTTACATGTGTATAGGCTACTTGTTTATTTACCAACTTATATTATTATTTATATTTCTTTAAATGTCTTGATGTGCACATCAACTGTGACACAACAATTGTCCCCTGGGTTATCGATATCAATAAAGATCAATAAAGTATTTCTGATTGTGATTTTAAGATAGTCTATAGTAGTGTGCAGACTGGTTTATTAATTATTGAAGTCTTTGACATTTTGGAAAAGCATGTCTGTGTAGCCTACGATAAAACGTCAGCAGAGGGCGTTGTAGGCTTAGGTCCATCTGGCTGTATGTATGAGCCTTATGGGCGGCAGAGTTAGCGTGCATGCTTTCATATTTACTTATCTCGTGGCCACGACTTAGCGTATCTCGTGGCCACGACTTAGCTTAACTCGTGGCCACGAGTTAGCGTATCTCGTGGCCACGAGTTAGCGTATCTCGTGGCCACGACTTAGTTACATATATTTTTTTTTACATAGTGAGACCAGAGGGGCTCCGTACAAACCTTTGTAATATCTTGTGCACATATCTTTCCTTTAACATTTTGACTTGACCTTTTGTTTGTTCAAAGTCTATTCCTTCATAGGGATTGAATCTCCTCGTCCATGGCATGCCCCCCACCGTCTTGACCTGGATAATGTTACCGCCTCCTGGTGTCTAGTGGATGTATAACCACTGTTCCTCTTGAGCCATTCCACTGCTTTTCCATCAGTGAGTTCTACTGAGTGAGTCACTGGTTGAAATGTGTCAAAACGTCTGGCATTGTCCTGTTTACCTTTCTTTTTTACACAAGGACTCTTTGTGTATGTTGCTTTTGCAAAAGTTGCACTATACTTTTTTGGTTCATTTTCTTGCCTTATGTCCTTTTATTTCACACACTTTGCACACTTTCTCATTGCATTGTCTTTAGACAATAGTAGTAGTATTCATTTTCTCTGACTCTTCATATATTTATAATCATGTTACACTGTCTTCATTTTGTGTAATATGTACTGTTAAAAGCTTCTAAGAGTCTGGTAAATCGCCAAGCATCTTATGATCAAATCACTTATAGTCTCAAGGACATCTTGTAGGTTCTGTTCTGAGGTTCTCTGCTCTGATGATATAGTCTGTTGTAGTGACTGGTTCTCTGCCTTCTGTAGATTTGCCAAAGACTTGTACAAGTTAATAATACAAGGCTTGCTTTATCCTGACTAGTGTTCCCTTAGGATTTTAGATGCCTTTTAAGGGGAGAACATAATTTAAACAGTACAGTGTGTTTGTACTATACTAAAGAAACGCTGTGTTACCAGAAATGTTGTGATTCTATGGAATGGACTGGACAGTAATATGAAGAGTGTGGTAACTTTGCAACAATTAATAAAAAAATATATAAAAATATATTTTTGATAAGTGTACTGAGATGTAAATTGGGATTGTAGATGTAGTAAAGAATGTTAATAATGTATATAATAGTATCTGTTTTGTTTTGATTGTTTTTCTCTTCCGTTTGGTCAATATTATTTATTGTAATTGCTTTGCTGTTTTGTTGCATTGTATAGCACTTTTATTTAAATGTTAAAAGGGTTAGACGTTAGCATTCAGCCTAAATCCTTTTGGTCTATGATCCTTTGGTTACTTTTTCTTCTGTGTGTTCTGTTTAATACTTGATGCTTTTCTTTTTCTTTTTTTTTTTGTTATTCACTTCTGCCTAATGTTGACTTTAACGTAATATTGGTTTTAACAGCAGAAGACATCGTTATTAAAACAAAAGGGAACAGGAACAGACAACGGTACAAAGCTTAACAGAAAGATACAGGAAGTAAGAGCGTTAAAACCACCAAATACCCAACACTGGGTATTGGTGGTTCTGTTTCTCCTCCTCTGCCTGCTCTGTCTTCAACAAAAAATATTTTTTGTGAGGCCGGTAGGATGTACTGCCAAATACTGCCTTTTGGTAGAGAAATGAAAATTAAATTCACTGACAACAGCTCTGGTCCTGCAGTCAGCATGCCAATTGCACGCTCTCTCAAAACTAGCAACATCTGTGGTGTTGTGCTGTGTGATTAAACTGTTAGAGTGCAGTTTTATCACACAGAGTGCAGAGTTAGAGTGCAGTATCTCAGATGGTGTACATAGAAAACAAAAACAAATCAAAGTGTTGCATTTAAAAATATTGTTCAGTAGCTATATGTTGTTTAGCTGCATTCTTTAATCGGACTCATTCCCCTCTAAATGTTCCCAGATCGTTTGGTATAGTCTACACATTAGAGAAATAGGTCCAGATTTACAGCAACAATTCACTTATTTACTTTTAAGTAATTAGAGAAGGATCAATAGTACAAAGTACATTTAATAAAAAAAAAATCAAAACAGTACAAAACACAGTCTGTTAGTAACTGAAATATCAGCAGAAGGAAATGAAACATGTCAGCAGAAGGAAATGACAATAATACAATTTGGTACTTTAGTTGCCTTCTTGTGTTTTGCTCTCTCTGCTTTCTCCACAACACGCTACTCTTATACTGTCAAACACAGCCATGTAAAGAACTGGATGAATACACATGTTCAAAGTTGCCAGTCCTTTGGTCACTTGGTATGTGTTGTAGACCCAGCAGTCAACACGTCCGTGCTTTTTTAGGTAATAATGATACATTTGGAACACATGGTAGGGCACAAATGAAATGGCATACAGAACAATGACTGACATGACCAACAGAGCAACTTTGCGTTTTTCAAGTCTGGTTATACTAACACTTTTCCAAACCACACGAATCACCACACAATAAGAAGTGAATGTAACCAAAAATGGGACAAGGCATCCAAACACTGAGAGACACATACTGTAATTAAAATGATTATCATAATCCATATTTTGGTTACAATTAGACACGCATACAGTTTTGTTACTGCGCACATCGGGGCAGGTAGCGGCAAAATGTAACACAGGACCACAGATGAGTCCTACTAAGATCCAGATGACGACACTGGTGATCTTTGCATGGATTGGTTGGATGTGTGTTCGGCTAAAGAATGGACACTTATTGCCATGATAAAAAAGATGCTCGCGTACAGGTTGCAGGTAAAAAGAAATCTCTCCATTTTACAGGCAGTGTTCCCAAAAACCCAGTGTTTCTGCAGCATGTAGTAGACAATAAGCAAAGGCAGGGTCAGGATGTATAGCAGGTCGCTGATGGCCAGGTTACAGGACAGGACAATGCCAGTGTGCCAGTTTCTTCTCTCTTTGACCGCAAGCAGCCAGAGTGCAAACACATTTCCTATTAGAGCAACAATGAACTCCAGTCCATACACCGAGGGCAGCACGGCAATTTGAAAGGTCTCACAGCCTCGGATATCAAGCTTCATCCTGCAAATATGGGTGATATTTGGCTGCACCCCCAGATATCTGTGGGTGATTATTGGGTAAGTTTAATATTTAGCTTTTTAACATTTGTATCAAAGACATAAGGAAGCAAAATGCACTCACCAAAATGAAGAAAAGCAGTGCTCATTTAAAGTAATAACTTGTTAGAAACTTAATATCCAGTGTTGTCAAAGCACAAGAAATACTACCATCTCAGGATAAAGATCCAAGCTGCAGACACTTTTTTTTTTTTTTTGTTAGAACCACCCACTTCCTCTTAAACCCAGCATAAATTTCACAATTTGAAGCTAAACTGTGTCATTTACTTATCTCTGCCAGTTGAGACCTAACCACAAGTCTGGCAGCCTATACAAGTAAACAACTTTAAGCTGCAGTTTTTTTTTTGTTACGGTACAAAAACACTTTACCATTGAGTGTGGTGTTTTCTTGACTCTGAAGAGCTAGATGATTACAAATACAAGTGAGCTTGAGTATTTTTTAGTATTTGCCACAAATGTTTTTTCATGAAATACCCAAAGCCAGTCAGGGCTCACTAACACGGATTTGGACACATTTGTGAACAATATTTGAGAGAAATAGGCCTTTTGTGTACATAGAAAAAGTCTTATACCTTTGCGTTCAGCTCATAAAAAACAAGTGTTGACATTTGTTTGTGTCAACAATGAAGGTAAAAACATTTTCAATGGTAGCCGACTGTCGTTCGTGCACCAGTGCAAATGATCAAATCTATTTTTTTTTTTAAATCAGCTGCTAAACCGATAGCTTAATTAATGGTTATCTTTTTAGTAATATGTAATTTTGTATTTGCTCATAGTACTAGACTCTTTCCCATTGAATGCACTGAATAATGGAGCAGCAAAACCCCTGATTAATCAACAAAGCATGGTCACTGTAGCCCAGGTACAAATAAAGAGTTACAGACACACAAGGACTAGTTTTACTAAACTCTCAATAGCACCCTTAAACATTCAATGTTAAATCGGTTAAAAAGTTATAAATTCTTTACTGGTTTTCTTTCAACGTGTGGCAAGTTTATCAGAAATACCTAGAACACAACTTGTAAACTGGCACTATATAAAGTTTATAAGGAACTGATTGTAGTAGATTTGACATCTTTAACAGTTCTAATGTGATTTGCGGTAAAAAGATTAAAACTAAACAAGTTCTTACCTTAGACAAGTCTAAATAACTGCAGGTTAAACCATACAAACGCTTTCAGCTCCGAGACGTTGCTTGACAAATTTACTATAGAAACAAGGGACAAGAACCTACCTGCAGGACATATCCCAAATTCCAGGCGACCTGCCAGATCACATTCCCAACACTTTCTGGTTTAAAATGGTAATCATTTTCACAACACGACCTAGACATGCTTTGCAGCTACCTTAAACTTGGTTCATTTAGTTTTTAAATTGAGGAAATAAAATTGCAAATATCTGACACTACCCTAAGCTTCACCTTTACGAGTAAGCCTGCAGTGAACGGCCCATAAGATGGACAAGCACATCTGAAGTAAATGTTTTATTGACAAATATTTATTCAATATGAAAATTTAACATTGCTCCAGTCCTGTTCCAACTTTAGCAAGTCTTATTTACAGTCATTGACTTTTTTTCTGGTGCACCGACTCCAGATGAATTCATGCTCCCGCTGCTTGAGCTCTGTGCGTCATTTGTCTGAAATTGTCCAGAAAGAGGCAGCTTTTACCCATTTCCTTTCCTCTGTTTAAAGCCATGCTTTCCTCCTGCAGATTTCTTAAAGCCTGGCTTCCCCTTTTGACCTTTAGGTCTAAATTGCTTGTCCTGATTTTTCTTTCCAAATGCCTTGTTTGATTCAAATTTCTTTTTGCCAAACTTCTCTTTATCCCAAGGTTTATTTGCTCCAAATCGTTTGCCTCCTGGATTCATTTTCTTTCCAAATCGTTTGTCTACGTCACCAAATGTATTCCTTGTTTTGTAAGGTTTTCCAGATTTGTCTCTAGGGTTTGTTCTTGGACCATTTCTGTTTGGTGATTTAGCACCTTTCATGTTTGGAGATTTGCTTGGAGATTGTTTTCTCTTCTTGGCAGGTCCATTAGACTTGTCTCTGAATCGTTTTTTCTTCACTCCAGGAAACATATCTGCACAAAAATAATAATCTAAAGTAAATAACTGGCATTTATAAAATCAGCACCTTCATAAATGTATCTACCTTCATCTGGGTCCTGTCCTACAGCTTGTCTGTAGTACTCCACTTCATCATCCGATTCAACCACAGCTTTGTCACCTTGTGCCCCAGGATCCTCGACTTCACTGTCCTCCTCAACTTCTGCATGTTTCCTTTTTATCCCTTCAATGCTCTTCAATCTGGAAATAAATAGAATAAAAAAAATAAAGACAAACGTTTGTATCTTTACAAAGTAACCAAGTTAAAAACCATAAAGAAATTCAAAAATATTACTTGTTCTGGTCTCTTTGTTCTTTCTTCTGGGCCACATTTTGATCCTGCTTTTTCCGGCGTTCCTCCTTCTCCTTTAGCTGTGCCTCCTTCCTTTTTAGGATTGCCTGTATTTCCTCCTCCGTCTTAGTGACTGCACATAGATTTGACAAAGTTCTTATTAAAAAGATGATTAGAAACAAATCCACATGAAGCTAAGTGGACACAGTGCTTCAGTAAGCGTTTACTTCAAAGTAGAAATCATTGAATTCATACAGAATGTGTCATCAGGTGCACAGGAGTGAAGGCAAAGCCAAACGATTAGCACACAAGTGCACTTACCCAAAGAATGATAAAGAACATTCCCCTCTCCCATGCCTTCTTCAATCTTTGTGAGCTTCAGAGTCATGCGAGGACCAATCTGTGACAGAAAAACTAGTCAGCTTCCAGCAATCGCACGATAGGATATAATTCTACAGTCTTACCTCAGTTAGACGCACAGCACTCTGTTGAGACGCCATATTGCCACGGCCGGAGCAGACCTGTGGAAGTTCAGTAATATTGTGATCTCCGTCTTGCTCGGCTTCACTTTCTGAAAGGTTTGCTCCCCTAAACAAGCAAAGAGAAACATTATTATTATATTAACAGTAGCTTCAAAAATCTAGCCTCTTTTTGCCGCGTGAGCAATATATTGTACCTCCAAAAGAACCTTACTTCATCAGGAGCTCGCTGATATCCTCCAACTTGCTCATGTTAGGGAACCTTTCCTGCATCAGCTTTTTCACTCCACGGCTCATACCCACAGGGACCACCTTAAGGCTGCTGCAGGTTGGAGAAAAAAAAATAAAAAATAGGCAGTGGATGTCAGTGTCATGCATCAACAATAAATAAAAATTCCGACTTATTCTGCTGAGGCTCATCAGTACGTTTACTTTGAACATGCATCACTGTACAATCAAGTGAGACATCTGTCATCCCTTGAACAGCTTTACTTCTTTGTCGTAAAAGCCACTTAACATATATTAAGTACTTACTAATGCCTGAATTCAATTTCCTGGGTCTCCTGGTTGTAATTTAAAAGCACACACCTCTTGATGTTGTTGAGATTGACCTGGAACAATAATATGCACAAATAATAAAAACATTCTGCATTTTAATACTATAAATTGTTCAAGCTTTACAATGTCAGAAAGCGTTTACTTTTGAAAAATCTTCAACGTGAACTCGGAAGACTATACTTTCATCATGTCATTACGGCTTTAAAATCATCATGTCTCGTAAAGTGACAAAACATACTGTACCTTATGCACGTTTATAGAGGGGAACATGTTTTGAAACATGGTGGCCATTAGCTTGATGTGCATGCCATCAGAGCCGAAATTATTGAGCACAAGTAGTGGATGGTGTGTGAACTGCTGCTCGTGCATCCTGTGCTTCTTCAAAGAAGACACCACGTCTTTGACAAGAGAGTACTGGAGATGGAAACAAACGTGTCACAAAAAAAAATGCACTAATGCAAATCTCAAATATTTTATGTGTAATGGGTTCATCAGTGCGTTTACTTTGAAAAGCATCACTTACAATCAAATATTAAATTGTCATCATCCAAGCCCGTCACAATTAGATTTCAATATAGTTGATAGATAACATTTTATATTTACCTTGAGAACGCTGAAATGAAGCATTGGGCCTTTCGGGAGCCGGGCAAGTCTCTGCAAGTGTTCCAAGTGTTAGAGAGCACAATAACAACTCCCAAGTACTTGTATAACAGTAGGGCAGCGCAATTGATCACATTTTTTTATTTGGCCCCCCAACGACCACAAAACCAACGTAATCAAGACTAATTATTTGAATAATTATTTAGTCACATTGTTTTTTGGCCTGAACATGTTACTTGCAAGTTATTGATCTTATTTGTTTATTGTTTAAGTTTTAGAATATTTGAATTATTAATTTTAATGAAAGGAGAATTCACTGTTTTGTTCAATAAATCCAACATATTTCAATGAGTAATCGTATTAAATAAATGTTGATTTTTTTCCTATAATTGAGCAGCCCTTTTTAAAACAGACAGTGTCCTTACCATGTTAATGGAGCTTGGCGTCTTGCTGAAAATCATAAAGTGTGTAACGCCAAGTGGTCCTGCTATTGCCACAAAGTCTTTCAGGACATTCTTTTTCCTAACCTGGAAGGCAAACGTTGTTGAAAAGTGTTTTATCTTCAAACAGTAGTGCATTGTCACAGTTGTTCGACTAAAAGGGACACACAGACCTTCAAAGACTCTGCTGTAAAAGGCTGCATGACGTCGCGAACATCCAGGATGAGCTGACCCACGTTTTTGCCGATCTGACCGCGGTGAAACACGAAAGAGTGGGGAACAGCGCCATAGGTCTCCTCGGCCACATGGTTAGCTGAAGATCGGGCTTTCTTTTGATTTTTGGTCTAAAATGTAAAAATACACACACCAGAGCGCAACAACCACAATCTTAATAAAACTACTTTACAAATTAATAAATGCAGAATGACATCATTAGCTATTGGTATTTTCCAATGTGCCCACTTAACTTACCTTTGACTTTCCCATTTTTAGGTGAATCAACACTTAATAACTAAAGAGAAAATGTCAGGTCTTGTTAGTACTTTGATATAAATATTGTCCACATGGTGAAAGATACTCTTAGACTGTATTGAAACTAAACTCTTTACGACATGAACACACTCCACATGGCTGCTGGTGGTTCCCAGTCTTCTTCGTGGTTTCCGGCAGTAAACTGCTGGTGATTTGTGCAACATCGTCTTATGTCCGTCTCATATCCGAAAACGAAAAAAGTTCCGAAGCAAAATGACCCGGTTTTTCAAACATTAGCGATAGTAACAGAACTTGGAAACCATTCTGAAGAAAAGGCTAAAGCAAAGGCATCTGAAGAAGAGGTTATCTTAATTCCAAGAAACTTTTTCAATTCTGAATTAAACTAAAGTCTCATGGAATTAAAGACAAAACGTCTTCACTTTGAAAACTAAATCCAGATGCTTTGCTTTAACATTTTCTTCAAGATGACCCGCATGATTGAGAACCTTCACAGACTTGGAGAGAATTGTAAATTTTTGCAATGATTTATTAGCCTTTTAAAAGGATATCCTACTAGATAAAACGGGTGGTTCTTCAGCAAATCCTAATTGATGCTCTACCAACCTAATAGTATCAGAATTACTGATAACACAGACTATTTTTTTTAGTAGGAATGGTATATTTTTTATAAGTTTATATAAGTTTATAGAGTGGCTTTTACATGCATTATATTATGTTTTAAAACCTTACCCTACTGCAATTTTCACAGTGTCCACGAGAGGGCACTAATAGTCCAGCTTTGCATTGAAACAAAGGGACAAACGACAACAAACGCAGGAGAATAAAGAAAGATATGGATTCAGTTTGCAAGGTAATGACGTTACGTCTCTTAGAGTTAGAGAGGAAACCACCAGACGAGTCCAGATGCTCTAACTTTAACTTTTTTTTTTTATCAAGATGACCTGGATGACTGAGAACCTTCACAGACAAAAACTAAAATACTTATTTAGTAATTAATTAAATTAAAGTCAAAATATTTAATATATTAGTAAAATCGTGGTAAAAATGTTATCGGATTTGGGACTAAAACAGAAGTAGTTTTCGTTAAACAAATACCTAAACAGTCTGCAACGCTGCATCAAGGCCAATCTATGATTCCAACCAAAAAATTTAATGGTAATTGTACTGAGTTAGTTTAAAACATATACATGTATATCTATTTCTTATCACTTTAGTCCTTTATAAAAAAGACTGTGCCAGGAAAACAGGTGGATGACAGAGGGAGGAGACATTTCAGGATTCCTGCCAGACAACAGCTACTGGGAGGCAGTGTCATTTGGACAGTAGTTCTGAGTCAGTTTGTTATTAGCTGCCTCTTTCCTGAGAGATCCCAAGAAGACAGACCCTGAGGAGAAGGACCAGTTTGCTTTGTGTCCTTGACTTTCATTTGCAACTTTACATTTTTATTTTTTTATTTTTGATTCATTCACACAAACAACTTTTAATCTGGTGTAATCTGATGTTTTTTTTATTGATGCCTCTGGGCAGATTTTGAAAATGTCAATTTGAAAACCGTTCAGTTGCTCAAGTTTCTCTGTGGATGACCGGAAGAGAACAAAAACATCCATTGGTTTTCAGCTGCTAAAGGTAAGATGCATACATTGATAGTGTTTCCAAGAGAAACTTTAAAGAAACAAATTGTCAGTATTTGATAATTATTTTTATGGTGTTGACTGTGGTTGATTACGTTGAACTGACTCAAGGGGCTCAGTTGACCGTGAGATGGACAACTGTTGATTCTGGCTGGTTTGTATTGACTGTCGTCTCTTCAGTGTTGACTTGTTAATAAATACCAATCAGGTACCCATGTGTGTTTTAGACACAGACATCTGGAGAGTAAGGATCTAAATCTGCATTACAATGTTTAAAATGCATGTAATAATGCTTTCTTTCCTGACCTTTCCAGCTGTTCTAACAATGTCTTTGTTTGCTATCAGGGCTCCCATACATCACACAAATTCATGGGGAAGACACTGAGCATAGGACTGACTCTTTTGTTAACACTTTGCCTGGACATACCACAAGCCAGAGGCCATAAGGCCAGCCTAGATGGCGACAACAGCCAGAAACGCACATCTCGTTCTTCAGATTCAAAAGGTGGTCGTTGCTCCTACACCTTTATCGTTCCGCAGCAGAAGCTGACAGGGGCCCTGTGTGTGAACACTGCGTCGGCAAACCAGTCCGAGCTGCTGGTGCTGAGGGCAGAGCTTAAACGGCAGCAGGAACAGCTGGAAAGGTTCCGTGGCCAACTGGAGCAGGAGGACACTTTAGCCATGGAGGTACGAGCCCTTCGCAAAGAAAGTAATAGTATGAACTCCCGCATAGCCCAGCTCTATGCCCAGCTGCTTGGTGAAGTCATTGCCAAAAAGGAACAAGTCTTGGAGCAGAAAAGAGTGGAGAACTTGTTGTTAAATGCCACAGCACAGGTGAGAGAAGAAAATTACGTATTATTATTATTATTATTATTATTATTATTATTATTATTATTATTATTGTCACATTTTGTCATTTAATAAAACTAATCTTCTTGCGTCAGGCTCTGCTGGTGTCTAATAATTATAGGGAGCTTGAGAAGAAGTATGGTGCGCTCACATCAATGATGAGTGCTCAGAACCAGCTTATTGCCCATCTTGAGAAGCAGTGTCAATGCAAAACCTCAGCTGAATCTTCTGTGGTAAGAATTAACTAATATCTGTACTTAAATTAAATATAATAATGTTACACGCAAAAACTGAGAATGTCTTTGTGCCGGTCTGTACAGGTCATGACTGATCCACCCAAAGCTGAGCCTAATGCGTATCATAATTACAGCTCGGAGGCCGACGAAATGACCAATGATGTTCAAAGAGACCAAAGTGCTCCTACACTGCAGCAGGAAAAGACAGTGGGAGTTCAAACCCTCTCCACCACTGCAGCCAGCCCACCCACAGAGCCACCGATCATTAGCTTCCCCGTGACAAAGACGCCAGGTACAAAAACAAGTCCAAAGTGTTGAAGGAATGCAATTTAATCCGAGGGCATCCATCTTTGTCACTGTGGGTTTTCTGAAGTGATAAGCAGCAAGTTTAGTTGGAGTCACTGACCCCAGTTGTAAAGGCTTATCTCTATGAGAATTTCTAAACAATGTCAGAAACAGCTTTAGCACTTATCAGAACAGAGCCATGAATAATGAGGGTCTACTATGACAAAACAAAACTACTCCATGTCTTGAATTAGTATTTCCAGGAAACTACATTTTCAAAATACCACGCTAATCCTCACTTTAATGTAATCCAACATAACTTTTGTTTTGTACGAGTTCTTTCATCCTTCTGACTGGCAAATACAGCTATAATTTCCATAAATGATGTTATTGACAGACGTTTGTAAAATAATAGTAAGGCAAGCCAATTTTGTTTATATTGCTCAATTCATACAAGGGTAATTCAAAGAGCTTAACATAAATAAAAGACAAATTTAAACAAACAAGATTTAGAATAAGAAACACTAGTAAAATACAAAAAACTAAATTACAAGACAAAGAGTGCAAATCAAACGGTTTCAGTTGTCTTTAATGAATGATAAAGAGAACGTTTTTTTTTAACTTTCCCATGAACATTGTTAAAGTTGTGGCTTGTTTCACTTCCCTTTACTGTTTCCAAGTTTTGCTTTATAAAACTTAAACGCTGCTTCACCCTGTTTAGTTCTAACTCTGGGCAGGAGCAAAAGGCCTGTCCAAGTCCAAGGAGGTTCATAAGGACCTAGCATGTCAGAAATATATTCTGGTGCCTAAGCATTAAGAGACTTGTAAACCAGCAGTGACGTTTTAAAACTGAATTTATGTGGTTATTGTTCCTGGTTTTAGTTAGAACCCAAGCAGCAGCGTTCTGAATAAGCTGCAGCTGTTTTCATCCAAATATAATTTTTTTTTTTAGGTGGAAATTTTTTTGGGGTTATTTTGCAGTTTTCCATCTTGATTTATTCTGAAACTGTAACATGCACATTCCAAATTACAGTTACAGAGATACAGTCAATTTACATGTTTGTACATGTTCTTTTCAAGACTTGAGGTGACTGCTGACACTTTCTCTTTGATTCTATTCCCAGAGATGATTAGTTCAGTCTTGTCTCTGTTCAGTTGCAAATAAATATTTTGCATCCACACATTAATCTGTTCAATGTAGTAACAGTGAATGGATTGGTCCATTTTCGGCTGCTGTGAGTAAAATGTAAATTTGAGTGTCATCTGCATTATTATGGTAGGATACGTCACAGCTGCATATCAGCTGCGTATTTAAGGGAGCATGTAAAGATTGAATAATAAGGGTCCCAATATAGACCCCTGTGGAACCCCACATGTCTGGGCAATTTGGCCTGATACACAGTTACCAACCGAAACAAATACTTCCTGTCTTCAAGATAGGACTGAAACCATTTAAGGGCAGTTCACTGTATCAAACGCAGCACTCAAGTCCAACAGAACTAAGACAAAGACTTTGCCCGCGTCAGTGTTCAGACGGATGTCATTTGTGACTTTGATAAGTGCAGTTTCAGTCTGTGATGGGACCTGAATCCTGACTGAAAAGGATCAAAGCAGTTGTTAAATAATAGAAACTCAGTAAGTTGCTGATATACAACCTTTTGAATAACTTTCCCTAAAATGGCAGGTTTGATATGGGCCGATAGTTGTTGAGCACTGTAGCATCAAGACTGCTCTTCTTTAGGAGAGGCTTAATGACAGCAGTTTTTAAGGCCCTTGGAAATGTTCCAGACTGTAAGGAATTATTGACTATGGATGAACTCAGGCTGGAGACAGTTTTTTTAACTGTTCTGTCATTAATGGGTATAAAATGTCTTAACCCAACCAAGTGTCTCCTAGGTGGCTGCAGTGTATATGCCTGCCTTTGGACTGCCTTGAACCAAAACAGCACAAAACTCATTGCATTTTGAGGTGGAAACTAATTCTGGAGGAAATGGAGCTGGAGGGTTTGTTACTCTGTTCACAGAAAAATTGCAATTTTTCTTTGTATATTTAATAATAGATTAGGAGCTTCAATTTATGCAATTTTCTTTTGGTTCCTTTTTCTGTGCCCTGACAGAATGAGCATTGAAGAGGCAAACCTTAACAGGAGCAATGGTGTCCATACAATTTAAAACACTAGAAGTATAACAAGTGAACCAGTCATTAGCATCAACCTGACTGCCTCTACTTACTGTGTCCTGGTGTTATCATTAATGTGTCTCTTCGGAACAACACTAGGTCCAGCAGCAACTTTTGGAATTATGGACAGATGGAAAAAGACACAAGAATGATCAGATAGAGCAACATCAATCACAGTGACATCTGAAATATGAACACCCTTAGTAATGACCCGGTCCAGAGTGTGACCTCTGTTATGGGTCGGCTCAGTAACATGCTGACAAAGACCAAAAGTATCAAGAATATTAGAACGTTCTTTGGCATTTCTGTCACAAACATTATCCACATGCACTTTAAAATCACCTGATATGACTATTTGTTCATATTCTGTGCAGATAACCAAAAGTTTTTCAGTAACTCATCAATAAAATCATGACACTGTTGGGGCGGTTTATAAAGATCTACATATAATACAAATGGAGAAAACTTTTGAATGACACCTACTCAAATCAACTCCTGAAGTGATAGCTTCTGGATAAGAATATTATCCCTAAGAAAGGCACATAAACCCCCACCCTTTTTGTTTTTTTTGGAAACAAATGTGAAATTAGATAGGGTGGATTCAATAAGGTCCACATTTCCATAATAAAATCATAAATTAAAAATGATTTATTTCCCAAAGGCCTAACATTGAACACTGCAAGTTTCAAATCTGTTTGAGCAGGACCTGACATTATCTGTTTGCAGGGGATTTGAATCAGAGTTTTCTGTTTAGACATTCTTACTGACAATCTTTTATCCAATCTGTGACATCTTACTGGAGCTATAGCACTAATGGAGGGTGCTCTCGCCCACGACCTAAAAGTAATAGCCAGTCCTCACAGTCATCAGAATCAAAGTGGGTCAAAGGTCCAATGACATGTCAAGCATTGCTACATCTTATCACTGAGTGCTAAGACTCTATATACTTGTCGGTGAAAAACCATATGACATTATCTTCACTCAGTGTGGGAGGGATCTGTCCATGTATACATTCTGTGGCGATACCTTTGTTTAAATACTTCATGTTGAAGGAAAACATATGGCTGTATGCCTCTTTGTCTGTAGAGAGCAATACCATACAGATTGAGTGGTGTATAGTTCTGTATCTGTAATCTCATTCAAAGCAAAACTAAGTACCCTATTAGGAAAGCCCAGTTATAACCCAATATGCCTAATCTAACTCAGGTCCATGGCGGGACTGTCAGCATGTGTTGGAATCAGGTGAGAGCACCAGTGGCATCTACCTGCTCAGTCCACAGAGCACCAACCGCCTCCTTCAGGCCTGGTGCGAGCAGGGAGGGTGGACCGTCATCCAGAGAAGACAAGATGGATCTGTCAACTTCTTTCGGACATGGGAACAATATAAGGTGACGTTATAATCTTTTTTACAACTTTCCAACCTCAGCTATAGCTCAGATTTAACTGAAGTGCTATGTATTACAGCAAGGCTTTGGAAATCTAGATGGAGAGTACTGGCTTGGTCTGGAGCATCTTTATTGGCTGACTAAACAGGCTCAGTACAAGCTCAGAGTGCTTCTTGAAGACTGGCAGGGGAGGCAGATGTTTGCCGAGTATGACAGCTTCCACCTGGAGCCAGAAAGTGACGGGTACAGGCTGCGTTTAGGACAATACCACGGCACTGCAGGGGACTCACTCTCATGGCACAACAACAAGGCCTTCACCACTTTAGATCGCGACAAGGACAGCTATTCAGGTTTGCTTCTCTATTTATTTGTCTAGTTGCTGTTTGTCAAAATCTTCGCTTAAGCTTTTGTCTTGTGTTATCAGGTAACTGTGCTCATTACCAGAAGGGTGGCTGGTGGTACCACATGTGTGCCCACTCAAACCTGAACGGTGTGTGGTATCGGGGTGGACACTATCGCAGTCGCTACCAGGACGGTGTCTATTGGGCTGAGTTCCACGGAGGGTCCTACTCTCTTAAACGAGTTTCCATGATGATTAAACCCATATAACAGACAGTTAGAGGTGGATAGAGTTTCCACTACCCACCTCTGCGTACATTACAAAACATCTTATGTGAATTTGTGTACATACATTGATCAATAAGGACATGAATGGGGAATACTCATATATGTAACCTTAAATATGTTTTAGCACATTATGAACAGTGTCAATAAATGTTATCAAAGTCTGGAACTGTGACTTTACTGGCTTGTTAGATTTATCAGTAATTTTACATTTAATATAAAAATACCCTGTATGTTGCCAATCAATCATGTGTCATTTGTGCACAAATGAGAACTGTGGTGACACATTTCCGTGTTTCAGTTTCCTGTTCACCAGGGTGCGGCGTTTCCTTTGTATATTTTAGCTGTGTTCCATCCTAAACCACTTTTGTAACTGACAACGGTAGGCCATCATTATCAGCCTCAAGTCCAGATTTGAGCCAGGGCTATTACTCTACATAAATCTTGTCTCCTCTATCTTCTTAATGGTCCGATTGTAAAACAGCATGCTGCCTCACAGAATGCTGGGATTTCTCATGCTTTTGTCAGTACTGTTGGGTAAGTCTAACCTATATACATTTTTACTCATTTAATAGGCTTTATCCTCATTTATGGTAAATAGTATAAACCAGACAATCCTTTTGGATTTGTAGTAAATTTCAATACTTCATAATGTTGTTTCATGGAACACTACGTAACTTTTCAGGATTTCCCTGTCATTGAAAGTTACACGCGTCCAGGCACACCGGCTTTAAAAGAGGAGTTATTCTCTCTTTTTTATTTCAAGAATTTATCAAAAGGAACTCAAGGCTATACTAATGGATTTACTTACTTTAACTTTTGTATGAAATTTGCCTTTAATGCTTTCATTTGTTCAAATAGAATAGAAAATCTGCTTTTACCTTTCATTTTTATGTGGACAAACAGAATGTGAAAGCTTGACTAATGGACAGATTTTATTCACTCTGACCGTGTTCTTTTAACAGATTCAGACAGTGCCCAATGCCCTCTCACTCTGGATCCCCCGGTTCTTGTACAACAGCTCGGTGAGTCCAGTAATGTAGCCTGCTCCAGCACAGATGAGGATCTTGAGAGCATAAACTGGATATACAACAATATTGAACAACTGGAAGAGATGAACGGATCAGCTTTTTTGTCAATCCCACTTATAAACTGGGATACACAAGCCCGGTGCGAAATAAGATTCAAGAACACCAACAATTGCAGCGAAGACCTCCAGATAACAGTGTACAGTAAGTAAATGTTGTATAAACACACTAGCTGGATTAAAACATGAGCAACAAGATTTTTACATTTATTTTGATAGAGAGGCCAACAGACGTTATGGTGCTAAGCAATGGCACAGCTATAGAAGGACGTATACACAAGCTGCAGTGTGATATCATGGACGTGGCCCCGATTCAAAACCTCATCGTGACGTGGTATATGAACAATGAAACCATCAAGACAGAAACATTTAATGAGACAGCCTCGACACTAGGGAACGTGTCTTCTACTCTGTTGAGGAATCTGAGCAGAGAGGATAATGGGGCTCTTTTTAAATGTGAGGCTTTACTGGACTTGGGGCCACATGGACCCCAAAGTCTAGTGGTTTCACATGGAACATGGAACGCTTCTGTACATTGTGAGTAAAACATCTCTAATTTTATTTCTTTTTTTTTTTTAGCTTTTTATCATTTTTATTTGAAAGAAACAGCTTTTAATTGGGAATAGATGTTATTAGGCACAAAAAAGAAAATCAAAACAACATGGTCATATTTTTTATGTATATAAACCAAAATCCAGGAGCCTATTTTGACGTCACTTTCTCTTGTCTCTTTAGATGCTCCCGAATTTCAAGATAAGAATGACCAGAGCATTTATTTGAACATCAGTAGTAATGTCAGCTTACTCTGTGAGCCCTTGGGTAATCCTTTTCCTCAAACTTACTGGACCAAAGATGGAGAGACTGTTGTAGGGGACACATATTATCTCAATGTAAGCCAAGTAAATAGGAGCTCAACTTTCAATTGCATCACCTCTAATTATCTTGGGAACATTAGCAAGAAATTCAATGTCATTATGACGGAGCCAGCTACAACATCTGCCCCTGAAAGCCAAACAACCTCAAAGACACAAAGCCTAGATGGTATGAGCTGTGGCATTAGTGTGTCCCTTAAATCTTTATTGCTTTTACATCACCTTTTTTCTTCTTTTGAATAACAGGATGTCCACTGGAAATAACACCAGATAAACTAGAAATACAATTTGGTGGTTCAGCTTCGGCAAACTGCAGCACATTAGTGACAGATGCTGATGGAATTGGCTGGGAGGCTACAACTGGTGGCATCGGGTTAAGACCTGTGTCTGAGTTAATGTGGAGGGTTGAAGAACTTAAAGCCTGGACAGTAATTGCTGAGTGCTTCTTAACACAGAAAACGTTCCAGTGTGGAAAAGTTCTGGATATAACTGTCTATAGTAAGTAAAAGTATTTTATTTACTTGAATAAGAGTAGATTTGCTGTCACTTATGAGTTTGTTTACAAATACAGTTTTTATTCATTTTAATTGGATTAAATGCGGGTTACTTTTATTTCTAATTTACTCATTTACTATTTTAATTTAAAAGAAACAGCTTTTAATTGAGAATAGGTTTTGGCTACATTATCCATCTCTAATTTTAAGGAATATATTTTCAAAAAGGTTCAGGATTTTATGACACTTCTTTCTGTTTAAAAATTGACAGATGTTCCAGACGAAGTGCTGGTGTCCTCAGGTGAAGGCGTTACGATGGTAGATGGCAGAGAGCACCAGCTGATATGTGACATCTTTAATGTGGCTCCTGTCGGAAAACTCCAAGTAAAGTGGTACCAAGACAATCATCTCCTCTACACGGAAATATTCAAAGGCTCGGATGTGACCCCAGAACATGTGTTCTCGACTCTGACAGTGACTCCTAAGAAGGAACACAATGGGGCTAATTTCACATGTGAAGCCGAGCTCCTTCTAGAACAAAACCCAGTGCCTCCTAAAACATCAGCGCCTTATACAGCTGTTGTGCACTGTAAGTTCCCCCTCACGCACAAAAATATATATATCAAAACTAATTTTTCATTCATTTTCTTCTGGTTGGTGGACCAGAAGAAGGTGGACAGTTTTAGGCCAGGTACACCCTGGACAGTGGCCAGCTATTTTCAGGACTAACAATTACGGACAGACACTGACAGACACCCATTCACTAGGCATATTTTATATTTGCCAATTGACCTGTACATGCATGTGTTTGAGCGGTGGGAGGAAGCTGGAGTACCTGGAGAGAACCCACGTTGACACGGGGAGGACATGCAGACTCCTCACAGACAGGCCAGAATTAGCTGAGGATGTTCGAGTTGGCTGGGGTTTGAACTCACAACCTTCTTGCTTTGAGGCAGGAGCGCTTACCACTCTGCACCCCCAAAACAACTAACTATTTAAATGATATCTCATTTTTTTGTTCTCATTGTAGATAAACCAAGAATTCAAGATTTTTCTTTATTTCTTTTCTTTCGCAGATGCTCCTGAGTTTAAAGCGGGGAACACCACTAAAGAGTTTATCCGGGGTCAAAATGTGACACTGGACTGCAGTGCTGAAGGGTTGCCTCTCCCTGAGGTTCATTGGAATTTCCCTCCTGCTGCAAACGTGAAAATCAACACTAGAGGGCGCCAGCATTTTATCAATATCATGGGAGCCACGTCCACCAATGAGGGTGTCTACATCTGTGGTGCCACGAATAAAATTGGGAGAGTGACAAGAACTGTCACATTGATCCTGAAAGGTTATTATTATCACTACACTGACATCAGAGGACACTGGACTTGATTTTGGCTTGTAAAATAACTTCTTCTTATCTCTTTTTTTTGCAGCAGAAACGATGTGGTTGTGGCTTATATTGCTCATCATCCTCATAGTCATCTTTGGGATTGTGATTGTGATGTTTTACCTCATTCACAAGAAAAAACATGGACATTATAATGTTGTATCTGATAATATACCACTATCTACAGCAAGGCATTCTGTGGAGTAGGATAGGAAGATTTTTATTTGCACATAAGTCTACAATTGTCTTAATCAAGGCTTAGTCTGTAGTCAGTGTAGCAGGCTTAACAACAGCTGAAGTGCTGTGGAGCTGGACTTGGTATTGCCCCTGTTTGACAGCAGAATAATAGGCTCTTAGTATTGTTTTGTTTCCAACAACAACAACAACAACAATAATAATAATAATAATAATAATAATAATAATAATAATAATAATTCTAATAATAAAAAAATAACAATCATAATAATAATAATAATAATAATAATAATAATGACTCAGTTAGTATTTATACCTTACTATATATATATAAATAATATCAAATTAATCAATCAAATCAATTAGTCAATTAACGGTTCAATTATTTTATATAGCCCCTGCACATGTTATAATAAGGTAATAAATATTAACTGAATAATAATTATTATTATTGTTTAAATCATAAATCATTATAATATTCAATTATTAAACACGTTTGTTTTTTTTCTCTCGCACGCGTCTCTCCTTAAACACTCGCATCCTGCGCGGACAAACTGAGGGTGAAAAGCACCAAAGTGTCAGTAGTAGGACCAGAGTAGGACAAATAGACTTATTACGGTAGGGTCATGAATCACGGTGCCGCAGCGAGTGTCGTGCGGCTGGCCCTTTAAGATTTAGGATTTGGGAGTGACGCGACTACGAAAGCTAGTTTATCCTTCTTTCCTTCGCTATTAAAAATATTTAAGCAGACTGGACTAATGACTGCCAAACCATGATAATTAGCTAGGCTCGTTACAATGACGCTTTGCTTTGTTTGTTAAACGCGAGACGCCGTGCATGGTTTTTAAGAAGGATTTATCTTCTCGGGATTATTTGCCAGGGCCGAGAGCTCTGGGATAACTTTGGAGAACTTCTTTGTAGTCGAGACTGTCCCACAGTTGGACTAACAAGCTGAACATGGACTGGGGCACGGAGCTTTGGGTGAGTTCATTTGGATCGCATTTCTGTGGTAGCTAGTCGGTAATTATGATTTTTTTGTTGTTGTTGACGGCGCTGTCTTAAAAAGTCGGACAACGCTAAACGCTGTGCATAAATCCATCATCTCAGACTACACACTTCACCATGGCTACATGTTGCATAACGGTAGCGGTTGCAAGTTTTTGGCCTGGAAATTTAATACATTGCGTTTTAACTAGCCTAATGTAGGGTATTGAGTCAGGGTAGTTTGTAGCTAACTTAAAGCAAACAGAAACTTGTCCAAGAATTGTTGCAAGCTACTAACAGACATTCAACAGGCTAGAGTTCATGAGTCTTTTGGGATGCTTTATTGTTTACGCTTACCTTGCTTCCATAGAAACATATCAGATGATGACATTTGCCTTGACAACAAGCTTTATCACTGCTGTCCCCACAAAACAGCATCACAAGACAGTGGCTAGAAATCCCAAAAGTTGCATCCTACTATCCTAGTGGTAAATGCAGTAATTATTATTAACCTTACCGGGAAAGCAACAGAACGAGTCAAGACTCTTCTACATGTGCTGTTTCATTCACCTTCAAATGTGCTTACACATTTGTTTGTGTCTACAGCTCTCACAAACCTTCCACTTGAGAACAGCAATGAGCTCATATGCTGCCAGCAGACGGTCTTTGGACACCAGAAAATGTAAAATAGAGCAATGCAAGATGAGGATAAGGAGGTTGGGACCTCATTACAAATCCCCCCCTAGGCCTCTTTACTGTCCCCTTTCCATCCTACAAACTGCTGCAACAGCCTAATTAGTTTTGCCCTACTTTGATGGAGTCAGTGAAACGCGCATCAGGCTTTGTCTTTGTACAAGCCACTTCTCTGTCATTGGCAAACATGCTGCTTTCCTGGTTTAAAAGAAACACTCTGGTGTCCTTTTTTAAACTTTATTGTCAAACCTGAATATTTTTTCTTTTGTCTTTTGTACAGCAGGATTAAGGAACAGCACTGTCTTCCCTTCTGGTTAGACAAAGTTATGCTATCATAAATAGTTTCGTTTAATGTTTGACTGAGTGTCCTCCCTAGGGCCCAGTCAGCTCTGTGGCATCTGTCCCCTGATTGTTGTTAATCCAAGGGCTATTTTAAGGCACCCTCCAAGATCAGTCTATTAGCTGCGATAGTGTGTCCTGCCGGGCCCGTCATGAGAACTAGAATGTGGTAGGTTTGGCAGGGCCTTGTTCCTATTTTTCTATGAGAGGTGTGACTCAGGACTGAACTATCTACCAGAGCCTGTTGACCTGTGACTTTTAGGGTGACTCTTTCTCAAGATATGTTCTGTTTGTATGACACCAGTTTTGTCTGTGGGATTACTGGAGCTATTGAGAGTTAAGTAGAACCAGACACTCAAGATGTTTATAAGGCTTGACATCATTTTATACATACGTGGATGCATCCCAGCACAGTCAAACGCAAACTGTGGAACGGCCAGACAAATAATAATTATACATTCAAAGGTGCTGTTGATTGATAATACATTTGACAATATGTTTTAACAGTGCTTCAGTCTTCTGAGATGATGTTCAGTTGTGGAAATTCTAAAGTTGCTTTCTTCATTTTGAGAATTATAACATTTCTTTTATCACATATATTTTGTATGTTGCCTTTCCAGAATAATTTTTGACCATGTCACATAAAATCATAAAAAAGCGGGTCTGGTCCATGGGCCTTGGGTTTAAAAAGTATAATCTTTGCCTCTTTAAGGATGATATGTTCATAAAGTCATCTTTATTGTGCATTTATAAATAAAGTTTACACCTTTTTAAAAGATACCATGATGTAATATTTCACTTTACCGAATAATAATTTGTCACCAGAACACATCTCATTTATCATGTGCTATTTCAAATATAGTACACTACTGCTGAGTTGTATTTGGAATTGTAACTATTGGATTTGGAGTCAGTTGTAGCAGCAGCCTCCACTCCTGTCAAGTGACATGTACAGACCAATCAAAATCTCTGAAATTTTAAATGCAAATATCTGTATGCAAAAGGTCTGTATTGAAATAAGGACACCGTTTTCCACGGTTTGAAACTTCAAGCAACAATTGGACATCTCAATTTGTATTATCTTGTGTATGTGTATATACGGTATATTATATTGGGAAAGCTGTGTTGATTTGCCAAGATATGGGTTCTCATGAGCTAGCGTGCCATAGTTAAATCGTGGAGAGTGGGGAGCTCCTGGCACTGCTTTAACACACTTCTTTAATTCAAAATTACGATATATGTTTATAATTTTTTTGCATGTATTTATAGTTACACAGTCTTGCTTTAAGGGACACTGTCTTAGAAGAATCTAATACAAAATCTATGTGTGTAACCTGGTCTGGCAATGATTTCTTCTAAATAAAACATAGGTATGAGTGCAACAGTCACAGTTAAAACTGCTTAATTTTAAGACTAAATATGTTACTGTAAATTAAATTTAAAAAAAGTGCACTTGTGAGTTGCATCTACTCTGAGGAACAATTAGTGTTGCTTAATTAATGCTGTCCTTTGTTCTGTTCTGTGACTGTAGTGATTGATTGCAAGGCCCGGACTTACCCTTAACTGTGTTCTGTAATTAGTCTACACATTGCCTCATTCATCTAGGTCTGAGTCTTTTGTTTTACCTTAAGGGCAGGATGGGGGAACAAGGCCCGACTTGTTAGGCATCCTCTGTTTTAAATACTGAAGCAGCCAGGAGAGACAGCTTGGAGCAAAGCAACAACAAAACTCCTAGATCAATAGTCTGAGCTTGAGTAGAATGGTTTACTTAAAAAGGAACAAATGTACAATATGCTTTTATAATGGATGGTTTCATAGTCGGTACATTAAATTATAATGTGGCAGACAGTGCAAACAAGTGATTAACATGCACTTATAGTAAGCAATATACAGTAGCAGCAGGGTTTCACACTTGACATGGAAATTAGATGGAACAAAACCATAAACACAGAAAGGGAGAAGTTAATGTGCTTATCAATGAAAGCACGTTTTTTTGGTGCACATCTCTCACATGGCTGAATTAGTCGCTTTGTTTGCAGATGAAAAAACAAAAAACTAACTGGATCTTTATCACAACATGTGGAGAGCACAGATGCATGCTTCCTTTTTGCTGACCTCAATTTGACCAGAGCCACCTCACAGTTATTACTTAGAAGTCAGCACATGCTTGTGAATATATCCAGCAGTGTAATATCTTTTCCTTATTTGTATCACATGCTTCTTTCTCCAGGACCAATGTGAGATCATTGAAAAGCACACACAGTCTGGCTTGGAGCTTGTGGAGAAATATGTCAAGTTTGTCAAGGAGAGAACAGAGATTGAGCAAAACTATGCCAAACAACTGAGGTAGGCCTCCTTCTGCTTGCTGTGCTGCTTTACAAGCCTCAGATTCCTGAGTGTGTTCAGTTGTGTTTATATGAGCGCATGTTATAAGACTGTTTATGAAATGTTTGTGGGGTCTTGTGACCACTTTGGGACAGAATCAAACTTGTCTCAGAAACACTGGCCTCATTCTCCAGCTGCAGTGCTCCTGTCTCTCTCTCCCCTTCCCGGTCCTCGCTGCTTTCCCTCCCAAATGGCCGGCCTACATCTGCTCGGCTGCTGAGCTGTGCTGGAGAGCAGGGGAAGTGGGAGCAGACTGGCACATGATAGACAGGAAGTGGTTAGAAACAGAGTGAAAGAAGAAGGAAAGGAGAAAATTTACTATTTTAGTATTTATAGTGGAGCTCTTTTGTTCTATTGCAGAACAGCCAGATGTTTAATTTCTCTCATATGCTTATATCCACACATATCTCATGAATGCAATTCATTGTCTACAGGAACCTTTCAAAGAAATATAATCTGAAAAGAAGCAGCAAAGATGAACCAGAATCCAGGTGAGCCGTGCTGCATTTGCTTTACTGTCATTGTAGGCTACACATTACATAAACATTATTTTAGTATTTTTTGTGATGTAGGGCTATATGTGTTAGTTATAGTTACCACACAGACCAGCAGCAGAGATTCAACAAATAAAGCCAACTTGGTTTCAGAGAAGCACTTTTTTAAACACCAATGTATTTTACTGGCGGCACCCAGTTATTAGAGAAATAAACCTCAATGAGAGGACCGGGCTGTGTCCTTCCGCTGCATGCTAAAGGATACACTAGGGTACAGTCCTGTTTGCTCATGAGATGTATTATAGTGTCAGAATACTGGCTGCCTTTTCAAAAAACCTTTTCCTCTCACAGATTGTGTATACACAGTGCCTCTGTGGCTGCAGTCTAATTACAGAAGCTGCACAAACAGCATTGAATGATAATACACTTCGACAACGACCACATACAACCGTACTTACTGGTTTCCAAGCAGGAATAAGGAAGTGCCTATCATGTTAGGTCTACTGCTGACGTTGTCTTTGAGCCAGTTCATTTATCAGTTATCATTCACCCCTGTGGCCTTGTCTTTTTAATCTCCACCCTTTCCTTTGTCCTCCTCCCAAATCATAGGCTCTCCAGCTACCAGTCCTTTCTGGACATCCTGAATGAGATGAATGACTACGCAGGGCAGAGGGAGTTGATTGCTGAAAACATGATGATGAATATATGCATTGATCTCACCAAGTACCTTCAGGAGATCAAGCAGGAAAGAAAAACGGTGAGCTTCAAAATATTTGTTTATACAGCTACCAGCATTTGGATATTGTCATTTGGCAGTGCTACAGATGTAAAGTTAAAAACTATTATACTGAAGGAGCCAAACTAGAGATTTTTGAGCAAAATATTTTTAGAATCAATTTAAAGTTGATGTTGATATCCAAATGTTGAAACAGGAAGGAGAATTTACAGCATTCTCCTTAGGGTATCATGATGTGGCACTTTTATTTAGGGAATCTTTTGGCATTGTTTCAATGGATTGCAAAAGCATGCAGCTGTGTACAGGCGCTCTCTGCAGACATGATGTCTCAAACAGACACACTGGTATTTGTTTTCTTGCCTGTTATATTGTGTGGCTTTTGGAGGCCATTGTTTATTCTGTGTCTCCCCCTACACATAGCTGTCTCTCTCCTTGTCATCTGACCCTCCTCCCCTCCTCTCACTCTGTCTATTTTTATGAATGTCTGCAGTATCTTATGGAGGCCAAGAAAGCCCAGCAAAGTTTGGAGAGCACTTACAAGCAGCTTGATAGTGTAAGTCTAGATACAGCCTTTAGTTTTTACATTTATTTTCATTTAGTAAAATGTAAACATGATTATTTGTCATATAAACATAAACCTGTAGAGACTAGAGCTGTTTTGTATTTTGAATTGGCCAAACCAAAGGTTACACAGTCAATGCAGTCTACATTATTTTGTAAAACCGAGTTTTTTTTTAGAAACGCTTTTCCTTTTTATAAATGCCAAGAAGCATTAGAACTTAATATTTTTTGCATTTTTTGAGGTAATGAAACTGAACATAAAACTGAACTTTCTTCCTTTTCTTACTTGATTTGGCAGAGTAAAAAACGCTTTGAAAGGGAATGGCGAGAAGCAGAGCGTGCAGCACAGTATGCAGAAAAGACTGATCAAGATATTAATGCAACAAAAGCAGATGTGGAAAAAGTAAGGGGAGGCTCATCTACATTAAACATATCTTTATAATTATTTTTTTCAAATGCATCCGGTCAATGTGTTTGTGTTTCTAGGCCAAGCAGCAAGCTCATATGAGAGCACATGTTGCAGAAGAATGTAAGAATGACTATGCTGCTCAGCTCCAAAAGTACAACAAGGAGCAAAACCAGTTTTATTTTACTGATATGCCGCTCATTTTTAATGTAAATAGCCCTTATTTAATATGTTTTTTAAATAATTTTATAGATTTGTGTTTTTGGTTTTGTAATAAAATCAATATGTTTTGTATTTTACCAGAAATTGCAGGATCTGGATGAAAGGCGAGTACAGAAGCTGGCACAAGGCTACATCCTATTTTCTGACACAGAAAAACATGTGATGCCTATCATTGGCAAGTGCCTTGAAGGCATTACTAAAGCTGGCACTAATGTTAATGAGAGGAATGTGAGTTGGTCACAAAAATGCATATGTATTTGAACATAAATTCAGGCAGGCTATTTAATCTTTTTTTTATTTTGCCATCTACAATTCTGCCAAGCGCAGGACTCCATGGTTGTAATAGAGCAGAACAAGTCAGGCTTTGATCGTCCGGGAGATCTAGATTTTGAGGACTACAGCCAAGGCATCAACAGAGCCTCCTCTGACAGCAGCCTGAGTACTCCTAAAGGTCCATTGGACCTGCTAGGGAAGAACCGGAGTAAAAACTTCTGGCTTTTCAGCAAAAGGAGTAAGGTAGGACCCATTCAAGCATACATCATTCCCACAGTCACTCACACTCAGAGTCATGGTTGACATTTATTGGTATCACCAATCTTTATGTGAATTTACCAAGGCATAGTAGAATTTACAGTTATTCAGTTGGTCAGATAAGCATGTGACTATGTTGGTGCTGTAACTAAATATTCGGTGAGATGATGGCCTGTTTAGAGAGCACTCATGATGGACCTGTGTGCTACACACACACAATGACACAAGCCATCTCTACACTTCAGCATGTTCTGCTTTTATTATGTACACAGTCTTGCACACACTTGAGGTTCAGGTTCTTTGCATGACTCTGTCCTTTTGCTGAGTGAATAAACACTGACTCCACACCTTCCCCTCCCTCTATCTCGCCGTGGTTTCCAGTTGGTCAACGAGCAGGCAGCATTCTGCTGTGCTTGTGCTTAATCAGCACAGGGCTAAACAACATTGAATTTCCCTCTACAGGCATCCCAAACACACTGCTTCTATTATGCCACTTAGAACTAGCATTATGTGCTGCATCACAATATAATCTTTGTACCAGCATTCAGGGTGACGGCAGGTTTGGCGATCACAAAAACTGGGCCAGGTCCAAACACAGATGCTCTTTAAGTTGTTTTTGCTTTAAATTCTGTTTGGGACAAAGGAGGACTATTAGAATTCCATTAGCTGTCTAGTAGCTTATCTCAAACAAGGTTTTACTCTGAGGGGTCTCAGTTTGTCCTTAATTAAACAGAAAATCTTAGTGGCTGACCACCAACCATCTATAAATGACTCCCACCATTAAATGATCCCTTCTTCCTTTCCTGCAGTGTTTGCTTATTCAATGTCTCTTTTCTTTCTGCGTGTCTTTGGCCATATTCTCCTGTGCACTGTTGTGTATGTGTGTGGCACATTGCTCTGTGTCATCAGTCATGCTCTCCCTATTAGGGTTGTAGCTGTATAAATTGGAAGGCTGGCCGTACTGGCTTGAATGGGCTTTTTGGTTTACACCTGGCCAATAAACACTACCATTTTTGACAACTCACTTTAGAGTCCATAACTCTGAGCAAAGTGGCATATTCCTATAGGTGTTTATAATAGTGCTCAATGTCGAGCTCCTATTATTTGCACAAAGGGCATTTTTGAGGGCCTGCAAATAAACATCTATTCAAACATCTATTTACTTTATCTAACAGATCACAAATTAAAATTAACTTTTTATTTTACTTTTTGCCAACATTTAATACATTTCTTAAGTACATGGGATATTTTCCTGAAGCACATATTAAGGGCAAAGTATAAAATGTCTTTATACAGGCTTCTCTGTTGCGGGCAGAAATGCTATAACTGTTCCACTGATATATGGTTTCTTATTATAGCTATATAGGTCAGACCGTGAGGATACAAGTAGGGTTTCAACTCTGCAAGAACACACTGATCTACATGTGTCCCAAAAATGCACTAGTGGTACTAAACAAGACGGATTCAAAATTCATTAATTAAACATAAACTTAATTAACAATTGATGAGCATATTTACAGCACTAATCTTGACGGTAAACTATGAAAACAAAAAACATTTATTAATCAAACCTAGGTTATATGAATATGGTTCAGGCATCTATTTTTCTATTAGGATTGTTATAGTCGTTTTTGTGGACGAGCATAATGCAGGAGTAAAGGAAGCCCATTTTAGTAAATTGTAATATTTTTACCAAGATTTATGTAGACTGACTCATTTGGCGGTTATTGTTTATATTGTTTTTCCGTGGCACTGGTGTGGGGCGCTGTGGTTGGACGCTTGCTGTGTTTCTTTTGGGTTGCTGTTTGCTCTCTGGGTTTGCTTCAGTCGTTGTCTTTCTGGCTTCATGGTGTTGATGGTGTTCTTTTCTTTTCCCTTGTCATCTTTTGTTTTTGTCCTTTTCTCTCCGTCTGCCCCCCTCCTCTCCCCGCCCTGTACCTATAACCCTAATGTTTGGGTGACGGTACTTTGGTCTCGTTGCGTCCCAGCTCTCTCCTTCCACGCCACCTTTCTCCTCACCTCCCGCCCCCTCGCCCGCTAATGGACCCCCTTCCCCTAAGTTTGGCCGGGACACTCTGTCGTACTGTTTGAAGGAGATCAATAAGACAGTCAAACCCAGAATCTCATCCTTCCGGACACTCAGGAGATCGGTGAGTCACCAGAGGGGACCGTTCACTTGTTGGACTCCTCCACCAGATGGGCTTATACATAATCATGTGTTGCTGCTTCAGACACAATCATTGACTCTTAAATGTAGTGGATAATAGACTTTCAAACATATTTTTGCACAGAATGATATGTAAAGTTCTCGTGTAAAGATTTGTGAGGGTTACATTACAATCTGAAGTTTTCCACATATGCTGTTTCTTTGTCCTACAGAAGTTTACTCCAGAGAGGATCATGGTAATTTTCTCATCTACTGGTGTGAGGGGTTATATATATAATGACCACCTTTTCAACATATTAGCTTTTTCCAACATTTGTCTCTAAAACAAAATTTAATGGAGAATATATTAAAATAAAGGTGAAAGCAAAGCACTATAATGTCTTGAAAAGGTGGCCACCTAGTGGTTAAGAGAAGGAACACAGGAAAAATGCAATAAAAAGGCTTTTGATTCTTTGCACTTTTGTGGGTGACCTTTTTTGTAAATAAGAAGTTGGGTTTATTTAAGTCTTTCATGGGAGGTGATACGAGGGCAGTTCACTGCAAATATTAAGTCACTGAAGTAAAATAATAAAAAAAAAAATATTTGACAAAAAGTTAAACATTGCCTATTGAACTGAACTCAAGCCACACCACTGTTTCTTGAAGATGCTTGTTTGTCACTGTGGTTATTGTTGTTGTTGTTGCTTTGAAAGTGCTGCTAAAGTTCACTGTCGGTGCTAACTCGCCCTTCCTGTGAACTTCTGCAGCCCACAGTGACTGAGGACTTCACCCATCTTCCTCCTGAGCAGCGCAGGAAGAGGTTACAACAGAAACTGGAGGAGATATGTAAAGAGCTGCAAAAGGAAGTAGATCAGAGGTAAATGTCAATTTATTTTCCTCCTGCAGATTAATAACCATCTCTATTAGATATTCTCCTGAGCGAGAGCAATGTAATATTCATGCAGCACAGAGAGCTGTGTGTATTTGTGATTTGTTTACACTCCCTGGGCCCTGCAGAAAGCCCATCTCTACTCAAAGTCACTTTCCCTTTTTTCTCCAGTGAGGCTTTGGGCAAGATGAAGGATGTTTATGAAAAAAATCCTCAGATGGGAGACCCTGCTAGCCTGGCATCTCAAATAAACCAGACCTCTCAAAATATTGAGCGGCTTAGGGCAGAGCTCAATAAGTATGAGGTAATCCTGACCTGTTGTTCCCAGCATGTAGCTGCATGGTAGTCAACTATGAGCTCTACTGCTTAAATACAATGAAATAATCATTCTAATGAACTGTTGCCTTTTTTAAATCCAAATATTTTTATATAATTTGATCCTTAATATTGTATATTATTTTGTGTACCCTTGTACAAAAAGTAGTTTTAGACTAAAACAATATAAATCTCTGTTTTCTCTCTTATTTAGACTTGGCTTGCAGAGGCTGGAGGTCGTGGGGATACACTGCGATACAAAACACATGCATTTAACAATAATGGAGCACCTGAACATGAAGTACATAGGTAACATAGATCTTTTAATTCATTTTAGATGTAATTAGGGTTTTTAGCTGTGGAGCTGTGGCCTGACACATGTGTTTTTTATCTCTCAGCCCTGACGGCGCTCACTCTGATGAAGGCACTCCTGATTCCTCCCATGCCATTTATGCAGAGTTTGATGATGACTTTGAGGATGAAGAGCTTACGTCTCCTATTGGGACATGCACAGCAATGTACAACTTCCCTGGTACGCCAAGAGACTAGTTTGTCTGACTATGAATTCTTTTCTGGATGAAACATCTAGACTCTGAGACTAATCTTTTTTTTGTGGCAGTTGAATTTCTTAATCTCTGTCCCTAGAGATGAGAAGCAACAGAATATATTTTCTGCTGCATCTAGCAGTCAACAGAAATCAGGGAAAAGGGCAGTGTTTAAATTTAGCTCTGTTTTATTTTTTCTATATCTAGACTGGTAGATTAATAAATACTGCAAAGGTACAGTAAATCTGTTGTATACATTTTAATAGTGTACATATTCCCATCCACATATTTAGTGCAATTACCTGCAGTAGTAAATATATATTTATATATATATAAAAATTGTGTTTATGTTCTGTCAGTTTTCTGTAATTTCTCCAACCAAAGTAGAGAAAAGTATTTGCAGTCATCGAGGCTATCTTTTGTATTCAGGTGCGAGTGAAGGGACCATCTCGATGCTGGAGGGCGAGGTGCTAGCTGTGGTGGAGGAGGACAAGGGCGACGGCTGGACCCGTGTTCGTCGGAATAATGGGGATGAAGGATACATTCCTACATCTTACGTCACAATTGCTCTAAACAAATAATAGAACACACACATGAAACAAAATAGAAGAAGCTTTTCACCCAAAAAAAACTTTTTCTTTTGCATTTCTTCTCAATGGGTGAATCACAAAAGAGTATGCTATGTTTGGGACCAATGGTTTTGCCAGAAGAGGATCCAAAAAGGGTGCTTTAATTTTATAACAGAACAGTCCCAAAAGGCAGAGGCAATAAGGATGACATAATGTTCCTTGTTGCTTACAAATGGCTTCTATTATTTCACCCATGTTGACTTTTTATCATCTTCGGACTTAGGTCAGAGATACATAAACTGCAGGGTGATTTTATTTTTGACATCACGCCAGAACTATATCTCTTGGGTAATACCCATTGAATGGATCTGAGGCCTTGAGGTGGTGGTAATGTGCCTCATTCCACTGCCTAATAAGGCATTAGTTTTTGTAGAAGAGAGAGAGAGGAGGAAAAAAGGTAGCAGCTCTCATCTTTACACTGAGTGTTAGTAATAATAATATTTAAGAGAACAATACTCACCAGTTTTTCATATTCATTTTCTAGGCAATCCACAGTAGAGTTCTCATTTGACTTTAGCTTACCACATACTTTGTATAACAGCACTTGTTTCGATACTGTGTAAAACAACATCATTTGTTATAGCTCGAAGCATAAAGTATCCAGATCTTGGGGGAATGACTGAGATCTGGAGGCTGGGTAGTTTTTGTTCTTTTGTCAAAGCTGTTGACAGCTCTCCCACAATAAGCAAACACATTCGCTAATAGTTTTGGACAATCACGGTCATATGTTAAGTTTTTTCATCTTCCTATAGAAGCAATAATATCTATTAATGGAAATTGTTCTGAAAATAATTTATTACGAGAGTGTATGTTGTGTTAATACAGTTTTCCAGTTTCAGGTATTTAGTTTGTTCTCACTTTATTCTTTTCCCGCTTGCACAAAAAGTGGATCGACTGAGGCCACGAAAGGGAGATGAATATGTAAATGTGATGCGTTGTATTTATATAATGACAAAAGATATATTTTAGGATCACAACACCACTATTGTCTTATTAGTTTTAACCATGAAAATAAAGGATGTTGAAACAGATCGCTAAATGTATCATAGAAATATTGGTTTTAGTTTGGATTCACTTTAATCTTGTCCTGGTTTTGTTTTTTTGCGCCAGACTCTAACTTCTCATGTGTCTACAGTGCCTTACAGTTTTTATTGTATGCAGTGTGTATATACCATTTATACCAGGATATCTTCTGTTTTTCAAGGCTTAATAAATGTAAAGCACATTTCACAAGTCAGAAGTGCTTACTTCTGGACAAGAAAATAAATATTTAAAATAAACTTTAGCCTCTGTTTTATTCCCAGACTGTCAGTTTAGGCACTCAACTCAGAACAGGTCATATATATATCATTCAGGTTTAATGTCAATATTGATTGGTTTTTTTGTCATTTATAACTAAAGGTAGAGACCAGTCTAGATGTTGAGATTCTCTAAGGCTGAATGATTTCCTTTGTTCCAAGTGAGTCACATTCTTTGCAGTTTCATTTATTTTTTTTTCTGCTCAAAATTGGTTTTGTTCATTTTTGACAATGTGCTGTAATCATTCTTGTAGATGCTGGATTTTCTCTGCAGCAGTACATGCTGTTTCCTGACTCAAAAGGTGGCACTGTTGCCCCATTTCCAAATCAACTTTGCCATCCAGGCTTTTCTGCATTTTTTTTTTTTGTTTGCAATATAGGTCATGAATTTGCATACCTGATTAAACTGCTCTGGCTTCAGAAAAACCTTCACACAACTTTTTAAATAACATCAAATCACCATGTGCTCCATTTTTTTCTTTTGTTAACCTCATTGATAACAGTTGCATAATGAGAAGCATGGGAATTACAAAGAAAAGCAGACACTGGAGTTGAAAATAACCTTGTAACGTAAAATGTAACGCCTCTGGTGGGATATGATTGAGCATTTCACAGTTATGGGAGCTCTTCAGCAAAGACATGATGTTGTATTGACTGACTGGATGATGACGGCGACATTGGTATGCAAAGCCTTGACTCTCAGGAAGCGTTAAAAGGTCAACCTCTCAATAAGGATACTGGATCTGCCAGCGTCCTGTGCAGGTCTACGGATGGGAGACAACACAGCACATCCTCACACTGTTTACTGCGGGGGACATTTTCAGAAGAGCACACACAGCCAGAGCCTGTAGGAGTTATTTTCTGGACCACACCCCAAGCAGCTGTTGCATTAACTAGGGAACATTTTATAGATTTCAAATTACATTTAAGTCAAAATATAGACTGACACAGATTGACTCTTCAACATCCATTATCTTTCATGAGACTAAACATGGCTTCAGTGGTTTCTGATGTGCAGCTTTTGTTAAGCTGTTTTAACAACGGATTCCATAATATTATGATCTGTTAACAGCTTTCGTCCTCCGCTCACATGAGTTTAAGATATTTTAACTGGCCGGGGTATTTGTCACAATCATTCAAGAGGTGTTCCAACCTATTTTATCTTCTATTTTCTCACAGGGTATAACAACATTCACAAATATCTACAGTATATACATTACATTTGGCTGTGGACTTGATGGCAGAATACATTGGAAATTTCAAAGTTATGCAAATTACAGAAATAAAACAATAAAGTAGAAGAACAGCTGGCCTGGCTAACCTTTTCCCTGACAGTCAACAGTTATACTCGGTAGGCTACAGCAAAACTGAAACCATGTTTGTGACTCTGGGTATTACTAGTGTAGGCCGGATATGTTAGATTGAATCACATTTGGTGCAATTGTGTAAAAATAATTAAAGTCAAAGTTTCTCATTTACTTTACTGACCTATTTTCAAATGTTTAATCATTCTCTGTGAGCGTCACACCTTTCACTTATATATCATGGCAGTACCGACCTTAAAAACAACAAATTCAAAACAATTACTGGCCAGAATTCACTCAATATATTCTGTGTCAGTTCAATAAAAGCGTAAGACACTGATATGTAATCCCTTATATTACGGTGAGTGCGGTTACAAAATAAGCAATTATTTCTGTGCCTGCTGCACCACAGGTGATTAAAGATTTAAGAAGTCGATCTTCCAGCAGCTGCTGCAGGAAACAGAGAGAGATGGAGGGAAACCCTTAAGCTCCTCAGCAGCTCTTTGTGCTTTAATGGCATCTGATCTCGCTACAACGTTCAGCCGCCACAGAGGACAATTAAGTTTGGTAACACTCGCTGAATAATTGATCTTTCAAGTTGAGATTTTGTTTTGCACCTACTCAATTGTTTTGTAATCCGCATAATAAAACACACGAATAAACAACTAACTCCTGTAATTGCTTTTCAGACTTAAGATGCAATTTTAATGTGAATTTGAACTTTTAACACGTACTTAGCTTGAGGCAACTGTCAGTTTACAAGTTTTGTTTTGTCTCATCCACTTAACTAAAGTGATATTGTAAATGGCATGGATTTTTATACAGCGCTTTTCCACCTAGTAGGCACTTAAAGTGCTTTACATCAAGTTTCCATTTACCCATTCACACACACCTTCATACACCAGTGTCACAGCTGGAACACCACTGGAGGAAAGGTGGGTTAATGTCTTTCCCAAGGAACTCATTTTCTATTCACTTAAAACTAAAATATAGTTCATGCCAGATTCAGTCATTTTTAGTGGGACATATTAAAGTGCCAGAACTGAAGCCTAGCATTGTAAATATTAGGAGTTAGCCTAAATGTGCAAGTTAGTGCAGCAACAAAGAAGACAGCCACAGGTATGTGCTGTTCCCACTTGCAGTGGGTCATCTTGAGGATGCAACTGCAGTCTGAGTGCTTCTACAGCTCCACTTCCAGTGGAAGTGGCCTGTCAGATTCTCTCTGCTCGGGACCTGACAGACTGCATGGTCATGACACTCCTGATGTTCATTCAGCTGTTGTTCTCCTGTTTCCTTCAGACAGTGACTGCAAATTGTCTGTGTTTCTGAATTCAAATAAATACTTAAGGAAGTCTTCTCTGATGGGCTCATGTACAAACTATATATTCTGGACCCACCTGGGCTCTAGCTGCCTCAGGGCCCTCTCTCTGTGTTGTGGCCTTTGTGTTGGTGCATGTGTGTGTGTGTGTGTGTGTGTGTGTGTGCATGTGTGCGTGCATGTGTGTGTGTGTGTGTGCATGTGTGTGTGTGTGTGTGTGTGTGTGTGTGTGTGCATGTGTGTGTGTGTGTGTGTGTGTGCATGTGTGTGTGTGTGTGCATGTGTGTGTGTGTGTGTGTGTGTGTGTGTGTGTGTGTGTGTGTGTGTGCATGTGTGTGTGTGTGTGTGTGTGCGCGCAGTAAAGTGGTTGCTCTGTGAGTCTGACATTTTGGATCCACCCATGTGCCATGTGTATAGATCTGAAAGAGGAAGCGATGAAACAGAAAGCACAGCGCATATTACTTTGTGTTACATGGCTTTCATAAAATTCACAAATTTAGAGTTTAATTTAATAAATTTTAAAAAATGACCTTACTTTGTTAGCCTCCCTCCAGTGGCTCCTGCATACACCCACACTGACCAAATTTAAGAACAGTGCATACAGTGTCTACTGTTCGTGTCGTCAGTTACTAAAGAAAACAAGATAACAGTAACAATTAGCTCTTTTTAAAAGCATTAAATGTACATCAGTGTGCTTCAGGCTCTTGCAGCAGTATTTATTTGGCTTGATATTTATTTTTACGGAGAAGACAGCAAATGATGAATGCGTGTTTGCTCCATTTTTCCTACTAAGTGAAATATCACAAGGAAGCAAAAGGAAAAATAGAAATTACCATTATGCGATTTCTGAGGCAAAATGAGAGGCTGTCAAAGGCCAACGCAACAGGTCAAGGCGAGATGGTTATAAAAAATGAGGTCAAAGCCACTTAAGTATAGCTGCCATCATGTTTGACTGTTGACAGTGTAATTCAATGGCATTGTCCAAGAAGCTATATTTTTTCATTACAGTGCATCACCTGAATACACCAATGTCAAATGACAGTAAGAAAAAGCAATATATTATGTTTTTATTATAGCTTTTAATTATGGCTGACTCACCAATTTCATACACCTTTTGTTGCACAGACATATAGAGCCATGTAAGCCCTCTGATACCGGTGCTATGGTAACAATAATACAATTACCATTGCTTTAATTAATATTCATTTAAGAACAACCCATCCATGCTCTTAATTATCAAGGAGATTTAATGAGTGTCTCTTCAGATTCAAGAGGCTCCTGAAATGGCCCCCACTTTATGTGAGCTCATGTTAACAACACAAAGGTTATCAAAGTAGCCAGTTAATGTAATGGTGGTGATTGAGCTTAATAGCCACTCAGATAAAAACCCAGGTGCTTCACTAAATATTGTGTACAAAGGTCACATTCTGGTCGTAGCTGCTGAGAAACTGAATGCAGATATACATTCATAAATGGCTAAAAGAGTTCATTATTTAAGCCATAATGTTTGATTTAACTTTGAGCAGGGTTGGTTACAGCCATAGTGAGCTCTATGCTCCTCCAATCCCAGAGATAAAGGGAGATTTGTTATCAGCACAAAAGGAAGTTCTGTCTAGTGAGGGCAAATTAAGCTAATGAGCACTCTGCACTGTAAAAGCTCTCTGGCTTTTTTGGGATTTCTATTGGATTGAAAATTTGGGCCGTTATAAAAACTATATTTGCACCAAAACTAATAATATGTCTCATTAAGTTTGGTACATATTCTGTGCTTATGTTTTGAGATGGGAATGAGAAAACAATGTAAATTCAACACAGAGTTAATAAAGGAGATATTAGCTATGTGGTTTGAATATAAAACTTAGAAGACAACAACATTTATCAGAACCAGGCACTTTCAACTCAAGGACATTAAATCTTTTCAGGATTTGCATTTTTTGCAGTTCTACTCATTTTATTGTTACCTTTACATTTTCTTGCTCACCCTTTAATAATAAAAAATGATGACATGTATGTCTTTCTTTGCGAGTCTTCTATTCTTCTTTTGTTATAATTAACGACAGCTGCATGTGAGAAGAGAGCGGCGGTGCCAAAGGGCAGCTTACAGAAAACATACATCAGCTGTGCGCTCTATCTGTATCACTGCACAAATGCTATAGGGGGCAATGAGCTTCTTTAAATAGCTCTGATTAATTAATGCTTTTCATTAAAAAAAAAAAAAATGCAGAAGTTTGATTTCCCACTTGTTATGTATTTGAGGGGTGTCTGTGTCAAAAGAGCACCTGACTCAACATTGTGCACAACCTCAGGTGCCCTAACCCCTGTTGTTACCCCTTCAAGTAGTTGTCACGCCATGTTGTTTGCTGTAGGTGCTTCCAGCTCCATCTCTTACACAATCTTCATTTAGTCACGCTTTGTTTTCTTCCTCTTTGTCCTGTTTTAGCTCTTTCTAGTCCATTGCATCACTGTTTTGTCTCCTCTGTAGTGTCAATGGTTAACACCTCCCCATATTCTGCCCTTCTTTTCAGTCTTTCATTGTTCCTTTCATTGTTTTGCATCACCATCTACTTCACTTACACTACGGCCAATAATTAAAGTTAAAACAGGTCCCTATTGGAGCCAAGACTCCTTTAATATTAGATTTAGTGATCCATATTATACTGCTTAGAAAAAAACACACAACAGTACAATCAGTATTTTCTGTCCTACACCTGTAGCATTTCTGTTAAAGTTGTTCATATTTTTAACAATCTTGCAGTGCCTACTTGGTGCAGAGAGTGACATTGCTTGGCCTTTTCCACCCCCTGTATCCTGCTTGGCTATGCGTACTGGCCCCTGGTGATTGATGAGTGGGCAGAGGGAGAAGATATCTCTCCCCAGGTTACAGCGCTGCTGCAGTGATGGATAGTATTTTAGAAGTCTTAGCAGAACTGATGGGTCTTGGGTCTTGGAGAGCCCAGAGCTGTGAGCCAGAAGACAAAGCAAGATGCCACTAGAGTAGATAGAAACAGGGGTGGGAGAATGGGAAGAAGTAGAACTGATTATTTGTATTTTCCTATTTTCCTGTCAGCATGTGCTGCTGTGCATTACAAATGTTTATTGTCTGTTACCTCAAGGACAATATTTTACACATTTAACAAACAGAGAGTTTTTGGTTCACAAAAGTTTTGGTCCCAATGTGTTCTTTCTGAATACATTTAACAAATCTAACTTTGACCCTTGACCTTTTGACGTTTTAGAACTGTGTGTGGTTGAGCATATTGTAGAAGGCGGTAGCTGGAAGGAACAACTTTATGCATAAATACTCTTTAGACAATCAACAGTAAAACAGCTTGAATTACAATTAAAACATTCTTAAAATTGATCTATTTTCCATTGTTTTGCCATCAGAACAAAAAAAAAAATTTAAATGTGTATTTAGTCTGCCTGCACTAAAAACATGGATTTCTTTATTATATATATATTTTAAAAGTAATTTTGTAAGTTTTGTACTAACTTTAATGCACATATTGGTCAAAAAACAGCAGATTTGTATTTCCTTCAGCAGCATAAGTAGAGCTAGCAGCTATCATAAATTAAACGTGCCATCTTCATGTGGGACATTTTTTATTCACTAATGCCTTGCACAGTAATGCTCTGTAAGAATGTTTTTCTGTGTTTTACTTATGGCTTATCGCTTGAAATATTTTCAACACCACACAAACTGATATAAAAAAAAAAAACAAAAAAAAAACAACAAACAAAGCTTAGACTGAAAAACACAAAGTCAGTGTGTGACTGAATGTCAGCATCAGTTTTGTATTGAAGACTGGTGAGAAGGTGCTTTTGTAATCTGCCCATGTCCCACCTTTCTGGGACCCGTATTTGATCATCCTCCTGCAGTGAATTAACTGGAAATCAATCACGACGATGCACAGGAACCACAGAGAAACTGACAGAAAATACTATAATCAGTTTTTTTATTATCACTGGAGATACAGGAGTTGCCCCTGAAGGGTCATATCAAGTTTAAAGAAGTAATGGCTATGCCCGACAAGTCAATCCTTCCTTTTACAGTGAATTCTTGGATACTAAAGAAATGAATACCTCTCTCAGTGCAGCAAGTATGATAATGAAACTTTCAAGTAACTGATGAGATTCATTACCAGATCTCTTCAGAACAACAGCAAACTTGGCCAACTTCCACAAACAACACACAAATAGTGCATACAGTGGCATCCTTTATGACCAACATCCATTTTTTATCCTAAATCTAAACAGGTTACTTTGACAGCCATATGCAGCATGACCCTCCCACTCAAACAACAAAATGAAGGCACAAACACCTGTCACTGCTCACTTTTTTCACCAGTAGACCTCGCTAAAGCAATATACCACACTGGAGTATCAACCAAGGTGGTCGGCTGTGATAAATTGGCATGGATTAAATGTCAAACCTGAAGAAGATTCACCCCTTGCTGGAGCCAGAGTGAATCTCTTCATATTAGAACAAGTCAGTCGAATAACAGACTCCTTGGTCAGCACATAATCTTTCTGTATTGGCAGATAATTTAATCATATAGGCTAATACAAGGGGTATGTAACAAGGTGACACAGGTTTATGATATCATGGAACTCTTGTGACAGGTGTGCTGTGTGAATATCGTTACAGGCATGCAAAAAATATTAGATCTACATTTTAAATTTAACTTTGAAGTGGAGGCAGCGCCGTCCGTGTTATTGAGTGGACGAAGTTCGAAGGATTCACAGCATTAAGATGATTATACAAAATTAGAGACAGCAACAAAAATGGAGTTGGGGCAGTGGTGGGTTAAAAGTTTTTAAGACAAAGGCAATTGGCATTATGAAGGATAAAACAGTTAAAAAAGGCTGTTTGCACGAATGAGTCAGCTGAATGTTAGGCTAATGTAGGCTGGCATAGGCTGAATAGTAATAGTAAGACTCTGATACCTGCCAGAACACACTGCACTTTTTGGACTGCACAGGACTCCCATTTTGTCGGATGGCAGTGCTTATGTCCCTTTACCTATACAATAAGTTGGCCCCATGCCATGTTAACATAGCACGTATCAAGTCTTGCAGAGACGCAATTCACTGTAAGCTTTTAACACACAGCACCTTTTAAGAATAAACCAGAGTGTGTTGTATACTGTTGAGAAAATAAGGGGAATGTGAGGAAATGTTGTTAGGATTACTACAGCCTGTTTCAAAGAAATCAGAAAGCTATGAGTATGAAAGCACTATGAGAACACCAAAAGATTTAGGATGTGAGAAAGACTGTGAGAGTATACTGTTCCTGCTCATTCACCCAGGGGCTGAGAGATTTCCCTTGTGAACAGTAATTAAACAAAAGTCTCAAGTGAATGAAACCGAGCAAAACCCACAACGAGAAACACTAAACTGTGCCACATTTTTTGAGCCACAGGCTGGCACTAGGTGCCTCTTGCGTTTTAAAATAGCCATCCCCCATCTTTGTTAAACTAAAAACACTTTCTCTTCTGCAGTGTTATGTGTATGACTGAGTCAGAGTGGCTACAATGTGATTTAAAAGCAGCCCGTACACATTTGGCTAGTTAGCATTTGTATTTTAGTTTAACACAGACCTCTGCACTGCGATGGTTCAAGAAGCAAGTGCTGAAATAGCTAATTGGCTTCTCTGTGGTTATTATGTCATCCAAACTTCTGCTGGACATGCTGCAGGTCCACTGCTATGGCCATAGAGCAACACACAGTACTTACACAAAGCCCATCGTGAGTACCAGGCCAAAGTGGCTTTACAGCGCTCTTTAAAAAACAAACACTGAATCTAACAGGAAAAATGTATGCCATTCCTGTTGTTTAATACATCATTGCATTTTTATCTTCAGCCTTACTTTATGTCCAGCTTGGAATCCTGGCAGCCAACCAGAGATGAGATGAGGGTTTGTGGTATAGCAAGCTGGACCAAATGACTGTACATGTGCACTCTCTGCCTGTGTGTGCTTGGACTCTGATGGACCACTGCCCAGAACTAAGTTGTCTCTGGGAAAGGGGGAGATTTGAAGTTAGAGCACTTTGCTTGTTCAGATCAAATTAGTGCTTTATTCTGCTTAACTGGACACAGAAACACGAACTATTTGGCAAGCCTAGTGCTGAAACTGTCTCTAAACCTTGTCAGTACTGTATAAACTTAAGGTAGAGAGTCAATGAGCTCCATTACTTGCAGGTTATAGGCCTTTTCAGGTTTCTTGAGATTCCATGTGCACCTGCAGCTACATGGTTCCTTTAGTTAGGTGGCAGATTTAAAACATTTATGTCTTTTCTGTGCCATGCTTCATTTTTGTCAGGTAGACTACTAACAATGCTAATATTTTTTATTTATTTGTAGGTATGGAGGAAGCGACAACACTGTAGTTCTGATGCCTTTTGTCTGAGGATAAACTGAGAACTGTGAATTTCTCCTGTTCACATAGTAGCTTTGGAAGAGAACATGCTTACAGCTCTTTCGGTCACCACACTTTTTTATGAATGGGGCTTTTGGCTTCTTCAGGATTCTCTTTTCCAGGCACAGTGAATAGATTTCTTGAAGCCCGAACAGAGAGAAGATTTGAGTCAGAGTGTTTGGGTTTCTGAGGTTGACTGAGCTGACAGAAAAAGGGAGGAGAATAGGTTTGTTCCATTTTTTTTTTAGCTTTCAGCTGCGCTATCGTCAAGTGTTCCCATATGTGCTTCTGTATAAATATTAATTTCCTCAACGTTCTGCATCAACAGCTCCAACACATTCATTTATCTATATTTGCAACTTTGGAAAATGCATCCCTCCTGGACTAAAAGCAGTGTTAGCAGGAACATTAAAATCTTTAAGAGAAGGTTTAGAATGGGTAATGTAAGCCAATAAATAGAAGACATAATTAATGTTAATTAAATGTTTGAATTATTTGGATTTCTATATTTATTTTTCTCTGATGTTCTCTTCTCAAACTCAAACTCTACACAAAGTCACAGCATTAAAATTGTAAAGAAATTTGCAGAATAGCTTTAATCTCTATTTATGCGTCTGTACTTCCAAAAGCAACAGAAAATGTAGACTTAGATTTCTAGTGTTTACTTTGCAGCCATGGACTCGGCTAGAGGTTAATGCAACAAGAACTGTTTGCCTTGCAGTGACAAATTAGTATAATGGATTTGGTTTGGATGGTGGAGAAGGCTATAAATGCTTTGTGCGGCAGTGCACTTTTGGCTTTTCAAGATGTTAACGTACTCAAATAAGAAACAATGAAAAAAGCCTCTGAAGAACAGTGCAAAATGTAAATGCTGTCTGTGTCTATGCAAATGTGTTTCTACTGTTCATGGTTTATCATAAGCACTTACAGTTGCTGAAAGGTCTTGTCAGTGTTTATACATTATGTTCTATATTTGGTTATTGCAAGAAAATTAAACACGCTTGTCAGTTTGGGTTTCCCAACCGGTCTATCATATTATGACAAACAGAGCGGGACATTTTTCACCCACATGTATCACACACAACACACAAGCATACACGTATATCTTTGTGAGGACATCTCCCAACAGACTGTATCTCTAGATCTTATCATAAACCTAACTCCTGACAAATATTATAAAAATAATAACCTGAAAAATGAAATCTATGAAGACAGATAACCTAACATACTTATTTTGTCCTTTCCACTACCCATTTTAGGACCAGGCAGAAACTGTCCAGTAACGTCAACATTCAATATTTGCAAACGACATCTAAAATGAATACAATACATTTGAATTAAGTGGCCTACTCCAGTTGCTTGGTTGTTAGCACAAGACTCTTACATGTCCTTCTCCCTGGCTCCCAGGGAATGGCAGGTCTGTCTCAAGGTAGCACCTCTTTATTTTAAGCTTTTGTAGGCTATTGTGCGTATTATTTGTGTGCTGTGTGTGTCTGTGTGTAGGCACGGCTGTCACAAATGGATGTATTTTTTGGATCCATGTAAAGTATGTGAAATGTATTGCATAGATGTATTTTTATAGTTATTTATATTGTATTTGTGTTTATCTTATGGGACAGCAGATGGAAACTAGCCTGTAGCATGTTTACATTTATGTTCTATTGTTTCATGTATGTCCAGTAACATGCATTGTCCTGACCAAATTAATAATTATTATGGTATTATTATTATTATTATTATTATTATTATTATTATAATAGTAGAATATGTAATGCCTGGGTCCCTCTGTGTTGAAGAGGTTAGTGATCCTGGCTTGGGTGAGGAATTTTGGGGGTTTGAATCCCAGGGGAACAACTCCGTCCACAGGTGCCAGTCCCAAGCCCGGTTAAATGGAGAGGGTTGCATCAGGAAGGGCATCCAGTGTAAAAATATTGCCACAGCTACACCCGCGGATTACTCCGCTATGGCGACTCCACAGCTTAATTTGTGGGGGACCACAAGGGAATAACTGAATCTGGCACATCTTTTTTTTTTTTTCAGAAGTTTCTTAAAGTAACAAAAAAGCCCAGAATTTATTTTCTGGCATTCCATGTACATTTTTACTATTTTGAATGAATGAATGACTCTCACGATAATACTTTCAGTTGTGTGGCTAATTTGAAGAAGGCTTACACTAATGTTGGGTTCAGTAAAGGATGGGGTGGAAGTGGTGTGAGGTGTGAACCAAAGCTCTGGGGACTAGGACTACTGTCTAAATGGTTCACTAGAAATTATGTGAATTATTGTAGCACATCTGAAAAACCTCTTGACATTAATTAAACATCCCTCTGCTGAAAGTAACTCCTGATTAGACCATAAATTAATCCATAAAACCAAACGCAAATGCAGTTCCTCTTTTCCAGCTCTGAGCTGTTTAACCGTTAGTGCTTCTGCAGTATGGTTCACACTCAGTCAGCTCGTATAAGGTATGTAGAGAAAATTATTAATGCATGGACGGCTTCAAGTCTGTTTTGATGACACATACTCTGCTGATTAAATAGAGCATATGCTCCTGAAAGTAATTTGCAGTTTAGCCTATGTGCTTGCCCTTTTCATTCTCAGTTATTGTGCCAGTCCTCTTTCGAACATAATGCTGAGTGACAGACAAGTATTCATAGAAAAAAAAAAATCACTGAAGATGGCTGTCGGTTAGCTGTTCATTTTTACACACTACCAGAAAATAAAGTGTAAAACTTTTCTCACAGGTTTCCATTTGGAATAGCAGAAAAGACTAATGTCAGACCATAGACTTATTATATTATGTTATTGCGCAGGTCCGAAATATGAAGCATTCTTATCTTGAACAAAAATTATAGTGTTTTTTGGATTTTTAATGTTTCTAAATTTAATAGAAATATAGAGCCTCAAAATCATAAATAATGCAAAAAAAAAAAAAGGACTCATTACGCCAGTGTGCAGATCAACAACCACATTTAGTTGTGAAAACATATCAAATTTTTTCAGATCAAAACTGTCCACACATTTTTATATTATCTTCTTCTTCTTCTTCTTCTTCTTCTTCTTCTTCTTCTTCTTCTTCTTCTTCTTCTTATTATTATTATTATTATTATTATTATTATTATTATTATTATTATTATTATTATTATTATTGAAATATACAAAATAAGCTTTATATCCCAGGTGTTTTTGTAGTGCTGTAGTTGCAAAGTAGCTCCTATAGTAAGTGTCAATCCTTAAACGTTTCCATAGTGCTTTATCCAGCAGGGTCTGCAGTTTGTAACCAGACGCCGATCCCGGTAGGACACTGTGTCTGTCTATGAGTGTGATATGTATAAAACATTATACAACTATACTCTCTGCTGCTTTTGCTTTGTACTTGCTCCTGTACTTGTGAGTTTCTAAGACTATTAAGCAGACATGTACCTCTTGTAACACAGTCCAGGAGCTGCTCAGGGAGTCGTAAAAGACCAAAAAGACCAAGCGGCTGAATAGTTATGAATGAGCGTGTGCAGCAAAGGGATGTAGCCGTGGCTGCAGTGAGGGTGGACTACTGTGGTGGGAATAATAACTCTTTCAGTTCACCAGTGGCCATTTTTTCTTAAGAAGCCACCACAAATCCTTATTTTGCAGACAAAGCACTATGGCAGGGGGAGGCTTTTGTCTTATTCAACAGATTGCGTTGTCCTCTATCTTAGGTGACTGCACACAGCTCACTTATCAAGCCTTGCTGACAATATGTACTAACTGTCAGACAATTTTACAGCCTCACTTATAACGCTGTGCTGTTACAGTGGCAATTTACTGCGACTCCAGCTTTTTGTGTACATATTACTTGGACCAAAATGGCAACATATTATCCCCATTTTTTATCCAGCCAACATTATGCTTTGAAAAGGGTTTGCAATGCATCAGAAAGACAAACACTGTTCTTCCTCTTATTTTTCTTTCATGTTCTGCTTCAAAACTATTATGTGCTTATGAGCTTTTGGAGCTAATTAGTGTGCTTTTGACCATTTGAAATATAGCAGTACTTTATATATTTTTTTAAAAACATGAGAAGGTCTTTTTTCATGCAGTTTATGAAGACATTTTCTTTAAGTAGCAAATAATTTAATAAAAGTGCTCAAAATGGAACTGATAGATGTTGTTGTTTCTGTGGAAAATAATGGAGATAATGTACCTGATTGTTGAAATGCTTAATATCACGCATTGGATTAGCTACAAGATAGTTTCTGTGTGTGTAATGGCTGTTCGACAAATGAGGACACTATAAAAACCCAAAATAACAAATGGCCATAAAGAACCCAAACAGCAGCTCAATCATATGGAGGTGAGGAGATGTGGGGTGTAAGCGGTTCCTCACATGAGTCAGCATTATAGCCCGCAGTTTGGAGCAATTAATCTCTGCTGATTTTCACTTTCTTCTCATTCCTTTTCCTGTTTGCTCCTTATTCATGCACATATGTGAAGGCTGCACTTGAAAACAAATACATCCAGACTCCTTATACTTTATGTGAATAATACTTCACAGTAGAAAGTCACCTTGTTCTTCTGTGTCACAATAGTTCAAAAAGGAACAAGTCACTTTTGTGAAATCCTTGGATAAGCCTTTGATGTTGACAGTTATCAGAAGCCCCAATCGTTGTGTTTGCTTTATGCTCAGTTTAGAAGAAAAGCAGAAGCAGTTTCTTAGCTGGGAAAATAATCATCATTGGCCCAAGTAAGATATGGAAATAGGTATACTATGATTACCATATTTTGGAAAAGACATATGATGAGTAACATTAAGGTCCAAAGCTACAGGATGTGAGAAGCCTGCAGATTAGCTCTGTAGTAAACAATCTAGATGACTATAGCTGTTCGTTGGAGTCTTCTTCATAATCACAATATCCATATTTCAAAGTGCTTTAATTGTAATAATTCTATACTGTTCCTTGTGTAACATTCACACTTTACATTTCAAAATAAATGGCTGAAGAGCACTGCAGTGCAATTGCAGTGACTTAACGCAACATTCAACATAGTCATTGCAAAGTGCATGTTTTCCTTTTGTTGCTGTCAGTCACACTGGTTAACTAACCTAAATGTTTATTTTTATCAGCCTCTTATTCATCTCAATTGTTATTTAATGCAGTTATAACTCTATACATAAATAAATATTTGTTAAAAACCCCTCATCAGTTGATCCACTGTTTTGTTGGACAGTCTATACTTGTCACACAGTGTCATTTAAACCTAAAAGGATCAGTGATAAAGTTCTAATCTGTCGAGTGTGTCATCTGTGGTGGTCATTTGTTTGTTGTGCACTCTAGGCTTGGTGCAGTAAAGAGCCTTTTGGGGGAACATGTTATTCATTGTCGCGCTCTGCTTTCTTGATGTGGTGTAAAGAGAAATGAATCAATACTCGCTGTGCTCCAAAGCAAACAGTTAAAGAATAATTGAATGAGTGCCTCTCAGACTGAGACAAATGACTCTCATCTATGAGTGATTGAACACCATGCTGCCTTGCCCTTCGCTATATACCTTACATTTCCAGCCTCACTCCCTTTTTCTAATTTCTTTCCTCTACACCAAATTGAAATTTAAATGAGCCTCAGTGGCACAACAAACAGTTTTTTTATCTGACTTATTTTTCTGGTGCAATAAGGGAGCTAAAGTTTGGAAGAGTCCAGGTGTAAGTTTGACATTACTATTGAGTATTCAGGTGGGTTTCTGCTTCATTGTGTCTGTATTCCCTACTGACATCAAAGCTGATGCTGGCACAAATTGCCTCAGTAGCGTCTGGCAGGCCACTGATTCAGAAATTGGAGAGAAATGAAAACAAGGACCAACTATCGATAAAGATGTCAGGGTTTAACAGTAAACATTGGGAAACTGCATAATTAGTTGCAAAGGCATTTCTGTGTTGAAAATGTTTTAATAAAAAATGGCATTTGTGAGGAAAAAAGTGAAATATTAAACCTACTACTCATAGAGATTGCACCACCTTTATATCAATATGCAACTATACGCTTAAAATTACATTTATACATGTTTAGGTCCAAGCAACACGATTATGGTAACATGTCACATCATTATCAAATACAGCCCAAATATATTTTATGTCTATATCTTTAAAATCCACTCAAAGCTTCATGCTACAAAGTGTGTGTGTTTAATTAAAATAGTCCTGTGAGTTGATGGTCCTACGTTGAGTTTGCTTTTAATTGCTTTCTACTTTTAATCAAGGTTTTCATTTTGATCAGTTGCCCAAACTGGCTGCAATATAAAACATTAAACAATATAGCTCAGTTCTAAAACGTCTCTACAAAAATCCTATAATCATTTCTTTCCCATTTTCAGTGCATGACAAAAGGCTACTGGGATATTAAAAGTGTTGCATCCAATAAAGCACAAATCATAGCTCTGCCTGACTTTGGTGCACAGTGATGTCACAGACATTAAAGACTTGTAAATGCAAAAAGTGGGGCATGCCTATTTAAAAACATGTTAATCACCAACAAGGCTATAATTAGCAGCTTCGTTTTGATGTGACTTTTCTGATGTGAGTTTAGCTCTGTGAATAAAACATGCATTATTACTAAAAATAATCAAACGTTAATGCTTTTTTTTTAATGTGTCCATGTGCCGTTCTTTGGGGACACAATTCTTTTACATTAATGATAAATGACAATCAGAGACAGATACAGAGAACCAAACTTGTTTCCTCACACCACTGTGCTTCATTTAATTTTTAAAAAGGCCTATGTTTTCATCAGGCTCTGTCCCAATAACGTCACCTCTTTTTGTGTGGGAGTTGTGATTAAACAGTTTCACATCATCATGGGGGGGGGGGACTTCCCAATCTCCAACAAAGATCTAAACGGCTCCACTCTCTCCAAGTGCGTGTGTCTTATTTGCATAATTGGACATACTTTAATCTTTCATTGTATCATAATTATATAAACATACAGAGAAGAAACTCAACTGTATAGATAATGTCTTATAGATAAATTAAACATCAGGCTTGTATGAGTCTCAAGAGCGAGTTGTTAAAGTAGATGTGTGGATGTCGTCATGAAAGACATCCACTAAAGAGATGTTCTGTATACTTTAAGCACAGCCTCTTGCATAAAAGCTGTCAACCATTGTCATCCGCTGTTTCAATACAATGTAAGGTTGCAGAAGAGTTAGGATCCTGCCGTGGATTTGAATGAATGTTCTCCTGCTGGCTCTCGAGACACCAGAATGACAGGCCTTTGAGAAACACAAAACTTTTCCCCTTCTGTCCCCATGTTCCATTGCTGCTGTATCTTTCCCTCCTGTTGGACATGAAGCTAGGTTTTTTTATTTATTTATTCTCTTTTTTGTCAGACAGTGAGATACAAGTTCAACCGCAAAGCAGTGACCCGTGGTAGGACTGCAACATTCCTGACAACATAACAGAGCAAAATAACCCAGATGGTCAAAAGGCTAGCTGAACAAGGGTGAAGCAGGGTGTGAGGAAAACCATATATCAGCGAAGAACGAGAACAGCAGGGAGAATAGAGGTACGGCGTGAAGAAGGGCACATAAGTAAGAGCTGTACAGGATGTTGGTGTGGCTGTTTAGGTTTGATCCTCTTCAGTGCTATGAGTTTCCTGCCTGCTATTTCATCTTTCTCACAATCTTTTTTCCTCTGGCAAGAAGAACAAAATCTGCTTTGCATAATCCTAATCATTTGATGACACTTATAGTTCAGAAGGAGTTGGAGGAATGACACTCTCTCTCAAAGTTTTCCAGAAGTGAAATATGAACGTTTCAGAAGAAAAATTATATACCATTTAACTTCCTTGTTTTCACACTTTGTGGCATATTTTGAGGAAAGAAAAGATGAAGGCAAGAGACACACTTTGTATTGTTTATATAATTATAATGGGTTTGATGATGAAGAAATAAACTTCTCACATTAACATAGCTCTGCATGAACATGTAAAATGTAAACACAATTTCAAGAGCACTGTCGTTACCAGGTGTCTCTGCATTATCAGCTTTTGAACCAAACAAAGTTACCAGATAGACAATATGCTCATACTGCAATGGCCTTTGGTCATCATCTCCCTTTTCTATACTTTGAACAGCGCAATTATCTCATCAGGCTGTCTTCTTTTGCTCAGTGTCTCATCACAGCCTCTTCATGTACATACAGTGCATGACACACACACACACACACACACACACACACACACACACACACACACACACACACACACACACACACACACACACACACACACACACACACACACACACAGCTCTGAGCTTAATCAGCTGGCTAACAACTTACTTCCACCTAGATTTGTCCTTCCATTATTATAAAAAATATATATGCTGCACAAAACACAAAACAATTGACCTTTAAGCTAATGCCATCTCTCTCTCTTATTTTCTCATTTTCTCAGTTCTACTGATTAGACTGTTGCCAGGATACTTGTGAACTACTTCAGTTTTATTGGTGTTATTTGTAATTCAGAAATTTCATTGATTGTTTTATTTGGTTTCAAGTAAATCCCTGGAAATATACTGGACTCCAGAATGTGTAAGACTGTGGACTGTTTTTTTCAGGTGGGCAGAGGATGCAAGCTTAAAAAGTTGTATTTAGCTCTGCTCTAGGTTTGTGGGTGTCTGCACATCCTATCCTAAAATCTCAGTCAATTTTAGCTTACTCCTTATAATAGCTCATCCACCCTTCAGCCTGTATCCATATTCACTCTCGCTCTTGCATCAGAAGACGTTTGGCACAGTTGTCGCCAGCTCCTGTGTTGCAGTCGGTGCCGTGTTTGATCCTCGGTGTGGCCTGTATGTGTACTGCTCCACTCTTTTCTGAAAGTCAAGTGTGCGCTGATATGAATAATTAAAGTGCTGGGGAAGGAAGGCTCATTCTTCTTTTTTACAGAAGTCAACATCCCAACAGCACTAGCCTGTTTGTCTAAAGTTTTACTGGATCTGTTTGTGAATGTGTTCTGTAATGTTGCTTTTCTCATTCCCTTCTGGAGTCTAATCATTAGAAATCGTAGTAAAGTAAAAAAAAATATTCTGGGCCACTGCAGTTGGCCAACCTTTGAGTCCACACGACAGGCCTGACTTTCATTTTAATGCTCCCTCATTCCTTCACCTTCCTCCAGCGAGATAGGGAAAAGGGCAGGAGGGGCCTGGCTGTGATATGAAATGTACTGATTGCAGCCCAGACTATGGTGTCCTTAAGAAAATTGAATTGACCGGCGGTTATGTCTCAATACAGTGAGCTTGGTGGCCTACTCCACCTCTCTCTTATCTGTTGGGCCCCAGACTCGGCATGTCCGTGTCGTTGTGGCGATGCGTCACTGTTTACATCTGACCATGTGTGCAGCAGCCATTTGAAATGTAAGCCTCAGAAGGCCAAGATGCTGCATAAGAAATCCAAGTTATCAGTGTGGCAGAAAGCACGCTCTGCAGGCTTAGGAAGCACTGGGGGCTCTTTCCTCACAGTCACTCTCTCCCATTCAATTCCTCTTCTTCATGCTCTTATCCTCTTCAACCTGCGTACAAAGTCTCTCATATCATATAACACTCTTGGTTATATTTTCTCATCCTTTACTTCGGTCCCACTTTAGCCTGTGATTTGCCTGTGGCTCCACATTTTCTATATTCCTTTTTTATTCATTTATGCATTTTTCTATGCAGGGTTTCAAACTCAAAGCACATAATTGCTCCCTGTGGCCCCTGGATTTTCTAGTAATAGCAATAATGATGCTTTTTGGTTTGCTAATGTCCCCCACTCTAGTACCAGAGGTCATGTCAGATAAACAAAAAAGATGATATGATCAATCATTCCCACACAAGTCCCAAAAGAAAACCCGCATCCACATGGTTTTGATAGTGAATGTCTGTTTTCACACTGTGGAAACATGTTTTTTATTGTAATGCACATTCTGTCCTGAGGTCAATAAAAAATAGATACAATCATCCTTAGTTGATTGTTTACTTTTATGTGGACTTCCATTGTTCTTTTGTCTGTCAACAAAAACAAGTTGAGTTCAATCTACAACACTGCAGTCTTACTCTCAGCAGCCAGTTGCTACAGTTTGACACTGCTGCTCCTCAGAGACTGCAGCATTTTGGCTTCACCTGTTGTTGTCACTGAGACAACTTGATCGTGTCATCTGAGCGGCTGTGGAAGCGGTGCTCTGGATGTGGCAGGATCAGAGTGAGGGAGACTTTTGGGAAGCTGGCCTGTAGTGCTCAAAATAAACAGCAAGATTAAAAGCTTCTCAAAATCAGTTATTTATTTGGGAAAGAACAAAAACATTATTTGTGTATTTGAGTATTGGCCCACAAGTCCAGGGAGTCCTTTTGGAGGCAGGCCGACAAACCTATTAAATAGCATGTGCTAACAAAATGGTTCTTTCCTGTCACTGACACAACCTCCTTTTTGTGTAATTATAATAAATAAAAAGTACATGAAAACTGGTTTTTGAACCTGTATCATCAAGGGACCACATTTGCAGGTAATGGATGTGGTGTCCTGTGAACTAGAGGAAAGAGGAAAAGGGACCATCCAGCTTGTTTTTGGTACACGGTAGAAAAGCCATCTCTGATGGTATATGGTGTGGACAGCTAACATCTGGAAAGGTACTGTCAATGCTAAAAGATATATAGAGGTTTTAGAGCCTTAACTTTCAGGGAAGGCCTTGTATATTTCAGCAAGACAATGCTAAACCACACCGCATCCATCACAAGGGCATGTCTATGCATGAGAAGAGTCCAGGTGCTGAACTGGCCTGCCTGCAGTCCAGACCTTTTACCAATAGAAAACATTTGGCATATACAAAATATATATAAGACATCCCAGGATTGTTGAGCAGCTAGAATCCTACATCATACAAGAATGAGACATTCCTCTTCCAAAACTCCAGTAATTGCTCTCTTGACTTCCCAAACTGTTATTAAAGAGTAACAATGGTAAACATGGCCCTGTCCCAACTTTTTTGCAATTGGGTTTGTAACTTATAAATGCCTACCCCCTTTCCCAGTTTTCATTCATGTTGACACATAGATATATACATAGATACAATTATACATACTATATATATATATCATACATATCCAGTTTTTGAGTGAATGCAGCCCTCTATACATAAGCCATACAAAGCACCTGTGCATGTGCCATGTATGTTTGCTATTCCTTTGAAAAAAAATCTTTGACTGAAAATATTTTAAATATATACAGAACTTCAAAACCCTTCCTCAAATGTGTATTGTCTGTTGTATGCATATCGTTTGTTTATACATTTTTGTGCTCTAACAAAGGACTACCCTTTAATTCCTCATCTAATCCATTCCGCTGGTCTACCCCACACCGAGTGAAGAACATGTTTTTAAAGTGGTACGGACACATTTTAGGTTAATTTTTCCTCGCAAGTCAAATTTTATGTCCCTGTCACATACCATTTTTAGGATATTATTTGGAAGCAAATTGTGCCTTGCTTTATAAATTATTTGTAGGGTTTAAAACGTTTACCAAATCTTCAATTGTTATTATTTGTGACCTTAAAAACAGTGAAAGTCTATGGTTCTTAAACCCAGTACAGTCCTTATAGCTTTTTCCTGAAGTATAGAAAGACAACTGAAGTTTGTTTTAGTGTTACCCCAGACATTAATACAGTAGTTGATGAATTGCAAAACAAGTGTGTTGTATTTTAACCTTGGCCATTAACTGCTGCAAACCCTTTCCAGAACATAAGATTGTAGTAACATCTGCAAAATGAACTAGTCTGAGTTTTTGGGAGAATCATTTATATATAATAAAAACAACTTTGATCCTAATACTGACCCCTGTGGTAATGCATGTCAATGTAGTACTCACCCACCTGTACAAACTGCTGTCTATTTCTTAAATAGGACTCTCTATCTATAATATAATTTTACTGACAGTGTTGTTTGTTTTCGAGAGGAAACTTTCCAAAACTGGCAAGTTTGAAAAAAAAAAAAAAAAAAACATGTCTTCTGAAACAGTAGGATCATTTTAGTGGATTCTGTACACATACAACTCTGCTAGGGTCCAGTCTATTTGCCTATTTCTGTTCCCTGTGTTTGAGCTGCAAAGCGTGCTGAGTCAGTAGAGGTCTGCGCGTCCCGGTGGCATGGAATTATAAATCATTTATATCAGAGTTTACTGTCCAGCTGAGGGCACTGTCATTAAAATAGACATGCTGGTCGCATGTCTAAGAATAAATCAATCTAAATCAATACGAGAATGTATATTTTTGGAATTTAAAATGACTACTAGCTAAAAGTTAGACAGTGTTATTTCATATATAACATCTTTGATTAAGGTCATGTCTAAACCATTGCAGTCTGGAAATTGTTCTTCTTTAAAACTGTCTGGCAATTTCATTTTCATTTGCTTTTTCACTTCAAGAAGGAATTTAGATTATTCTTATAATTATAGAAAGCAGTTTGTTTTAGGGATGTGTCTGAAGAAACAAATATTTCTGCTTATTCTAAATGGCTTAAATACAGACCTTTGCCCTCTATTTAGGGAAGCACATTGCAAACAAATTGTGATTCAGTGATCGTTTTTAAAGTTATCACTTGTGATGTCCTGCACTGCTCCAGTGATGGACTACTTAGTGATTGGCTGCTATGAAAGGGGTTTTGGCACTAAGGCAACAGTGCCAGTGTGCACCATGTCCCCTGCTGTGATGAATGTAAAATTGATAAAAGCACATTAATATGCGTAGATAGAGGTAAGCTCACTGACTTGACTACCACAAAACCTCCTGCTGCTTGTTGTTTTGGGAGAATTAATTTAGTAACTGATCAGTAAAGTGCTGTTGCTGTGATGACCACCCAAGCTGCAATTTGCATATTAATGTAGCATGAAGCCTGCAGCCTGCAATGTTTATAGACGGCAGGACTGAGGTGACTGTTTTTAATTCCCTTTACTGTATGGCTTCGGAGGTGATGGCTTCGGTATTTTGGGATCGCTGCCAACCCTTAAGGCTGGGATGGTACTTTAATGCTGGTCACACCAATAGTAATCAACCATCGTTCTGCAGTGTTTTCATTCTGAGGCTGTTGGTGCTTTCCAACATAAATAAAATGTCACTATGTAACTCTTCTTTCAGCTGTATGGTGGGACTGTGAGGTTTTCTCAACCATTTCAAGTACACTGTAGGTGGGGTAATGTAACTGTTAAACTCAACTGTTTTTAATTTAAAACACTTAATTGTTGAACTTTGTGTAATTATTTCTTTGGTCATTTCCACACTCCCTCTATACACCATGTGTTTCTGTCCACCTTGTTTACTGACCCTGCTTTCTGACAGCTTTTTCCGCCTTATTTCTTTTTTTTTTTTTTTTTTTTTGATGCAGTGTACCAAGAAAAGATTTTTCTGACAGCCTGTTCTCTTTTTTGATCTTCAGCATCTCGTCACAATGACATCAAGTCAACTGTTCAGCTGTGATCTGACAGCGCTTTTTCACAGTCATCGTCAAACTCAAAATTCTCTTTGTCTGCCACTCTAGCAGTCTCTATCTCAATTCCACTTTTAAAATGAATATATTTCTTCTATTTCTTGTACTTAATCTCACTTTTCTGTAACCTGTACCTAACCTGCCTTTTAAAAACCCTATCAAGAAACAAGTGGCTTACATTGTGTTTGTTTCAATTTCTACTCATGAAAAAGGTTGATACCATTTTCATGCGTGGGATCACCTCTGTTCAGTTTGTTTTCATTACAAGATTACAAGATGTTGTTACACATGTCCTGCTGAGCTCTGGTTTGATAAACAGGCCTGTGCTTTGTTTATGTCTAGTTTTAAGCAGACACTCAGGACAATAACACAGAGGCGGCCTAATAAACCTTTCATTTTATAGGCCACAGGGTCATTACATCTACTTGTATGCTTCAAGAATGTTTATTATTCTCAGTTTACTTCAGTCTCTGAGTGGCTCATGCCTAAAGGAGATTTCAAGGTCAGATCTTCAAATGGCAAATATTAAAGAATACAGTAATAAGATTCTTCTTTTGGCTTTCATTTTGTGTCTCCAACAAACATTCAAGATGTTACACCATGAAGTGGCATAGAATTGACATTTTTGTGTTTATGTGTTTATGACTTGTAATGCTCACAGTATTGCCTGCTGCACTGATGTTTCAATGCAACATGCATAATAAATCATATAATCTTAAAAATATAATGAACAGCCTGCTCATATGTATGAATATAGCTTAGCAAAAGTTTCAGACTTTATTAATGTGACAAGACTGATCAGAAAAACATGCAGTGATTTCCCCGCCCACACTTGTTATCATGGTTCTCCATATATTATAAGTTTGGTGTTGTGTATATGTTGGCACCATTGTGATTTAGCTGAGATACTTTAAATGAAAATCAAAGAGAACTTTTCATAAATACAGTATCTCTATTATGTGAATATTTTATTATATCTTTTTATGTGACAAAATTGAAGAAATGACAGAGTGCTTGTATAACAGTGTAAATTTGCTGTCCCCTCAAAATAACTCGAGCCAACCCGCTGGTCGCAAAAAGGTAGTATACCCCTGAGTGAAAATTTCCAAATTGGGCCCAAAGTGTCAATATTTTCTGTACTACCTTAACTTTCTTGGGCATGGAGTCACCAGAGCTTCACAGATGGCCTCTGGAGTTTACTCCTCCATGATGACATCACAGAACTGGTGGATGTTAGAGACCTTGCCCTCCTTGACTTTTTGTTGGAGGATGTCCCACAGATGCTCAATAGGGTTTAGGTCAGAGACATACTTGGCCAGTCCATCACCTTTGCCCTCAGCTTCTTTAGCAAACAGTGGTTGTCTTTAAGGTTTGTTTGGGGTCGTTATCCTATTGGAATACTGCCATGTGGCCCAGTGTCCGAAGGGAAGGGATCATGCTCTGTTACATTTTATCACAGTATATGTTGGCATGGTTCCCTCAATGAATATGCTTGACTGTAGGTAAGACACACTTGTCTTTGTACTCCTCACCTGGTTGCCGCCACATACGCTTGACACCATCTGAACCAAGTAAGTTTATCTTGGTCTCATCACACCACAAGACATGGCTCCAGTAATCCATGTCCTTAGTCTGCTTGTCTTCAGCAAACTGTTTGCGGGCTTTCTTGTGCATCATCTTTAGAAGAGGTTTCCTTCTGGGACGACAGCCATGCAGACCATACACTGCAGTGTGCGGCGTATGGTCTGTGCACTGACAGGCTGACCCCCCACCCCTTTGACCTCTGCAGCTATGCTGGCAGCTCTCATATGTCTTTTTTCTAAATAAAACCTCTGAATATGACGCTGGCCTGTTCTGAGTGGAACCTGTCCTGTTAAACCACTTTATGGTCTTGGCCACCGTGCTGCAGCTCAGTTTCAGTCAATCTTCTTATAGCCTACACCATCTTTATGTAGAGCAACAATTTTTTTTTTTTTCAGATCCATAGAGAGTTCTTTGAGGTGCCATGTTGAACTTCCAGTGACCAGTATGAGAGAGTGAGAGCAATAACACCAAATTTAACACACCTGCTCCACATTCACAACTGAGACCTTGTAACACTAACAAGTCGCATGACACCATATTTTCACTTAGGGGTGTACCCACTTTTGAGACAACACACATTTTCACATCAATGTGTGTTGAGTTATTTTGAGGGCACAACACATTTACACTGATATACAAGCTGCACACTTATTCCTTTACCTTGTAGCAAAGTGTCATTTCTTCAGTTTTGTAGATATAATAAAATATTCTCAAAAATGTGAGCAGTGTACTCATTTCTGTGAGATACTGTATTTGTAATGGATTATTTTCTCCTATAAGCTCACACTGTAAAGTAAAGCTGGCTTTACCATACTGTAGCCCTAACACAGTAAATCCTATGAATGCATAACTTGTTGAATATCATTTATTCATAAGTCTGAGTATGAGAAATTATTTTTTACAAGCTCCTAACCTGCAGTTGCTTCATGCCCAAAATTCAGCAGGGATTGGCCCAAGCCTCCTGCACGCCCAAGGAAGCATAAACACTGGCAAATAAATGAATGAATTACTACAGTTATATGATAATGCTTTACCTTTTTGGAAGCTGTTTCTTTTTTGCTTCAATAAATGATTTGAGTAATTGAGATTCAGCATGAAATAACAACACTGAATTTATAAATCTACTTGAGATGACTATGTTTATCACACTTTCGATCACAATCTGGTGGAGTTTATAGATGCAATTGTAGGTTCAAAATACAATTTTTAATGTGCACATTTTGGGTTGGCACCTATACGCTACAATCAGCAAATCTATGAGACTTTTTATTTCCACTATTGCCAAATCCAGAGCATATGAGCTCTCAAATAACCTTTACTGCACTTGGTAACCTTGAATAAAGAGCTAAATCTCCAGAGACTGGTTCATTGCCCCGAGAGCTTGATTGTCCTCATCAACAGCGCTGGATAGAAATAGCGTTCATTTGAAGGAGAATGATAATGTCCCATGTCGTAGGCAATCTTTTTCACATAATATATTCTTCTCATATGCTTCAAGGAAAAGGACAAGATTTGTGTTGTGGCACATTACAATCAAAAATAAATTGGATAAATTGTGAATTACTCAAAATTATTGTCCTTATTTTAAGGTCAAGTCTTCACAAGGTCTGGTCTGTACTATGACAAGCACATACAAGCCTTGAATAAGAATAAAAAGAAGACATATTCTTTTTAAAATTATTTTTATTATATTTTCTGATGTTTTTAGTGAGAGAGAGAGTTAAATGATACAGAGTAAAGGGGCCCAGGCCAGGATGTGGACCATAATTGCTTTGATTATGTGAGCGACCAAGCCATCACAAGCAGATTTCTTGTGTATGAAGTCAGGACAAGAAAACTGGAGGATGAATCTGTTTAACACTTCTTCACAAAATAGTAGCAGCACATGGATCAATGGAACTTCAAAATACACATTTAACACACATTTAAGACATAATTAACGTCTCTGTGGAGTTTAAAGGCGTAAAATTGTTACATCTTTTGTAACATACTGATTAAAAATGAGAGAAAAGAGCTTGTAATACAATTGAGCTGTACTGTCATAGGGTACAAGTGGTTGATTAGAGCCAAGTGTGCTCTGCGTGTTGGCAACAATAACATGAAAGAAGAATGCCTCTAGAGCAATATACAGTTTTAGTTTTTTACAAAATTAGGCTTTTTTGTTTTTGTTTCCATTTTTTTGTAATGCAGCTCACGCCATGTACTATATCAAACTAGTTTTATCACTGTCAGATTCAATCAGTCCAAGTGCAAAAAAGATGTTTCTAAAGGTGAATATTTCCTTCTAATACAATCCTCTGTTTCTGTCCCTCTACTTTGCACCTTTGCAAAACTTGATATAATTCAGAAATAGAAATAGGTTTTCTAGAAATTAATTTTAATTTATTCAATTTAAAGTACTACTGTGGTTGTACTTTCTCCTCAAACCAACACAGACCATAAAAGTCAGAGTTTTATTTCAGTTTTTTATGCACTTGGGCTTTATACATGGTGTACTGTTACAGCTGCACTGAGAGCAAAAACGCCAGTCTTCAAAACCACACGGTGATAAAAAAGACTTTTACAAGTTTGAACTGCAACAGTAAAATAGAGTTTGCAGAACTACTGTAGTCTATGCTATATATTGCTCTATATAGCATAGAGTCTCATAAGAGCGTGTCGCTGTCTCTAAAATGAGTTCATCCAAATAAAGCCAAATAAAGTCAGTTCACTTAAGAACATATTATATATAGTTCACCGCAGTACAACTTTATTGATTGTATCTAACTTTGTAAAGTAATACGTTTGTGCACTTGTAATCCATGTAAAAAGGTCAAATGCAAAATAGAATGGCAATAAATATTTTGTTTTTCATCATCATATGCAGATATTTTTCCTGTGGGAATCTGGAACTTTATGTCAACTTTTGTAACTTTTTCTTTGTTTTTTTTTATTTTATTTTCAGAAGAATTGCGTAAAAGAGATTTAAATAAATTTAGATAAATTTGCCCTGATGCCGTGCATGAACTTCAAACAAAATAAATACTGTTCAAATTTTTTCTCAGTTCTTTATTTTTGAGCACAACACACAGTTAATGTAATGCTTGCTTCTGCTTGAGGTGTTGCTGCTGTGCTGGAAGCAAAAGATAGCAGTAAAACATTGTCAATGAACATATTCCTGCCTCATTTCTCTCACAGAGACATGTATCAGTTATTTACAAAACTGAACCAACCCATCACTGAAATGTAGTGATAAATAAACATTATATGAATAGATGTGCATGTTAAGCTGGTTTAATGGTACAGTCTGTATTTATCCTCTTGCACTCAGTTTGCTGTTGTCCTCTGTTTAAGTGGGAAAGTCTATTATTAAATGCTATCGTGGTGAAACTATCTTTTCGTATAATTGCCTGAGCTAATGTATGTTACTTTGTACTGAAAAGAACATTCACCTTTTTCAGTTTTTGTTTTGACAGTTGGAGAGCCAAATGTGGATGCTGTTGTAGTTTAGATACAAGACAGTCCACTGGTTAATGGAAAATTAACATTTATTGAATGAAGTATTCAAACTGCAGCTTACTAAATGGTCTCACCCTGCTATGTACCGTAGGCCATAGAAAAGAGCATGTCTCAGTTTAAAACATGATTTCATGACTATACATGACATGGCTACATCTTGTTCTTGTTCATCTTATTTTGAGACTTTGTATGGGAGTCATGTGACTAGGACAGGACACAGCAGCCTTTAGGTGCTGCATGAGAACACTATAACAACTAGGCTATAGAGTCCAGTTCTGTAGCATTGAGTGGTTCTTGGTGTATAATGTGAGCATATACTGCGGCTTGCATGCTAACAGTTTGTGTGCTTGCACTACATGTGTTACATGTCATGTGATGTGTGCTTATGGATTTGTTCACACAGAAACACCTCATATCATCACCATTTACATTTACATTTATTCATTTAGCAGACGCTTTTATCCAAAGCGACTTACATTGTTCTACAGTAATTACCAGTGTTACAGCCACTGGAGGCAAGGTGGGTTAAGTGTCTTGCCCAAGGACATATTGACAGTATGAACTGTGGGGAGAGTGAGAATCGAACCGCCTACCTTCCAGTTGAAGGACGACTGCTCTACCCACTGAGCTACTGCCGCCTCACTAAATATCACTATTCTCTTAAGTGACTTGCTGCTTTTAATAACCCTACTTATGTGTGACTTAATAGTGAAATTAATTTCAACAATTTATTTGATTAAAATGTGTACATTATTGAATGAATACCAATTATATCTAGTCTATGTAAAAATGCACAGTCTCATAAAAACCTCATACAGTGATTTAAAGCTATAATTGTCTAAATATTTTGAAATAGCGTCACACAAATGTGGTTCAGACTGACTTTTTACTGTTTACTATTTTATGTAAGGAAATTCATATTTCTGTTTGTTTAGTGTTTATGTTATGATGCATATATTTACACAACAAACATTGTGCACAAATACTTTCATTTGAAAGTATTTGAAAGTATAAGTGTTAAATTTTGTTGATGCTGCTGGTAAATTTATATGAATAATAATAAACCTCTAGTCACTGCATCATCTATTTATTTGTTTTCTTAAACTGTCAAAAAATAGCTGCCAAAGATGCATCACAGCCACTAGAGACATAAGTCAAACACTAAATGAACAAAACTAGCACATGTAATTAAACTATAAATTCTTGTTCCTTGGGCTATTACTTGCAGTGACTGAAACAACATGTTTAAAAAAAAAAAAAAATCTGATTATATTATTAGTAGAGCTGGTAAAATCAGCACTTTTTGAGTATTTTATTTTTTTTGGTTTAGTCTATTAATTAATTTAACGTAACGCCCTCTCGACACCGCTGCCCCTCATTTCCACTTCCTCTGATAAGGAAGAATTCAAAGTTCTGAGCCACAAAGTCAGTGTATTGGTAATGCACTTTAAGATTCATCACAGCTCAGGTGTATGAATGTGTGTGACTGTGGAGGTGAGTGGTGGCCGGAGGCATGAGCGCCTTGTGTCTGCTGACCCAGGTGTGAGGGGGGGAATGGATGCATCATGTTAAGCCCTTGGTACAAAAAAGTGATATATATAAATGCTCACAATTTACCATTTAAGTTATTTGTTAAATCATTTTTACATTTATAGCCTGGGCTTAGTTTTGAAGTCTGTCTGAATATTACTTTTCTATGTAAAATCACAATTTACATGCTATACAAAAGTTAAAGTATGGCAAAGTTAAATGATTAAAAAGAAAGTTAATTACCTTCTGAGTCTGTGTTTATAAAAGTTAACAAGTTTTATTAATTAATCACAATTAATTACAGCCAGACCTGCAAGTAATTAGTTTTTTTTTTTTTTTTTTACTAATTCACAGCCCTATTGTTTACATGGACACAGACTTGCTACTGAACAAAGCAAGGACAAAAAAAAAAGTCAGCCGTTAATGGTATGAAAACAACAAAAACAGCCAAAAAAGGAAACAACCATAAGAAATACACTTTTGTTCAGGTTCCCCGGACAGAGAGCAACAGTAGTTTCTAGGAGGAACAAGTCCATGCCCTCGCACAAGTGAAAAGGGAGGCAACAAAACTATTTTCCTCCACCTAAAGTCAGCGACTGGACTTTGAGAAACCAGAAAATGAAGCAGCAGGGCTCCAACACTCAGTCCAGGGAAAAAAAACCCAGCAATGTTCAGGATCTTCTGGTAACTACATCCTGAACCCAAACCAGCCGGTGTTTTACCTTCTCAAGTCCAGAGCGAGTCAAAACCTCAAAGGACCAACCCACTTCAGAAAACGTCCGGTGAGAGAAGCTAACCATCCCAACCAAATCGGACAGAACCAACAGTTCAACATCAACCAAATCTGTACAAGTCCTCAAAGGTCAACGACAAGTCCAACAATCAAAAGAAGCAAAAAACGAGGAATCTGCAAAAGAAGCAAACACCAAACCAGTTTTTATCCCTTTTCCCCCACCTAAAGTCAACGCCTGGACAGGTGTAGTTTTTTACCAAGGCCCACACATAAAAAAATGTTAATTGCTATTTGTTAGTGTACTTTTGGAACAATATTCTCCATTAGATGACGGCCAGCATTGTCACGTTTTGAAACACCGGAGGAAGGTTAACTACTGATGACATCACATACAATGTAGTTGACCTGATGCTATAGTCGTGCCTCTTTCCAGAGTTTTCTGTTCTAGTTGTACTGACCGTTATATAAAAGACAACAAGTTTCCCACAAGAACAACCGTCACTGGCCATTTTATGAGGTACATTTGTTCAACCGCTCATAAATGGAAATATCTACCATGTGATTAGACCAGAAGATAAGTCCATTATTTATCATCATTATTTTTTCTCTCCCCTTCTCTTTATTGAATTCCGACTCAATGAAAACCTAAAACAACATAGAAATGTATAAACCTATATGAAATATTTGAGGTTGTATTCCATTTAAAGTGAGAGTAGTTGAAAACCTTTGCGAGTGTGTTTTCCAGTGCGTAGTTGGTTGGTGTACATTCCTGGTGTTATGTTTCACACCTTACTTTTAACATGGCAAAGGAAGGATCATTAAATCAATCTGAAACCAGATAGAAACCAATCTGTTCACCACTGGTCAGCCTTCTGCATTATGTGTGTTGTATTGGACTTTAAATGCCATCCACAATGAACTCGGCAAGGTGCTCTTCAGTGCGGCACTTTATTGATAGAAAGGTCATCTAGTATAAAAACGATCTCCATGGTTACAATTAAAAGTGGTGCTTCCTATCTGTAGCTTCTCCAGCCTCAGATAAAAAGATTGTCTGTCCCTCCCAAGCTTTAAAGGAAAGCTCCACAAAGATTGCCATTGTGGCTCTGTGTTGATTGCTGATAGAGACACGTTACTGAAAATATGGTGTCATTTAAAGCATCTTTGTCAAACACTTGGGAGTGAGCCAAGATAATCATTGGCACTTAAACAAAAATAATTAACAACATCTTTGCTAATCAATATGTATTTACTGTAATATAAATACTTGCAATCTATTTTCTTTATTTGTCCCTCCGTGCTTCTTGTGGCCATCCACTGCTATCATAAGGTTGAGAGATTAATTCAATCTGCTCGGTGATGTGTGAAGTTATCAAGATCTATGCAGCATTTGCTATTAGCAGAAGCCTGTGGAAAGTTCCTGTGATATTGAGCTGAGCCGTTGTTGAGCACAGTGTTATTAGAGGGTTAGTTTGGCATACTTTTTTCAAGCAAATGTTTTCTGATAGGGATACATCTCAATGTAGTGACTGGCTTGCTACTTGCTACTCTATGAAGATGTGAATGAAATTGATGAAATTCTGTGATTTTCCTTTTTGATTACCCCATCATATCTTTTATGAACCCTGGAATAAACTAATAATAAAAAGAAAAAAAGATTTCACACATCTGTATTTTAATAAGCCCATTTCAGAAGTACACTTTGAGTAAAAACCACATTGTAAGATTTCTCACTGTTGTTTACTACCAAAATCACCAACTGAAAAGTCCAACTGAAAAGCAACAAAGAAATACAAAGATTATATGGTAAAGACTGATATTTATTTCTCACCACAAATAAAATAAACCATGCTGACTCATCACAGAAAGAAAAACAAAACAGTCCAGTCTCTGTATTGTTGACGTCGCAGTTGCAGCTTTTTTCAGATTGTGAACAGTAGCACTCTATCAACTTTTAAATTCTTTAGAAAAATTCAAGAATATGTCCTTACACCCCCCCTCCTACACCAACCCACAGTGTTTGCCCAGCTCTGTGTCCCTCCCCTAACAACGATCACAGCATTAGGTGAGTGGGTCGTTCTGAAGACCCTCAGTCCCCAGAAGTCTTAATGACCTGGAACAATGTGACATTGTAGAGCACCTGGTGTCCATTATTCCAAGTATACAGGACCCTCTCTCTGGGATTGTAGTCCATCATGGAGATGTGTGAATACTGATTGTGGAAGGGAATATCTGTGTACTCGTAACTAGATGTGTTAGTGTAATAGGCAAAGTAGATTTTGGCCCCTGCCAGGTGGGAGTTGGTGACATAAAGCGTCCCACAGATCATAAAGGACTCCCCAGCACTTCGCTTTGGAAAACCAGTGTCCCAAGTCTGAAGCACCTCTAGACTCTGGGGCTCCAGGCGACTGATAACAATGTTTCCAGCATTGGGAATGGTGGTGTAAACAGCCCAGAGGCCGTTTTCGTCTGCCATCAAGTCAATGTCGGAGGAGCCACCCCATGAGTATGGAAAAGTGTTGTTGTAGCCAGCTCCGCTTAGACTTCTCTGCACCTGCACACTTCGAGAGCGAAAATGGTACATGATAATGATGTTGCTCTGGTACTTGTTGTAGTATAGTGAGCCATTGTAGACTACGTGACCAGTGCCTGCCCAGGGATGAGGCAGTAAGTGCTGCACAAAGTTCTGGCCTTTCATAAAGTCACTCATGGTGCGGTATTCCAAGACACGACGCCCCTTAAAGTAACCATCCATGGACCAGACCTAAAAAATAAAAGGAAAGACTTAAGCTTAAAGTGCTTTTGAAATCTAGAAGTAACAGCAGATATTATTCGGCTGCAGCTGCTGCAGCACATCTGCAAGAATACTGTAGTCCTATTTCATTATAGCCAGTGGCAATACCTGAAGCAAAGGAAGCATATTGTTTATGCAAGTGTATGCCATTGTGCAGTTGCAAATGTTTCCCTGTGTGTGCAGGACTGTTGATCTCTACTGAATGTGGGAGTGAAGACATTGTATGAGCTTTGGAGTCAACCACTGCCCGTGCTCTCTGCCCTTTCCAGTCCACATTTACAGAAAATCAATCCATTTAGCAGCTCTATCTTTTTCCTCAAGCACGCTCAGCGGATTGTTCCACTGACATGGCCTCTCTCTGGCTGCATTTCCGATATCATTCTCTCAATGCATCTGCCGACGCAGAGTTCAGCTTCAATTGATTTAATTAAACCACAGATGGCTTAGATATTTATTTTGTGCTTAACATATCAAGAAGGGCATTGCTAAAATGTTGCCCTCACTTAACTAATTCAACACCTGTAGTTTCTCTCTTGACCTTTTTTGCCACTCTCAAATGCAGAAGAGGTACTTAGGCCGTGGGGTGGGCTTAAGGATGTGAAATATACTGCAGAAAATGGGGAGATTATGAAGCATTAAGCATTGTGTCTCCTCTGCCTCTGAAACGAGTCCCCAGTGGTGAACTAGGAGGTGGGAAGTGAGCCAGGCTCCATTTTGAGGACATTGAGACAAAGCGATTTTCTTATGCTCTTCAGCTCCGTCATGACAGTGATGCTTCCCAAATATAATTATAATGATTGGTATGGGTGTTGATGCAATACTGCTGATGTATCAAGGGATAAATGCATTAATTGACTGATGTAATGAGTCTAATGTGAGCTCAACAAGTCAAGTGATTAAAGTCAAAGAGCGGCTATTCAATCAAAGATGACCTTTTCTGTCAGTAACATCTATTATTAGATATGATTTAGGATAAAGATTGAAAAAAAAAATTATTTGTCTTCTTAAATAATTTTTTTTTCTCTCATTACACCTCTTCCAGCCTCCTTTGTGTGTGTTTATGGCTGTTCCTTTTCTATGCTCCCGTCTATACAGAACCATATGTCATCTTTAATCAGCTGGAGCCACTACTAAATCATCTGGCTACAGAGCATCCCGGCACACTCTTGGTAATTACCTAGGTGATTTAGAAAACTTTAGCCCAAACAGCTCATTCATTTCTGGGTTGATGATAAAGTGATTAATCAGCTGGACTCGCAGTGACAGAGAGAGATGGGGATGAGCGCGCAAAACGGATGCTATCCATCAGTGACTCAGCTTTGCGTTCCCCATTTCTGTCTTTTCTTGTCCAAAGCTCACAGGACGCTCAACTCAGGCAAAACAGTCAATCAGTCACTCAAGAATCAAGACGGCCGTGCAGTGAGAGTTTTTCACCTGAGCAGATGACAGAGTTGGACTGTTCTCAACAATGACTTTGGCTTTACTTTATCCTCTGTGTGTGTGTGTGTGTTACCATCAAGAAATCGGGTAATAGCATTAAAGCTTTGAGGTGTTATATAGATAAAGACTTACTCTGTTGTCTGAGCTGGGTATCATAGTATCTGTCATCCAAGAGCCAAACCTTGACCCTGATGCACGGACCGTGATGGGATTACTGACACCGGTGAGCTTCCCACAACCTGCAGGTCAAGAACAGGAACACATACTGAGTTATGGTTGATTCATTACTAGCTATGAGCACACACACACACACACACACGCACACACACACACGCACACACACACACGCACACACACACACGCACACACACACACACACACACACACACACACACACACACACACACACACACACACACACACACACACACACACACACACACACACACACACACACAGGCGCACGCGCACACACAATTGATATGTCACACAACACATGAAAACTCAAGTGCAATACAATATTAGGAAATACTTCAATTATAATGAAATTGTCACCATAATGTGTAATGTCTGCTGAACACACACATGTGACATCCATTGACGGTATAAGGGCCCTTCTACAGTCATTGGTGACATCACACACTGTACCTAGTTTCTGCATGCAGGAGTGTAGCCTGGTCTCCAGAAGCAGGACTCTCTGGCGGAGTTCTTCATAATCATAGGCCCCCATTTCTTCTTGGATGGCAATCAGCACTAAGGACAGATTCCTTACTTCCTCTCGGAGTCGGAGGATCATCTTGGCGTCGGTTTTGTATTGTTCCAAAACTGGCAACAAAGGCAGCAGCTGGGTCACCTTGTCTTTCAACTCCTAGGGTAGGCAGGGACATGTAAAGTTTAGCTCAGAAAAGGCCATTACAGATCACTATGATCAAAGAAAAAGCTTGTTCTTATGCCTTTTTTATGATTGTCCAATAAGCATCAGAAGTTTGTCATTTGAAACTAGAATTGCAATAAGCTTTTGTTTCTCCTCAACTCCTTATTGCAGAACATGGCCAAATTTTTAAATAAAAATTATTTTATCCTAATAACTAATAACCCCTCCTTGCATGTCTTCTTACGGTGTGGTTGTATGAGAAAAGCCTCTTCATTTACAGTATATTTTAAAGCCATAAGGTAAAAGTTTATTTTTATTTTCCATAGAAGAAAGTTTGGATGCTTACGCTTTCACTTACATTAAAGAGCAGCTCAGTGTAAACTTGGTCTATGACTCATTATGTGGTTAGAAGTAAAAAAAGACAGTGTGTCCTGAGGTAGGAGTTCAGAAAACAGCAGGAGAGCCCAGCGGCCTGCTTACATGATACAGGGCTCTGGAGAGAAATAGGTGTATCAATAAAGTGTGGCTGCCACAGGAGGAGCTGTTTCCTCCTTGTTAAGGTTTATCGTAAATCTGGTGATGGAGCAGCTCTCAGCCCCGTGGCGCCACATCATAAATCTCATTTTCCCCTTTTCAAGCCGCAAAAATTCGGTCTCGTTAATCTCCACCGGTTTGCCATTGGCAACTTTGAGCTGCACACATTCATCAGCCAACCTGCGCTGGTCAAATCCGACTATTGTAAAAATAGGACGCTTAATATGGATGCTTATTGGATAGCATAATTGCATTAAAACTATAGAGGGAATGTGATGCATCAGAATCTGCATATATCAGTGAGCTCAGACTACTGTAGAAATCACTAATTTCATAAGCATCTTCATTACATTTACAGCCAATAGAATTACTTAAAATTACTTAAGGCAAAACACAGTCATTAATGCTTATCCTTTTGTTGTGCCCTTTCTGTGATCAACTTTTTTGCATTTATCAAGGCATTTTTAATCAAACTATTTTATGATCCATCCAATATCATCTAATGTAAGAGTGTAAGAAATATGCTGAGAGCTGGAGCAGGACAGCCACTGACAAAGACAAAAAGCCACGCTGATAATGGCAGTTGAGAGTAACAGAGATAAGATAGAGGTAATGTGAATATATGTGGCTTGCATCTGAGAGTGGACAGGGATAGGATGTAAAGACACACTTTAGGACCAGTTGTTTAATAATTCAGCAATGTGTGAATTTGTTTAAATTTCTGCTGTGTCTGACTCACTGACTCAGAAATAGTTTGGGAATTGAATTGGAATGTAGCGCTGCTTATGCAGCAGTCTGTGGAGAGTCATACAGAATTTTATTGTCTATGAAGAGCAAAAGAGATTGCAATCCATCTGCCAAAGTTTGTGTGCACACACAATGGAGTGCAGCAGCACTTTATCCGCATTCACTTGACAATAACACACACATGCAGCAGCACTCTGCTGGAGGTGACAGTCAGCCAATTACCTGAAAGCCCTTTGGATTGACACTGCGGGGGTTGTCAGAAGCCACCTTTAGCTTCCCATCCACCACTTTCATTAGACTTTCAGTGTTCCTTACATACTGTAGGTCTCTGTACGTACGCAGATCCAGCACCTCCATGGACTGACTGATGTTCTGAACCTGTTAAACACACATAAGTAAGATAGAATTAAATACAAGCACTGAAAATGTCATTAGATATTTGAGTATTAGTTCAGATTTTTTGATGTGGGGTTTACATGCAACATATAGTCATTATCTTACCTACAGTAAATTATGTATGAAGGTTTGCACAGCCCCAGTTTGAAGAAGACAATATGTATATAACCACAAAGATTTACTTTCTAAAATTACTTTCTAAATTATTTTGTTTTGTTTTTGCCACTACATACTGTACCTATATGCTTTCAAATTAATGTTTATAACAGTACTGTCTGCTTCTCATAAAAATAATATACAAATTATAACCTAAATCTGTCAGTCAGTTGTAAATGGCTGGTAGAAGGATGATAATGCACCATGATGTCATTTTAAATTCAGCAATTTCTACTTGAATACATAACATTGTGTCAAGATTATGCCTAAAAATATATATTTACAAAATGCTATTTAGGTTAATCTTATAGAGTATGTAATGATACCAATGTGTTGTTTAGGAGTCACATTGCCCTAAAGTCAATAGTTTTTCAACTGTTAATTTTAACAAGTATGTTGCTTGCTCATTGCTTCACGGCCCACTCTATTGCTGCATAACAAGCCTGTTTCTTCCGCCCCCTCATCGCCTGCACATTGGCCAGAATCCATCTGAACACAAACGGCACAGGGCTGTGGCTCCTAAAAAAACCTCAGGTGTGCATGGGTCCCACACAAACAGACAACAACCCACATTACCATTTCAAAATAAAAAACAAAATCGTGCATGAGTTATTGATTTAAATATAACAAAACATAAATAGTGCCATATTTCTGAGGTCACCGTTTGGCATAAAGTTTGTTTTGCACCAAATGCCTGCTTGCTCTTTGACAACCCCCTCAGTTACTTTGCATTCAGCCTACTGTTTCTCCGCCCAACTCATCTCCCACATGTTAAAGACGCCGACCATGGAATTTTTGTTAAGGTTTACTCCAACAATTAAAAGCAATACAGCAGCAGAACAAATGGTCTACAATATTGGACTCCCAGACTGTGTCTCATTATGTACCACCATTTTCCCCATTTCTTTATGCATTTTGGATTATTCTTAATAATACACAGTTGCTCATATATGCATTAGCCTACACCTTTGCCAACCTGACTGCCCTTTCTACATTTTATTTAAAGTCACAAAAAGGTCGAAAGGTAAAGACGTTTTCTGCATTGCGAGCATACTGTTGTCCTTCAGAGTCAGCTCTTCTTGATAGCATTTTGTTTGGCTGTGCAGAAAGCAGTACTTTACATTCTTTGAACGGAGTGTCCTTAGTTTTCTGTTTCACTATTTAAAATAAGCAAGCATCATTATAGTGGGTTCATGCGAGGGTGTCTTAATATGGATGGTGCCATTGTGTTAATACACCAAGATGTGCATTGTCTTGTGTTAACTTGTGCGTCACTCAAGTATGGCTGACCACAGGAGTCCTCATTAGGCTGGATTAAATGGAAGTACTTGGCCCTTGCATCACAAAGCACTATGTAGAGACAGTTCCTGTAATAATTAAGATCACATATTCTTGCTTCTCTCACCTTCCACTGTTAACAGTAAAAAGGAGTGGACTCAGCACTATCACGTTTAGGTTTGAAGCTCATTTTTAATATCGTCTTTTAAATATTTTTTCATGTCTTTTCAGTCTACAATGTAACATCATCACAGGAAAAAACTGTTATTCAGCTTTTTCAGCAATTTTGTCCCATTGAAATGAATGGGAAAAATCAGCACTCAGCAATTAAACCCTTTTTTTGAATGAAGGTCACTTTGGGCCAGCTACAGTATGTGGAGCTTGCATTTCAAAATCTACCTAATGAGCTAGATTTTTAAATATATATATAAAAACCCCTGGAGGCGACTAAGGTTTCTGTGTTGAGCAGTTATTATCAAAGGTTATTCTCTGAATACACTTGCCCTAGTTCTATGTGTATTCATGTTATACATACACTTCTCTAGTGAGCTTGAGAACTCTGTGTATTTGCATCACTCGTAACATAATATGAAATTGTAGGCCAGAAAAAGCCACAATAAATCCAATTGGTCGCAAAGAAATATGGAGTTTGTGTATAACTTCACTTTCATTTGATCAATGTCGTGCTTGAAGAGCGGCTAATCTACATAGATGTAATGTTTCTGGACTGTTGCTGTTTGACAGAATATGATGAATAGTAAAATGATTACTTGAAACCGTGCATTTATTACAGAATGGGGCGGATTAGCTGCAAAAATTGGATCTTGTGAAAAGTATGAGAAGTTCCACAGGACAATATCTGGCACACTGTCTATGAAAGAGTGGTCCTTGTACCTTTTTAGAGCAAGGGATCCAGGTTAAATACCTCTGGATAAAAAGAGAAAGGTGTTACTTTAATTGGCATTGTTGATGAGATACTGGCTGTTCAAGTGAAGACTGCTCAGTTTAGAGGCCATTAAGCAACAGATGGTGCTGGACTGGAGAGTGGCAGTTTCTGTTAGCGTGTCTGTGTGTGTCTCATAGTGTTATTGACAGCTGTCACCTTCTCCATGAGCTGCCGGAGTTGTCTGCTGCGTGGGTCCCGGTTACACATGTTTTGAGCCGGTGCCACCACAGTACAGATACACTTCCCATCTGCGTCCTGCGCTGAGCTGTAGATCTGCCAGCCCTCCTCTGGACTCGGATACAGGCCCTGCAGAAACAGATGTATACATCATAAAAAGGGTCCTCTGTCTACTGTTGCTGTCAGCTGTCCGCATGTTGTTTTAGAAAATGGTCAAGCTTTATAAAGCGCTTCTAAACAAATCCATCTATCTAATACTTGAAAGTGTTATGGAGGGAAAAAACAACTCTCTAATTAATTCAATATCATGATTAGCTGGGCCCATTCTGTCACTGTTAGTTAGTTACAGAGTCATATTTTCTATACAACACTCACATTCTCTCTTTTGGCCTTGTCAGAAGTTACTCCCTCCAAAATACAATTAATAGCTATTGATTTAACCAAGTACTCAAAGTCAAAATTTAGAGCAACAGAGAGAAAGAAAATGTTATAACTTGTGACAGAGGATTTACAAAACAGAGAAATTAATTAAAATAAATAATTATTAGAGTTAACAATGAAACAAGAGCACTGGTGTGAAAATGCAACAACAGGACAGAGAGCCAAAGACAAATTGGAGGGAAAAAAGGGTAATTTTAAAAAGCAGGAATCCGACCAAGTGTGTAAAGGCAGAAAACCTAATAAGTTTGGACACAGAGAGGAAATGGAGCTGTTCAGGATCAATAATGCTGCCCAATAGCTGCGGGGGGAGGGGCATTGGCTGATAGGATGGATGTCTCTCTCCAACTAATCCAATCAAAAGTACTGCTGTGCGTGAAGCACACACATGTACACACAACTTAAGGCCCAGCCAACATGTTCATTCACACTGCAGCTAAACACACTCCATATATAAAGGAAAATGGAATGAGGGAAGGACTGGCCATTTTGGAGATAAAATTAAAGACCTATCTGCATAAGTAGAAGGAATGAAAATGTGGGATGTGTGCTGAGCAGTGGTTTGCCACGCTCCCGGCTCGTCGAGGTTGGGGGGATCAGATTAAAATGTCTTGGGGGACAAGGGGACTGTGTGATTGGAGTGTAAAGTAGCAGCCACCCTGCGAGCCAATGTGCTCACTGTCACATCTCGTCACTCCTGCCAATCCCCCGGCGCTCCACTCCCCTCTTTCCATGTCCTCTCATAAGCTGACGATGTTCCTACCTTGTTTTTAAGGTGCATTTGAAATGTGACTTACTCAAAATGATTTGTAGGTAACAGACTATGACCTGAGACATAATACACACTATTTAAGACATTCAAATAGATTAAATGGATGTATCTAAAAATGAAGAAATGGCTAATGTTGATTCAAATAATCCTTTAAGTGTTTTATAAAAAACACTCAGACTCAAAATATTCAAAGATGCATATAGCTTCCATTGCTACTGTGCACCTGGCTTATTATACACACAATGTGACTGAGTGACAGGGCACGCTACCATCTCATGGGAACACATCTCTCGCCAAATGATCACACCTCCCAAACAACTGATATTTATCAGATACATTCTGACATAAAACAGTCTCAAGAGTTTGGTGCAGTGCAGTTGCAGACAAACCTAAAAGCTGCCAATCCTGAAAAGTGTTGCTTTAAAGCCATACATGGCTCTTAATGACCAAATACACTTTGCTTGAGTGACTCACAGTAAAAACTATCTGCACCCTCCTTCAATTACCATTTCTTCATTCTCAAGTATTTTAGTGAGTCACTGCAGGCATGTACAGGCCTTTTCTGTCAGTACCTTTCTTGTCATTATTCTACTTTCTATGAGGCAATTGAGATGGCTGTTTGGTGGAGAGACAGGGATGTCTATAGAGGCCAAAGATGAAGGCAAGAACTAGACAAAAGAGGCAGCCTCACAGCAGAATCTCATCCAATTTCTTTCAACCGCTTCTGACTGTCTTTTTCATCGAGCCGTCACCTGGGGCGAGATTCTTCTTCTCTGTCTGCTTACCTGCCAGCGTTTCAGTCACTGTCAGGATTTCCAGCTGATCCCTGTGTAAGAGTTGCAGTATTTAAACTAGTGTGAGATTGTTTACACACAGCACATTTGTATTCATGTACATACTCTACACTGTGAGTCCTATATTATTCTATATAGTCAAAGTAATAAATTAATCATTATCACCCAGAAATACAGCATATACACTTATATTACTGTTTATACAGCAATAACATAATAAAGTACTTGACCGCCTCATATTGTAGAATGCACTTAAGTTCATCTCTCTCTATTTACTATGTGCATCCACTGGCCTTTGAAAAAAATAAATCCATATGTGTGGGCTAGAGACGTTAGATATTCCCTGAGGTTGAGAGATTTCATTGAAAAAGGTTGCATCCATTTTCCATATTGCTTATCAGTTTGCAGAATGTCACAGTTGTTGGCAAACCAGCCGTTTTCCATGCTGTGTTTTTTATGTTCATTTACCACGTCTGGATGATTGCGCAGCCTTTTCCTCTCCTCATTAAAGTTTTATAAATGCTGTGCTGAAATTAACAGCTTATTTGAATCAGTTCCAGCTTTATTACCACCCTCCTATCCATTTGGCTGGAACTTCACCATTCTCATCAGTCTGGCAATTGAAGGAGCAGGAAGGACGAGGTAAGTCTTTAATGCAAATGTGCTTTGTCCCATTGTGCTTTGTTTCAGGGATATCTAAACATAAGTGCTCATAAGCATTTCATCTCTTGGGGTGCATAGTAAACTTGAATTTGCTTTGAAACACTGCCTTTATGTAAATAAATGTAATTAAGTTGCCTCTCTGCATAGGTCATTGACACTGGTTCATTTAACGTAGTGTTCACACAGAGTAAACTTTGATGCAGTAGCTCATTAAATAGAAAAAACAACTTACTGTGAGTCTAATATTAGCGGTTGAGAAGATAAACATTGAATTTGTTTGCATATGGCTACGGGTTCGCCGATTTACAAACATAACCTGTGCTACTCGTGAGAACTCCTTGGTTGAGGATAGCAAGATGCACATCAGACCTGCAGTAATCTTTTCTCAGCTGTATTTGGTTCACTGTTCCAGAAATTCACCCATTAGATATGAAGGATGAAATAGAATATTTAAATGGTAGATTTAAAGCTGTCACAGTCATGGCTGCCATGCAGAAGCCTATTAAGAAGGGAGACAGCAGCATTGGAAACAAAAGGAAACCGCAGGGGGCAAAGGAGATGAGAAATCAATTGGGTTCAGTTGCTAAAGAGAAAATTAGTCTTTAAGAAATCTAGCATGTCCCTTTTGCAGTACTCCAGGGTCCTTGCGCTCCCCTCACATTGCTTATGATGACCAAAGTCTGTGAAGCTTCGTCAGCTCGTTGTAATGTGTCTCAACAACAACCTTCTATCTGCCTGTAGAGAAAAGTGGAGCTACTGAGTTAAAGTAAAGGATGAGTTGTGGTTTGAAAAAGGCTGACAGGGAAGAGAAAGATGGCTCTAATTTCCTCTGGCTTAGTTACAATGCTAAATGACAACCACCGTAGAAAACCCTTCTGAGAGTGGAAGAGGAGACAAAGTGCATGGACAATAATAAACTGAAATTTACCAAAGGCCTTTTCAACATTTATTTCTTGTAATCTGTGTAGATTACTGAATGAAGTGGCTTTCCAGGGGTTCACAAATTGGTGTGTGTCATTGAACCTATTTAATTACTTGTCCAATTAAGTATTACAGCTGGTTAAATCACTGCAGAGATGCACAAGATGGACTTCCTCTGGTGTTCCATTAGACTGAGCCTGACTCCGGCTGCCGTAAAGCCACAGTCAAATGAGATTATAAATCTGTAGCTCTGTACTTTATGACCATGCCAGGAAGTCTATTATAACTTTCATAAGCAGCATGTGCTAGAGGCGAACGGGGCACAAGCATGAACACGGCTTGAGAGCTGAGCAATATGCACTGAGGTGAGAATATTAGGCAGTACATCTCAGAAAACGCAACACTGCCGTAAGAAGGAGACACTGAGGAAAAAAGGTAAGTGTTTTAAGATAAGAACTGTGAAGGTGAAAGAGTCTGAGCCACAATAACAAATTAAAAGCCTGTCTTAAATTTTCATCCTGGGCAATGCCAACTTTGTTTATTCAACTTCTGCAGCTTGACTTTCTTCCACTTTTTCTGTCTCGCAAACTATTTTTAACATTGTTTGTCTCGTTCTTTGCTATGTGCAAACATTGTTTGGCCTTCAAGATATGAGTTGAAGTTGTTGGAATATGCCCTACAAACACACTCCTAAAAAAACCCACACACTCTTTTCTAATGAATGATCTGTCCACAGGCCAGCTGTTGGCTTTAAAATAAAACTCAGTCAAAACTCCAGATGAAGTCTCTCCGGCACCCAAGTAAAAGCGATTACTACAATGAGCGCAGCGTGGTCGCCAGTTAATAATATGACTCATAAACCCATCTCGCTACCCTCCCTGCTGCCTCCTTTTTCCTCCCTGCTGCCTTCATCTCACTCCTACTCCATCACTCCCCTCCTTTGTTCTGTCCTGCTCACTTTCCATCTGCGGCTCGCCCCTTCCAATCTGGCACATGTGTTTGAGTGACAGAGGGACAGGACTGAGGTGCAGAATCTTTACAAAAATGAAGCTGCAACTTTATGGGTTTTGGTGCAAACTGCAGTCACTGTCCCAGTTGTCCTGGTGAAAAACATTTGGCAAACCACTCTGCAAGCGAGCTCTATTAAGGCTGGCACTTAACAGTGAAGGGAGGTGAGAGTGGCAGTGTGAGAAAACAGAGTATAAACTGTTAAACACTGTTGGGCCTAGAGAAAATATGGATTCCAGAATGCCTTCACATTTTCATTTAGTAGATTTTTATTCTCTATTTTATTCCTATTCTCTAATCATCTATGTATTAAAGAGTGTGTGCATGGAGCTAGGGATCAATGCTGTTTTGTATACACTTCTAATTAGATGACATACCAAAGAACTAATATTGCAAATGCTCTAATCAAATCTCTGAGATTACAAGATCAACTTTCAATACTCTACACTGCTTCACATGTGACCGGTCAGCAGAGAACACCTGTCAGAGGTCAGTCTGATCTCAAAGAAATTGGGGTAAAGATAGGTAATAAACATAAAAGGTAAGTGCTCAAATAAAAATCTGAGCTAGTGTTGTTTAGTCTTTAATCTATTGTCAAGAATCAATTTTTACAATCTGCTTTATTGGATTGCACAGTGGATGTGATAAACTTTACTATCCTGCAGCGTGATAGACTGTGGCTGAGTACAACCGTGTGACCCCAATCATATTCAGAGCCTTGTTATGTTATGCTCTTTTGATGTGACAATATTATTATTTTTTCACTCTTCTCCTGTCATTTGAAATGTCAGAGTGGCAAACGCAGAGATGTCAGTTCTCTCCTTTAGTAGGACACATCACAGACGGTTTAGGATTTGTTATTACTTCTTCTCTCTGTTGACATGCCTGTTCTTCCAAGATTACTATGGTTGTATTACATGATAAAGGAAGTCTTGCATGGCTGTTTACGCTTTCATATTATAAGCACTATTGATGTTTATTTTTTCAAATGTCTTTTCATCTGCACAGTTAGTCCAAGAACAGGGTAAAAATACATTATTATTTATTTGTATTTTGAAAAATGTTCTATTGCACACTGAAGAGAATAAATTACAATATTAAAATAAAAACAAACAACAAAACAACTGGGGGCATGTCAGTAATATCTGGCTCCATTCTGCAGACGATACTTTGGAAAAAGGCCAATATGTTTCTGTAGGTGTTGGCATTTCCACCCACTCATTATGATTATTTAGCATCTGGACTTCATATGCTCACCATGGCTCCAGATTATATTAAGAATACAGTACCTTTATACTCCATACATATCCATTGGTAGATATACAATCACAGACAGTTATTTTCCCCTAGTGCACTCAAGTTCTGATTATACATACATTTTTTAAATTTGACCTTTTAGTATTAATAAAGTTTTTAAGATTTCTGCTATGGACTTAACAACAACTTCAACATTTGTTGTAGTTTAGTGTAAGTTCCAGTGTTATGTTAACACAAATTACTATTTTAATTCTGCTAAAACTCTGATTAAAATGAGTTATAAATAGAGACTTGACCACTCTGCCAAACCAGTGCCCCGGTAGCGTTTCAGGTCTCTTCTGCTCATTAAGGAATATAGTTTTGCACTATCCAGATGTGCACGAGCGGGCAGGCAGTGTGCTCAGTGCCGCACAGAGTCAGTCAGCTGTGTTCTTGGATCAGCTGGTTAGAAGACGAGCACAGAAAGCTACTAAAGCAGACCTTGGAAATAGCTCCGAGGTCGGGGGAATGTGGGGCGTTGTACGCATGCGTGCCACAGACGATAGAACAGAGCAATGGCCACTGGCAGAGTTGCACCAGGTGTCAAAATGCTCTAGCTAGATTGCTTTGATTGCTCTAAACATTAACTGAGTCATAACTGCTCCCAAGATCATCACAGAAAAAATGTGTCATTAATAGTGATGGGACTTTGAGGCGAGGAGTTACATTAAAATTTTATTTTATTCTCTCACACTGATGCTAGAATATTCTTCTTGTCACAAAGGGAGGACGTTTTCCATCACAACACCATCAAACAGCCTCATCGAGTTTGATAAAACTTTGATGAAACAAACTTCAATCGCAGATTTTTCTTCATAGTTGTTATGAATGAGGGTTGCTTCAAGGAATGTATCTACGGATGCCCTGCATAATAATCCATTGTATCTCATCTTTTGAAATGCAAATGATAGTCTTGATTGAAATTAGTTTACTTAGATAGCTAACAACATTATGATTATCTTTTAGAAATACTATGCCTCAGCTGCTAAAGGGATTATTCAGTGGGAAATTACTGGATAAGACTGATTAAAGATAATAAAGAAGAAAATATCAACCCAATACCAAAGCACACGTTGCTCTAAAAACATCCATGTGTTCAGAGACTTAAAATGGCAGATAGGCATTTTGGAAAAACAACAATGAATTATGAAAATCTCTTACAGACAGATGGACCTTTACCCCTGAGACCAGACTTCTTTAAGACACTCACATATTCAAACACAAAAACATTGCATGAAGTGAGCATGCATGCATACATACACTCATATCCAGATGGTTCAAGCTCTCGTGGGATGTTTGATTTCACTTAATTATTTTAACAGACCAGAGCTTTTGCTGAATGGGATGTGAGCCCAAAAAAAGAAATACATAGAAATAAAAGCAATCATTTACTGCTGATGGACCAGTAAATATCCATGTCATCGCTTCAAAGTAGTTGGTCTCACCATATTTTATTGACACACATGGCACAGAAAACTTTCAAAACTGCCTATTAATGTACTCATTTAAAAACAAATCTATCTTTAATTGAATTCAAAAGCATTCATAAACAATAAAGTCTATGTAAGTAAGGTAAAGCAATGTAAAACTGGCTGAACCTCATCATCTTACCCCATCACCTCTAAATCAGAGCACCATCGTTCCCGCCCTGAAGCAGCCTGACAGAGCCGATCAGTCTGAACATCACTCACAGCAGCCTTCTATCTGTCAAGTTGGCAAAAACATATGATAAACCCCCACCATCCACAGTGCACTTCTCTACCCTCTCAATGCCACTCAGTGGACAATCCAGCATCATTATACCCATTGTAACTCTTACAACATGTCACACGCATCATCCTTACTCACACATTGCTCACACATGCATTACCACTTCTTTCATCTTTCTCTTAGGAAAACAAAAGCTACATTTAAGTAACTCATTATTCTAATAATAACTCATAAACAACAATTTTCTCTTCGGTTAACTTTTACTCTGACAACATCAACACACAAACAGCACCAACAAAAATTATGACCAAACAAAGTAATACGCACGCTGACAATCCTTTCTGAGGTGCCTCCTCTGGAAATACTGGTCCCGTTGAGTCCCACCAGAGAGGGCAGAGTCTGAGACATCCAGTTGGTTACCATGGCCATAGTACTGAGCACCGCCCCAATCTTCAACATGGGAACGCTCATGTTTGCCTCCTGTTGGGCCCCAGTGCCCTACCCTACCCTGCCCTACCCTACACTGGACCCCACTCTGCTCCAGAAATCTTAGCCAATAGTAACCAACCCGCCAGTAAGCAGAACAACAGCAGAGCCACTATGGATGGCGGAGCACAGTTACCAAGTTCACACCCAAATGGCTCAGTCAAAGGGACAGCTGGAGACCAGTTAGAGCAGAGCTGCTCACATCCAGCAGCACCAAACTGGTCGTCCCTCTTAGTGCTACTGCCTCCCATTCCTTTACAGTCCCACTCCCCCCCAACCCGTCTCTCTCTCTCTCTCTCTCTCTCTCTCTCGGCTTCTTCAAGATGCAGAGCTGCGCACTGGCTGCCTGTTCGTCTCATCGCCTCCCAGTCAGCATCTGCTCTATTCTTGCCAGCCCGTTTTGCATCTGTCTAACCTGTGCTCTCTTTTCTTTGACATTTGCCTGTTATTTTATGACTCATATGGTGGTTTGTCAGGCTGTGCACATATGAGGCATGAATATCAGAAGTAGGCTGATCTCAGAAGGCTACAATGTGGCATATAGCCCTGGGCATTTAGGGTTTAGTGACTGTCCTGCAGCATCAACTTCCAACAGAGGACTGACAACTGAGAACACAGAGGGAGATAAAATGCTGCCCAGGGGCACATGATGCAGACATGGTATTAATCTATGGGAGTGTGAGGTGCTCGTGACAACTCCTCTGGCATTTTGTTTAGTAGTATACTAAACACACTCTGCCTGGGGCAAAAACATATTCCTATAGCAGTTCATTTTCACTATCTTCTCGACATTGCCTTTGTGTGAATTGAAATTGTGATTTATATTGAATACCATTATATGCCCACAATGTGCAATAACATAATTTCATTTGATTTTTTTTGTATGACTGGAGCTTCATGCACAATATACTCATGATGTATTTTGGAAAATGATTTTATATGATGTGTTTAGAGTGTGTGCGGTTTTTAAGCCTCTTATTATCAATAAAAACACAAACCTTTATGTGTTATGGTGCCTTAAATGTCTTTGCAACAACTTTCAGAGAGGTGTCCTGAGTAATGTCATTTTATGGCCAAACAGCCATGCATAATGATGACAGAATAGCTGCTAAGACAAAATGCTCAGGTCATCTCCCTTACTTGCTTTCTGGTCTGCTGACTTATCCAGTTTGTCAGGCGTGGACGACCTGCCCTCCCCAGCCCGTCACACTGGGTGAGTGATAGGGGATCCTCTGTGTGGGGTGTATTGTGAAACGATATGAGAAGAGACAGCTTTCTGAGCCCCATCCAAAAACTGTCAGTCCTCCTCAGTTCACCAACACTGCCTCCATGTGGTTGAGGGCAGGAATGCATCTATCAAAGCAAGGCACAACCCTATGGGCACAACCAGTGTCCATGATTACATGTGTCAAGAGGAGGCAAAAAGGGGCAATAAGGTCAAATGTTTAGGGGCACATAAGTGTTTCAGTAATAGGGTTTGATAGATGATGAAATATTCATAAAGAAACTCCAGATACTTTGTGTGTTTTAGACAAATGCAAGCAACAAAACACAAAGGCCTTCTTCATTTTTACAACATCATAAGCCTACTTTGCCTGATAAAAAAAACAAACATATTATCTATAACTTAACTATCTATAAATACACAAAATGTATAATGGTGCAGGCCGACTCCTAATTCAATAAATTGTAATTACCCTTTTGTCCACTTGGTGGCAGCAAACCGCTAAATATAATCTTACATTAGCATTAGTCTAGTGTTTTTTTTCTACAAAGAAAAAAACTGACGCCAGACTGAGTGGATAAAAGCAACAATCAATTCAACAGTAGCTAATGAAAGCAATTACTTATTGATTTAAGATAGCAGTCTCCTCATAGACAAAGTGGTCATTGTGATAAATGCAAAATAACTGAGGGCATTTCTCCATGATATTTGTGTTTGTGCTTTTATTAAAATGAAACAGCATATACAACACAGAACAACAAACGCCCATGCCAAAAGTAATCTTTAATCTAATGATGGACCATACATAAGGATAGGTATTATGAGCATGACTAGAACAATATGTTGTATCTCAAAGTATTAGCAGTCAACTGTCTAATCACAAAGTATGTTAGCAGAACAAGCTCTCATTAAATATTAGCCAGAGAGGTAGTCGACCGTTTAACCTGTATTCATTGAATCCCTTATGATTAATTTTCACAGCCATTCCTCATGATTTCCATTTGAATAATTGGCCAGCCTCATTTTCTCTGCAACCCTGCTTTGTCATTATCTTAATTTCTCAAACTCACTTTTGTTCTCCTATTCTTTGGCTTTTAGTTTTCCTTTAATTCATCTCATTTTCCATTGTCTCTTACAGCCATGCCCGCATTGAAAAAAAAATCATCATATATATATATATATATATATTTATATATGCATTTCTCTTACCTTGTTCTCACAACTATTTCTGTCTCATAGTCTGTTATTGGTCTCAGCTGTCTTGTTACAGCTTTGCATTCACATTTTCACTACATAGTTAGTTACAATACAGTAAGACTTTGTTATTCATACATGCTGTGCAGTATTATTGTCACAAAGACATGTGAACTAAGCTTGCACTTTTATCATAAACAACTAAAAAAATATTTTTTTTATCCTCATTGCCTCTGGGCATGCTCTATAAAGGGCATTTTTAATCAGTTCAAATGGTGAAAATGCCCACCAACTGCATAAATGGCATAATTTGTGCACACCCAAGGATGGCACTAGAGCTCCACAAAGCCCTGAGGCCACAGGAACAAGTTGTGAGTGAGATAACAGCAGCAGCCAATGCAAGGCACTCGCCACATTCTCGCTGAATGCAAGTAAACACACTATGATTGTTGGTTGAGTTATGTTTTTTAGAGCTAAAATGCAGGACCAAATTACACTTCAGCTAATTATATAGACTACGCTCTTAATGATGCAGAGCTGTTATGACTGTAGCAGTGGGGCTACACACAAACACAACCCACGCCTGAGCCCAGGAAGACACTCTCATCTGTCTCTAAGAATACTGTCCATTTTTCTGAGTCATAATTCATTAATTAGATGATGGACACGTAGGCCCGCTGCCTTCTAAATGCATCAGGATCAAAATCAGTGTAAATAAAGCGTAACCTTACAACCATGGCAACTATTTATATGGCATAAAATGGGCTGTACCTCAGGGTTGAAGCAGGCAACACACGGGTATGTTTTCAACATAGTGTTAAATCTATTAATGACTCCTGTAGGCTTCTGATTAAAGAAACTCATCTGGGTTTTTACATTAGGCACACCACAGGAGATCTACACTATAGTCAACACATGCATGAAATGACCTCTGCATGCAAATATGGAGCACCATTTTATCAGTGTTAGTAAATTCAACATTTCAAGCAGCTTTCAGGGCTAATGAAGGAATATTTTACAGATGTAGCTGACTATACAAAAGTAAAGACATTGCATAAGGGCCTCATTTTATAAAAAATGGTAGTTTTGGGGAAAGCTTCTTACCAAGAAGCTTGTTTAAATAAAGTAGAGTAAGTTTCTAATGTAAGTAATACCTTAGTGGAATAACAAAAGCTTGTCCACGTTTTTATTTACGTGTATATGTACTGTAATGATTGATTTTTGGTATGTTTCAGCTCCCTGTGTTTGTGTGCATTTGCATGGGCAAAGCTTTCTCTTCACTGAACTGTGAAAGCTCCAGTGCTCTCTAATGGTGGTGACTGCAGTGTGCTGTCACAGACCTGGTTGAGCTGTGACAGGGACATGATCGACAGTGGCTGGACCGCTATTGTACTCAACAAAGCCAAAGTAAGGATCAAAACAGCTTAACAACACAAGGTTTATTCCAACAGTGCTTAACTACAATAACATCTGTTAACAGGTGAGAGTCAGTGTCTCCTGTGGGAACACAAAGGAAGAAAAATCAATACTGAAAGTGGGTCTGCCACACTGTATTGACTGTAGCAAACCTACAGCACCCTATGTTGAGTTTCTGTTGTCAATGATGACATGCAAATTATTTGTAATCTAAATTATAGTATTAAGTGTAATTGACAAAGAAATGCTAAAAATAACATCTGCATAAAAACATTACAAATTTTACTTGATTAAAACTTTAAAAAAAGAAAGACCTTGCAAAACAGACGATAGCCGTTTTTGAAATTGCATTTTTCTTTCCCAGCACCCCCCCCCCTTTCTTTCTATTCTTTCATATTCCAAGAATTAAATAAACACATGAGAAGAGAAAAATGTTAGAATTTAAAAATGATTTTTTTTAGAAAGAACATGATGTGGTTTCACATAACATTTTGTGTCTTTGTGATAATGTGTGAGACAGAAGCTAAACTGAAATACTTTTTTTTTTTTTTTTTACAGCAGACCCTTGTTCACTTGTTCTTAAAAGCTGACGAGCAGACATTATTACTCACATTCAGCATCCATAGTCAGATGATTGCTCCTGATTACTCCCTTGATTACAATCGAAGCAATCAATGGGAGGTTATACATTGTTATATGTAGGGCATTTGGTGGGAATGAGTCATATATGGTTGAATATCAGATTGCTCAATCACACACAAGCGGGGTAGCACAGTTTGCTTGAGGCATGGTAAAAAAAAACTTTGATCATCGCAATAGATCAGACTGCCATGCCGGCAATCAGCTGCCGTGCATTGTGCAGCACAGCATGGATGTACCCATGGTTCAGCCCTACCGATGCCAACAGTACCAGCTGAATACAACCCCGCACAGCACTTCCTGTGTCAAATGTGCCCAGATGAATTGCCCACCCACATGGAGCTCTTCTCATACATGCCTATGAATACACATCAACCCACAATCACTATGATAACTTCCTGGCTTATACAACCACCTGATTACTTATGCCACCCAAAATCACAATTTCTTGGATTCAACAGCAGAAAGCAACTGTGCCATCCTGACCTTTTCTCCCATCCAACTAATCAAACATTCTCTCTGTTGCCTATGGGAGGCCATTCATGTAAGTGAAATAATTACCACTGCAAATTGGGAGCCCCCAGACTCACACCAAGGTAGCTTGGGCTCAAACAAAGTCGACTAATTGAGGCTGCTCCCCGTGGTCACTAGCCTCTTCAAAATGCCCTTCAATGAACCTGTGGTGTCAGCAGGAATAGAGCTTTTTTCAGATGCAAACTTTACTTTACACAACAGCTCACTTCCAATACTTGCTACAAAAAAATGTGCAATATTTGACTAATGAAATGACTTTTCTGCCACATTTCCTTCATTAAAATGTATAGGATTTTTTAAGTAGTATGAATTAACAGCAGCCCTTTAAAATAAAAATTAAGAAATCAGTGCAGAATGCCCTGATCGAGTCAAAAACAAACAATGACCAGAGCCAATCATCTTGCACAGTATACGGTATTCATTAAGGGCCTGAATGAATAGACACTTTTGTATCTAGTCTCTTTGTCAGAGCAAACCAAAAGCTCCATTTGTGTCCTGTCTCCAGGTCATTATGCTCAGAGAAGCTGTAACATTTAATTAGGGAGACATTATTAGAACAACACAGGCTCACTGAGCAGCAGCGAGAAATCCCAGAACTGCCCCTAACTCAAGATAACATTTACAGCCACAAAGTTATGGGATATATATAGTTAGGAGACTGTCGCAGTAGGTAAACAAATTACTGTGTGTGCTTGTAGAGTTTTGGATAGTTGGCTGAAATTGTACAAAAGATTATAAATTTAAACAAATAGACTTGTGTCAGTTGGTGTTGTACAATCCCACAGCATCCAGCAATAATACCAAGCTTTGTAGTGACTCGCTTGCATTGTCCAAAGCCCCTGATCCACTTGGTGATTACACAAACAAACAAAAAAAACAGAAACGTATCAAAAAAAAAGTGGGGAAAATGAGCACACCAAGGACTAATGAATGGGTCGCTTTTTGAATATTTTAAAGCGGTAATATTCTGTGAAGATGATGATGGGAAGAGTAAAAAATAGGGAGGTAGGCTTTAATGGTATGGAGCGGCCGCAGAGGCTGATGCTTCTCCACAGGGGGTTGTAGTGGATCCTCACGCTCAATCTCTCAGCAAGAAATGGACTGTTCTGCTGGCATATAACAATATTACCACTATGGTGGATGTAGTGACAAGGCCAGTAGGAATACCTTGATTCAGCTTTCTCCTGGAAATTGCTTTTTAGTAAGGTATATGTGGAGAGAACCCTGTGTGCTGGATGTAAACAGTGGCACTATATTAGTGTCTTTGGCTGTAGAATATACACCAATGCAGTATATGGCAAATGATGATGGTATCTGTGAGCTTGGCGTGGGTGAAATAATGGAAGTGGCCACTGACTGTACTAATTGTTTAATCAGCGAAAGGGAAAAATGGCATGATTTGTCCCTTAACATTTAAATTTCCTGTTACGCCTGTTACAATAAAGATTGTCTAAATATGTTTAAAATCTAGTATGCCAACCTGAGATCACGTATCTATTTGTAGCACAAGAGCTCAATAGGCATTTCCTTACAACAGGACTTATTATTAAGTATTGTGTAAAGGGGTCAAGTGTTTCCTGCTCGGAACTGTAAACTGGAGATGTTCTCATACAATGCTACCATCTGGGCTGGAAGTTGATAAGTGGAATTACAGAGTGCGACTTCCCTTCAGATCTCTTAGGGATGACAATTTTGTCTCAAATTGGACAAAGATACGTTTAACATATAATGTCTCTGCATTGGATTACAGTGACAGACCTTTTCATAAGAACTGAGCCAATGACGTGTTCTGGGGGCATTTCTGCACAGATTAAATCACTCATTTAAATTTTAATGAACCCCACTCAAGGGCCTACTTCAGCACAACATTTGTGTATGAATGCTCATTTTAAAAAGCAGTGGCTCAGGAGAAAAGAGGAACCTGCATTATTGTATGTAGGAGTTTAGATAAAAGTGAACAATTACTAAAACTACCGTACATACATATATTTAGCATTTACCAATTACTATACTGTACATTATAAGTGCAAAAAAGAGATCATCACAGACTGATACATGGAAATCTAGATATTCACATTGTAAGTTTAAAATATGTTAATAAACAGTAAAAAGTGCTTCTGTGTCTAGATCTCTTCAGTGGCTGGCCAGTCTCAGAGAGAGCAGTAGGAGATGAGAGCTGGGTCTGAGAGGCTTGTAGCCTTAGGCATAAAGGCCTAAAGAGGAAGACTTCTGCTGAATACCTATTCATCACATCACCATTAGTGTGGCAAAAGCACTCAGCTACGCTCCTCAAAAATAACAATGATTACTGCATCAAAACATAGCACAAGACTGACTGATACAGTGCTATCCTATTTTAGAAGAAATATACAGGGTACCATGTATATTTTTCACAATGGCAACAAAGAAAGACTCAACAACTAGTGTTATTGTCTTAAGAGTATAGGTTTTATCAGAGCTTATCCTTTCAGTCCCTGTTAATATACATAATTTTCTTTTCTCATCTTGTGTGTCAACACGCCTTCCTGCTGCTGCCGGTGTCTCCTGCCAAAACAACAGGACGCACATGTCATTGTTTTGTCATGAGCTCGCCTGTATTGATTAAGTGACATGAAGCTAATTAAAGACAATCTGAAAGGAGTGTCAGTGTCAGAGAGAGGCATAAACCCATGATGATGGAGCAATAGGCCTCCTAATTATTATTCTCCTTTTCTTCAAAAAAGAACAGATAATAACACTCTGAGCACGATCAGCGGGCGTGCTCACTGTCTACTTCCTTTTATATCCTTGCCCACAATCACTATTTTTCTTTTTCACTGTTTTTCCATTCTTCTGTCCAGCCCCAGTGGCTTGTTTTGGTCCAAGAACTGAATTCAAACGCAGTGCACATCCTCCCATTTGTACTCACAGTCCAGGTACGAATCTCTAGAGCATCAGCATATCAGCACATTCAGTTCACGCCATTTATAAGCCATACTGTTTATTTTATGGAGCTCATTTCATTTGTGCTGGCTGGTCAGTAAATAAGGAAATGTGATAATAAACTTCCAATGCAGTACACGCCAGGAACCCACATTTAAAAAGGTAAACATACATTACACCTTAGACACCTTAGGCATTCAGTTTTTCAGACATTATCAGAAACATTTTTTTAATTATCCTGAACTTAATGTATATTATGTTCCACTCTAGATGGTAAAATAATAGTGAGCTGTATATGTTACTATGTCTACACTGGTCATTACAACTTCAAACTACAGTTTTGGAGATGCTCAAATTTAAACTATTACATTAGACAGCTCAAAAGAAGGTTGACAAATGTTTCTCATTTTTAATAATAACAAGTGTCAGGTATCTGTCTTTTTTACTTTTCCAATTTTATTGAAATTTATTTCCCAATTAGTAGCGTGTGTAGGTGTGGGTTCAGGTAACTTCTACTACTAGCTGTAGTATCATATGCTCCCCTGTGCATATGTAAATTTGTGAACTTATAAGATCCCCTGGGGTTTACAATCAAGCACAAGCAGCATATTTCAATGTAAGCTGGTGTTCCTTCCACTGAAGCATCTTGTTATCTCTTCTCTCCTACATACACCGTCTCTATCAAAGACCCTCTACCTTTCTCACCGTGGGGCTGCAGAGAGCAACTCTGCCAGACTGCTTGATATGCAGCAGTGTCTGGGAGCTGCTGGGCTCCCACGCCTCCCTGACTGGAGCCTTTAAGCCTTGGTGCAGTCGGAAAGTACCTTGCTCATCAATGGCCCCACTGAGTGGTTGTGACAGTGCCACGTGGAAAACACTTCGATTGAATGATTCCTCATGTTATTCCCTTCTACCATACAGCGTACCCCTCATCTTTCACTCCCCAAAATAAAAATACCACACCTTTGTTTGCTTTGAATGAGCGGATTTTGTAAAATAATAATTTCATTGATGTGTGAGGAAATAAACAAAATACCAATAAAGACAAAATCTGGAAAAACAATCAGATTGCAGTTCAAGTTTGATGAAGATTTATTTAATTGTTTTTATCATAGATGATTCAATTGGTAAGCTGTAATTTAAGGTAATAAAGGTAAAATCTGACAAACCCAAGCCTCTCTGAAGGAAACAAGAAACAAGATTTCCCAGGAGTGTGGTTTGTTGTCCAGCCTTGTGACATGGAGCAGGTAGAGGCACAATCCATGTCTTGTGTTTGCAAGTGCATAACACTCTCAGATATGGTGTGTGTGTTGTGATAAAATGGGAGAAGATGTGAAGAGCCGTTCAAGTAGCAGCCTGCCCAATCTGCTCAGTCTTATGAAAGCTTTTGTATCAGCGCAGGAAGAGGAGCTCTAGGCGCCACAGCCATATTTATATTCCAATCTTCTACACAGAAACCCACATTGCCAGGCTCATAAAAGATTCATCGAGCAGGGGAAAGCAAGGTCGTTCAGAAAACTGGTCAGGAGGTGCCTACTGCAATGCAAAAAAAAAAGCAGATGGACACAGAAAACAACCACCGGGTAAGTCCCATGGTAGCAGTTTCCAGGGAAACGTGTGATTTTACCCTTATTAGTGGTGGCAGTGTCTGCACCTGACAATATGATCCGACAAGTCCGTCCTCTAATTGGCATCTGTCACTCATACTAACTGTGGACAGCTTCCACCATGTTCCCTGGCATTTATTCCAATGCTTTGTCTGAGCCCTATTGTGGATTGCATTACTGACATGTTTGTGAACTGGAGAGCAAAGGGGGAAAAGAAAGGGCGACAATGACAATGCCTGTGTGTTAAAAAGGGACTGCATGCTCATGTGCACGTGTATGCCTGTTCTGGGTGTTGTCAGAGAAATGTCACTCTTGCTTAGAGTCACAGACATAAACCTCTGGGAGTCCTGCGCCCTCCAGCAACACTCACACAGAAGGAAAGCGAGAAAGTAGGGAAGCGAATGTGATATAGGAATGATATTATCCCACCAGTCAAGCTCATCCTTCTGTAAATCGCTGATAGCAATATAAATGCCATCCTATAAGAGCATTTCATTATCAGTGCAACAGTCAGTCATCTTAAACATTTCTAAAAGGGTTCCTAAAAGACACAACTGGCTCAGAATGGTATGAGTGAGAATGAATATTTGTTTCCTTAGAAATGTGTGAGAAATAGTGAGTAAAAGTGGTGAGTGGTGAGTTTAGTTGCCAGAGTAGCAAAGTCTATACAAATAAGAACTAATTTAGTGCTCAGTATCAAAAGACTTTAAAGACCTTTGTAATTTGGAACTACCCTAAAGTCAGCCAACTCAGTAATCATCAGACTGTAATAGTCATTTTTAGGACAGCAGGCCTTCGGGTTGTCCAGCTCAAACAGAAGTCTGCAATAACATAGGTCATTTAGAGCCCACACAACCCTTCAGCGTTATTAGTGGTCTGTTTGGACATAAACTAAATGTGAAGGTTACAAGAATTTTTCAGTTGACTTTTATAACCCCAGTTTGTTGTAGTTCCCCCTTAAGTAGCTGCAAAATATTCCAAATATACTTGATGTCTACTTTTTAATACATCTGATTGAAGAGCAAATACAGTACACAATGAATCTAGTAGTGTTTTGTAAAGACTGCATTACTGAGATATTCTGAGATGACTGAGACAAGAACAAGACATCTCAAGTGTAAGCGAACACTATTTAATGTCTGATGCAAACATTGCCTTTCTGAAGACTAAGGCCAGGCTTGAGTAGAACAACACCAGGCTCTGGGCAGGTTCTATGCCTGTTAAAGTGGTATAGCAGGAACTCTCTTTGTCTCTTTGCATATCTACAATATAAAAAGGTCACTGCAGCTGAAAAGGTAAGACCACACCCTCTCTACCTCAGGGGGGTAATCAGGGTATTACAGTGAAAGTCAGGCCAATGACCTGACATGCTTCCCTGTCCAGTGCTCCATCTGTTAACCAATTACCACGCAAGCCCGCCTGCTTTCATGCCTTATACAGACAGTGCACTAGTAAAGCCAGTCACCCATTTCACCCTGGGCCGAACTGCAAAAAAGCTCACTGCCATCATCACACTCTAATATACCCCCTGTGTGAGTCATGAACAGACCACATTTAGAAACTGACCCAGAAATAGGTACATCATAAAAATTGCACCTCTGTTATAATGTCCACAAAGCACCTTGTCCTTTAAAAACTATTATGTTCCATACCTGGTCATTACCTCCTCATGGTAATTACAACACAAGGATTTGCATTTACTTTAGTGAATAAAGGCTTGAGTCAGTCAAATGAACTTTCAAGTTTATGGAGCTATGACTAAATACCATATTTGGGAATAATCGGAGAGACAGACTTTATTGCAAAGAAGGCTTGTTAGCTGGCTTTACCTTAGCTACAAACTTTGAAATGGATTGAAGCAGAGTAGAACTTCACAGAGAGACACATTGTTGTATTAATTAGTAAAGATGCTAATCACAGCTCAGGATTTTAAAAGAAGCTTTGAAATTATTATTATGGACATAGACTTTCACCCATGCAATTTTTGTAATTTGTTAGAGAGCTGAGATAATATTAAAGTGATTGGGTTGTGAATTGTTCTCATGAAGGATCTCCTGTTATTTACCTAAAATCTTCAAATAAAGCAATGTGCCACAATAAAGTGAAAAGCATGTTGGCACTATTTTTCTTCTGTGCGATATAGTACATACTGAATGCAGATATTTAAATTTCAACCCCAATACAAGCTCATCTCCAAATTGTTGCTCTTAAACCCAAGGACAGAATGAAGTCCTTAAACCATACTCTGCATACAGATTTGTGTAACGTATGTTTTAACGAATTCATATCCAATGTGCATAAACATTTGTCTGATGAGGAATCACCAGGTCACATTAAAGCAAATCAAATATTAAGATGAGGGAGTGAACAGCCTATGTTACAAAGGATAAATAACTGTCTGATCCATCCTTCTTTCTTTAGAAGTATCCTTTACAGTGTTTTTTTTTTTCTGATTTACACAATGTGCTATCATCATCACGCACTCATCCAAGCTTTACTCTAATCAGTCATGACACAAGCACATACTATTCAATCTCATCAAGCAGCACTGGATCAAACATAATGCAACCTCATTATGTGTGGCTGATTGTGAAGCAGCACCTTTGTATATTAATAGGGAGTGCAATGGGGCCGGCACTGCCATATTGGCTAATGTAACCCTGCTTGCTTACTCATCCCTGCAGAGCAAGAAATCACTATTACTGACTGACAAGCACAGCACTGTGTCTACATGTGTCTAAAAGAAGGTAGACATGTAAATTCACCCGAAATTATAGTTTTTTGTTGTTTCATTTTTTACCACACCAGGTAGACATTCTCTAACAGAAAAACACAGCTCATCATGAGATGTCTTTCTTTGATTCCAATGGAATGACAAATTTAATAAATCCTTTTGGAGAGGAACCCGAGCTGGACTGACCCCAGATTTACATCAAGGTCTTTAGTCGAGACTAAAGGCAATAGTCGAGACTAAGATGTGTTTTCTGGGACACATTTACAGCTCATCAACAGGCAACAGGGAACATGGAGAAGACAAGATGGAGTATATTAGTAAAAAGTTGAGAAAACAAAAGTGTTTTATAAGCCTAACATAAAGACAAGAACTAGGCTGAGTTTGAGGTCAAGTTTTTAAGTTTTTTACAGTCAGTACTTAAAGCATCCACCTTGAAACTCTTTTAATTTTACTAACACGTATAACATAACTGTGTCTGTGTGAATGATAGCTGTTTGACAAAACAGAGCTAAGTTATGTAAGATGAGTGTTACTACACTGTAGTAGCTCACCAGTCCATCTAGTGATAAAGAGTTAAATAGCACGCCAAAGAGTATTCAATCAAAAATGTGATTTCCCAAGACAAATTAGTTTCTGTGAATTTTATTGCTAATGTTATTGTATAGTTCATGTGCTTAAGATGTTAATATTGAGTAAGGCTGCAGACATAAATTATAGTAAGGCACTGGTCTTCTCATTACATTACATGATTTATAATGCAATATTTGTCATTCTGACATACACCACACTTGTTCGGGAATATGAAGGTGATTATAACAGTATGTGTGTACCCATCAATGACAGATTTACACCAGTTCATGCTGAGTTTCATTTGTTGAATTCTCTAATACAGCTTCACTGCTGCTTGGCAAAACACACACAGCTCTGCTTCAACTAATTGTCCTTCTTTGTAGAAAAGGACACTAACAATCTAACACTACAATTTTACTTTTTGCTGATCCTAGGTGCTTTAAATACGAGGTGCTTTGTATGATCAAAGACAATGATAAAGACAAATACAGAATGTAATTTATAGTAAAGACTTTTAGGCTATAGACAAGAAAATGTACAATCACACTTATGGGTGCTGTTTTTGTGATCCTGCTGCAGTGCTCACATTTGACTGGCACGTGGTTGAGAGATTTTTGACCAAGGGTCACTATCCATTAGGTGGACTTTCTAAAGCTGTCTGCGTTGGACAGCAGCCAAGCCAGCTGTGTGCTTCGCCCGACTCTGGCTGTGCTCACTTCTGTAATGGGCTACCATATGAAAACACTGTGGATTGAGTTAGGGTTTTATCAGATGTCAGATTCAGTTTGCAGAGCTCCTTAATACCACAGATTATACATTAGCTAAAGCAATCAACTAAATATAGCATTATTTAAGAGCTATTGTTTCATTAGTTAGTTAAACACAAAGAAATATAATCTAAGCACCCACATAAATTTACAGCACAAGACCACAATATGATATAGCTCACAGTAAACAAGCGCTAAGTAATGTTTTAAACAGCAACATGATTTACAAGTGCCTTTAGCACTTATCTTTTTGCTATAAATCCACCAGGGTATAGTGTGTTTCTGGTGTAGTCATCACAAGGGTCCAGAAGGCCCACTTGAAAACAATCACTACCCCAAACAGAATGTTTGGGGTAGTGATTGTTTATTGTGAGCCCAGTTTCTTGCACAAAGCCTTGTCTCTTCTTTGACAATGACAAGCAATTAGTTTTCTTTCCTGGCTTTTCTTTAAACAGAAAAAACACCAAAGTAAAGTGTGTTCACTTGCTCAGTCTCAGCCATGTCATAGGGGCCAGACTGCTTTAACCAAACCACAGAGTTCACATGGTGCTGCCTTCAGACTTACATCTCTGAGGCACAATAGTGTTAGAACTGGCAACTCTGGCATAAAGTAAGAAACAAAGCCGTTTTCGTTTCTTTGAACAATAATAGTTTCTGTTTGTGGTGGATTACAGCTAGGTTCTTTGTCACAACTTTTTAATTTTAAGTTTTCCATTTGAAAATGTGCCTTTTATCAGTTTTAAAGAATCCCTTTATAGCAAAGCAGTTCTATTTATTCATCAAGATTCTGGGCAGCTTTTGCCATTTAAATGCAGTGTTGGTTATAATAAAGCACATACAAAACCAGGTCTTGACAAAATAGTCTGTCCTGGTAATTACAAAACAGTCCTGGTTTCCTTTAATTCTGCATTAACAAAATCAACTGTTAAACCTGCTTTGATTGAATAAATTAATAAAAGTGCCTCCACCAAGTCTATGTCAGTCATGTAACATATGGTAACCCACACATTAACACACACACACAGTTTGTTTTGCATGACTTAAGTCATTACAAGACATCTGTGTCAAGGTCAAGCAGGTCCACATTTGGATCTGTGATGACCAGGACACTTGGACTTTACTGTTATACTTAATACATACATGCCATGAACCAGCAACTGTCTCATTACAGCTTTTAATATTTTATAAAGCCCTGTGCCAAGACTATATGACCAGAATTATGGATATGTCCAATGTGGAGTGGAAAGACTTCGCCTCGTTGCAGCAGAAATGAGAGAAGTCATCAATTCTTTATGTTTGCAGTGTAATCTTAGGGAGATGAGTGGTGTCGTATTTTCTTTTAGTACTTTAAATATTTAATGTTAACATTTACAACAAAGTTGTCCCCCAAGGCCAATTACGATATGAACCGACTGAAGATGCAGCATGGTTACAAGTCATCACTACACTCTCAGTGTCATGTTCAGATCTGCTTAACATTCACATTTATTCTACTGAGCTTGTTCAACAGCACCTCACCTACTCTGTGATTACACCATCTTCCTGCTTCTGTTTAAAGGGCAAAGCCAAAGTCCAGTGTCTAGTATACAATATTCACCATGACCTTTATTTGTTTCTACATGTTATGGCAAGGGCTAGCTATTTCTTGTTTGGATTAAACTGTAAAATGGCTTAATAAATACAAACAGACTGAATGTAATCAGTCCAGCTACCCTAAGTGCTGTTTTGTTAAGGACTTAAGAGACTTTCTGGAGTGTCTACAATATGCCCTACTTTCTCATCCACTTAAATACAATATGTTGTTCATTGTTACTGGAGCATCCTTAAATAAATTGCTAAATGATGCCAACCCATGAGAAGAAAGTGCTGTCTATGGCGCTTAATGCACTCAGACTTCAGCTTTTACAGGAACCAAAGACTTGACAGACTCTGGCCATGGTGCTGAATTTACTTCCGTTTACTAATGTTGTAAAAATGTGAAATTTTGCTTTTTGGTGAAGACATCCTCTCTGCCTTTCTGACCAATATCACCTCACTTCATTTTACACACTGACTTAAATCTTTCTGGGTCAAATAATTCATCGTCCTTCACTTCGATTTACAGCTGTCACATCAAAGCTCATCAGTTTTTAACCAACCGGACACGCTGCCTTTTTTCTTGGGTGTCACACCTCAGCCACTCTGAGTTATATCACATATATCTCTCATGAAACCATTTGTTTGCACCGGTCTTCTTATTACGCTTCTTATTGAGTCTTATTCCCTTAAGCAACTATTCATTATGTAGTCTTTAAACTCTGTTTGCAGTGTAAACAACAAGAATTTGTTTTACTCCGTAGGTAGATGCTAAGTAGTAGTAGCCTACACAAGCACCTCTGGGGCAGCGACATTTGCCACAACCCTCAACTGCAAATAGAGTTAATGCAAAATTTCGCAATGTAACCTAGTTTTTGTTTACCTTTTAATAACTTGATAAAATACCCAGAGGTAAAACGTAACTAAAAACAAAACGGCCAATCCATGTCCAGTTAAATGTGCTTATTGTGTCTCGTACATTTATATGCTGCCCTTTTCGGTTGCAGTTTAGCGGCAATAAACAAAGGCTTCTTCAGTTCTTGCTCCAAAAAGCCACGTTTCTGTCTGAGCAGAGAAAATAACTTTTCCACAACCCTTATTTTAAGCATGCACCAGTCCTTACCTTGCAGGGCATGACAACTAACATCACAAGTAAGAACATGGCACTGAAGAGATGCATCCCTGTCGAAATGATAGCGTCCTGGCTGGCAGAGCACTTCCTCGCAGTTTCTCTTTCCACCTTGTCCCTTTTTTACTGGGGCGGTTTCTTCAAATACGGAAGGATTTCTTTAACGCTGTGTCGGTGTCTGTGCGCCACCAACCGCATCACTGGGATGCACGGCAGTAGCCCTCTGTGGCTCAGCAAAGCAAACAGAAAACCGCGAGCATCCACTGACATGAAATAACCAGAAGCTCCCGGTCTTCTAGTAAAAAGTCTTCAGTCGGTGTGAGAGGTTGAAGCAGGCAGATAGCGTCAGTCCTACACAATAGCGAGAGCAGAGCAGAGCGGAGCGGAGCGGAGGAGAGTCGCAGAGGTTGGAAGGTGACTGCTGTGCTTGCGAGGTGCCGACGCTAGGAGCAGCACGACGATGTGAATGATCCAAGTCAGAGGATAAGTGGCACTCTTTCGATGCAGCTCGGTCGGTGCCCTGGCGCGTGCGTGTGAGGGTGTGTGCTTGTTAGTTGCTAAAACCAGGTGTTAACCACGCAAAGCCCATGACAAAAGCCAACTGTAAACCTATTTCATTTAGCAGTGATAATGTCTTACTGCTGCTAAGTCTGATTGTGGTGGACAATGGCTGTCAAATCGGTATTAATACCATCACTTCTGCATGACGCATATCCAATTAGTAGATGCCAGCTATACTCTCTGGGGTTTATGGAAATAATAAAGATGTCCCTTTTCCCATTATAATGCTGATACGGAACGTTGTAGAGTCACAGAGATGGTAATTAAATGATAGGTATTTCAAGTGTTCCACAGCAGGTTATTGTAGCAGAGTGTGGACTGCTGCTTTAAGGCTATGTCCATAATCTTCATTTTAACACTCTTTTACTCTGTACTCTGTACTTTTCAAGACATGGAGACATTTGGAAACACCCTGAAGCTTCTCATAGTTTGCAAACAAATGGCAGATAAAAACAATATCAATACCTACTGTCTGCCTTCGTTTGATAAGGAGCTTATTTCAGTTGAGACAGAGTTTTGAGACATATTAGATTGTACAGATTTCTTCTTGGTTCAGAGATAGTTTCTATTCTACAACATAGTTTTAAAGGTCACAGTGTTCTATTTTTTTCAGCAGGAGAGAGTAAAGCCAACATATAGTGTAGGGAATTCACTATTTATTGCTATAAACAAGTATGACCGTAGCAGCTGTCTACTGCTGTATTCTTGTGTAATGTATGATAATTTAAGAAGAAATGAAGCTGCAGGGCAACTAACTCAACAAGATCAGATGCCCCTACGTGGAAAGGGGCAAACGTTATTAAAATAACTTTTATTATTTTTTTATTATACAGTGAGTAACCAGTGTGCTTTCTAATCATTTTCTTTTAGCAACATTTGAGATACACAGCAGGAGTCAGTGCACAGTATTAACTACTTTTCTGTGACTTTTATTGCCCAGAACAGTCGGGCTGGTTCATAGTGCATTCAGAAAACATTTCTAGTTCAAAGAGTGATCCCCTGCTCTTTTATGGTTCAGCACAGTGTTGACATTCTCCACCCCTGCTGTTGCTCTTAGTGGCATGGTGCACAACCCTCCATTTTCCCTGTTGGAAAACACAGAAGAAGCTGAAGTAAGTAACTGAAGGGAAGCAAAGGAGGTAAGAGAAAATGAAAGAATATATGGTTTGTTCTTGTTTCTTGAGGCGTTATTTCCCCACAGCTTTAGTATTTTTGACATGTGGATTGTACCTATATGATAAAACAGAGGGCCAGGTCTGCCATAGAGAGTAAAAAAGCTATAAAAGATATAATATGAGTTATTACATTAGGGCAGAGTGCTTATATATTCCTCCTGTGTCCTGGTGGTGTTCCATGTCTCCTTCCCCATCCTTGAGACCTGTAACAGTGAAGAAGGGACCTAGAATGTTAACCCTTATGTTGTCTTTATTTAATGTTAAACAATTTTGTGTTCCCGGTCATAAATAACCATTTTATTAAGACTCATTAAAAAAAGTGTAATGATACATATATTATCACTACTTGTGCTGTACATGTGTCCATCTGACAAATCAGAATGGACCCATAACTCGTTTATGACTAGCCTGGTCAGCCGCGACTAACTATTTTTTTGATTTTAAAATATATAAGAGAGTTGTGTTTTTATGCTTTCTATGAAAGGAGTGGTGGGGCTGTCATTATAAGAGTACTGTACAAAGACTAACTGGATTAGTGAGCTGAAGTAGATCAGTAAACCTTGTTCCACAAACAAAGATGTTTCATTTACTGCTCGTGTGGCCATATGCTTCATGGAAGGATACAGAATATTGAATTTGGGAGTCTACTGAGCAATGTCAAGCTGATGAAGTGTTAAATGCAGTTAATGTGTATTCCACACACAAGACACATGCCTACATAAACACTTCTAAACATAGCTAAACAGCCAGATGGCAATGTTAACCCTGATACTCAAACATAACACATATATTTAGTGCAAAAGCCTCATGCAAACATTTCCACAGCATTCTTCTCACTGTCGACAGCCGTGCTTCCTAATGACTGCCTAATCAACTTGTGTCTGTGTAAACAACATGTTGCACCTCATTCAGATATCCCAAGTAAAGCTGAATGGACGCCCTCAGTCACACACACCTTGTGCAAATCTGTCTCTCTCTGCACTGTCATGTCTCTGCACTACTTGGATACACATTTTGCACTTTATGCAGCTAGGATAAACTTTATATCCTAGCTCTGTGTTGTTGTTTTGTTTGTTATTTTGAATGTTGTTTTATGTAGCACCTGGGTCCTGGGGTGCTACATTGTCTCATTTTACTGTGTACTGCGTTAGTTATATGTGGTTGAAATGACAATTAAAAGCTTCTATTTTCCCACTTTACTAAGGATTAAAGTTGTGTATACTGTATTAAAATGTGGGGACGATGGTTTATGAGGGATGGACACTACAGATTATAACTTTAATTCTTTTGTTATTTTCTTATTTTTGAAATGCTCTAATTAAGGTGATCGACATGGGTGCACTACTTACTGCAGTGCTTTTTGTACCAGTTTCATGGCATTGTAAATGATTCTAAGACATTCCCCATTGTTTATTCCCGGATGCTCAAACACAGTGGGGCGGACCTAGTGGTCCTGACATTCCCCGGGAGTTGAGGGGGAGGAGAAGAAGATGATGTGTTATGTACTTCTGTTGAGTTAGCAAGACTCAGTAGTCTTCTGATTGAACTCCTAGAAAACACACAAATGCAATATTTCTGTTTTTATTTTGTAATGTGTGCATTAAAATACAACTGAGTCTAACTTATTTCTATCTGGAAGTTGTTGTTCTGTACTCAACAATCCTCTGGGTCATAAGGTTAAGTGTGCTCAGTTACCATGGCACTGCTCATCCAAGTGGCCAAATGGGAAGGTGTGAAACCTCCTATGTCAGACTGAAGGTGGAATTAAACATGGCATTTCACACTTTCTTTTGAATTATATCACTTTATACCTGAATGTATCCACGGCAACAAGGGCAAGGACAACAAAGGCCTTGCTTTATGTCTGTTCCTTCCCATATTTGACAAACATCATCAATCATCATAGATGAACTGCATGGCAGTCTGCTCATGTCACTGAACACAAACAAAACCAAAAGCAATGGCCTCGGCCGACTCAGAGAAACATGAAGAGACTGGCAGGAATTCACATCCTGTCTGCCAAGAGGTTTATCTTTTAAGTGAGGCCACCTGGAGCAAAACACAAATTTTACATATCTTGAATTTTTAAACCACCCCTTTCTCTTCTACCCCTCATTTTCTCTCGCTTCTTCTTATATGTGTTGTACTGATGCTCCCTGAGTTGTACTGTATTGGCCACATTTTGGTTTAATTGGATGAAGAGATGATGCATAATGCGTGAGGAAAAAAACATAAAGGAACTGAAGTCCATGTCGCCTGCGGCAATAGAAACCAGCAGCTATTTGTTGTTGACATTTTCCCTGCTGCTTTTTCTGCTCCATTGAAACAGTGGCACATTCATGTTTTCATGGTTTTCTCCCGACTTCAGTCTTCCACGGTCGTAATATTTGTGAGCATCTCACGATTTTACTCTTTACAACCATGTGAATGTCAATGTACTGATCTTTGTACTGTAAAGGGAGGGCTTCGGTGTTAAACAAAGGACTAAACAAAGGCTAAAGCCGGTACTTTGTTTGCCTGCTGTGTTAAATCCCTCTGCTGCTCGTGACATCGAAGGACCACTGCTAATAACAGACTTATAACAATAAAGTGTGCTGTAAAAAAAATGGAAACGCCCAAAACTATTCGGAGCTAAGCTGTAGAACTGCTGCGACCTGTGGTAAGGCATGAGCAAAGCTTGTCTCTGACAGCATTGTGTTTCTGCTGAAAGTGACTGCAGTTAGCACAACTCTTCCCTTACACTGTGCCCTTTTTGTTAAATCACGCTTCTCACTGTACTTTATCTCACAGCATCCATTTGGTCTGCAATTGCCTGCATAGCTGTCTCACAGTTGATATCTCCTCGCTCGTGTGCTTACTTTAGCTGTGTCATTGTGCTTTCATGGAGCCAGTTGTATTCAGAGGATGAGACCATGACAGAGTGGAAAAGAGCAAGTGAGACACTAGTAGGATAAAAGGATGGTTTTACATAATTAAACAGATAGAAGTGATTACAGCAGCTTATCCACAGAGCACGAACTGTGCACAATCAGCCTCATTATGAAGTTAAAGACTCCAAACTGTCGCTGATGGCTTAATTACAGTTTTACAGTGGAACCAATGCTTTACCGCCATTACAACAATTCACACAAAACAATTGTCTGACAATACAAAAGAAGCTGCCAACTCAAACTGAAACAACGTTCTTTACTCAAATAAATAACAAGGATCTCTGTGAATGACAGTGGAATTGGTGCCTCCCTCTTTTTATAATAATAATAATAATAATAATAATAATAATGGATTGGATTTATATTGCGCTTTTCTTCCGAGGGACTCAAAGTGCTTATAGGCCGTCCATTATTCATTCATACACAGTCACACTGGTGGTGGTAAGCTACAACTGTAGCCACAGATGCCCTGGGGCAGACTGACAGAGACGTGGCAGCCATTTTGCGCCTACGGCCTCTCCGACCATCACCACATACATTCACTAAACATTCTTACGCATTCATACGAGGCAAGGTGGGTTAAGTGTCTTGCCCAAGGACACAACGACAGTATGAACTGTGGGGAGAGCGGGAATCAAACCCGGGCCCTCTGTGAGAACATTACAGATCTGGGAATACAACACAGACAACCTAACTGGCCTTTTCTGAACTGTACTGTACTGTATCTTCTTTTATCTTTATATAGGTATTTAACCTTGCAGTAGGTTGATTATGTGATTATGCCACTGGAAGCCCTTATGAACCATGTTTTCAGCCGGTGTGCAGGGTTTGAATTTGATTTAACTCCAGCATAAACTGCCATCAGGGCAGCAATCCAAGACTTGGTCTTAGGTATACTTGAACTACCTGGGGCTTGCATTGCTTTTATTGTTATGGATGTTGGAATGGAAGTGGAAAGAAGTTCTTTATGATTTTCTGAGCGCTGGTTTGTAGAATCAGCGAGATTATTGTACTGACATTACTTGAGTTTGTGAGGAAAAAAGGATTGAAACGAAGGACTAAAACTCTAAAACAAATCAATGTCTTAGCATCTCAAAACATTTGCAATATCTGTATTTCTATATCTTGCTTACAGACGTGTCTACAGGTGTTTGTGTGTAGGTATAATAAGATGACAAACTTTATATTGTATGCGCAATTTTATTTTTAGCCCTAGTAAATCTTTGTTGTCTAACCTCATAAGCAACTCAAAAAATTAAAAAAATAATGACAAACTAGCTAGACTTTTTGCCGTCAGTCCTTGGAGCCTTTTTCAGTCCAGTGAAATTTTTGTTATGTAGTGCTCGGATGTTGAAGTTGTCCCTCCAGCTCCGACGCTACTCTGCCAAGCCCCACAGAGGCGAGCCGGCAGGCGGCAGAGTGTGGACTCAGCACTTCTCTACAGTGTCTAAGACCAGGCACAGGGGTTTTTTATTCTGCCTCTGCATTATTGAATCACAGAGCGGCCTCAAAACCTCAAACTGGACATGACCAGGAGGCAACATGCAGATTTGATGAATCAATATTTTCAGCTGAACAGTATGGAAGGAAAGGAACACTTGCATGACTGGATCAGATATGAACTGTGAAATGAGTATCTTCTTTATTCCGCAGCAGCTTATCTTTCCATTGCACATATACTTGATGGGATGTCCACAGCCACATATTACATATCACACCTATTTGCGCGCACAAATAAATTCACATCCGGTCACAAGCACACACGCCATGCTCCCTCCCCTGAAGGCCTTCATTAGATAAAAGGAAAACAGCTCTTTCCCAAGCTGCAGTGCAATTATTCAGTGTAGTCAAGCATGTCTCTGTGTGACAAAGCAAATTGCTTTTTCGGTTTGCTGTTCCTGATACAGATAGGGCTTTCAAAATCTGAGGGGAAGCCTCGCGCCACTGCTCCCACTGCTGACAGAGATACAGGCAGTTATTTACCCCAGTGTGTGTGCCCTTGTTTACAAACGATTCCACTAATGCCTATGTATTTTGAATGCAGATAGTGGTATTTTGCTTTTGTGTGCCAGTTTAATGCCTTATTGCATCTCAATGAAATCTAGTTTGATTAATAGTGTATTATTGTCTGCATTAGAGCAGCTTAATACCTATTGTACCAATCATCAAATTTTCCAAAGCAGAGTAAAACGCACGGGAACCAGTTGTGTTTAAATTTTGTATAAACATATTTTGTTGTTTTTATTGTTAAAAAAATCTTCTTTGGGCAGTGCTGCTATCTAAACACACTCTTAGCAAGATTAATGATGACATCACTAAGTGCATGACTAAACTGGGACTAAACAGTACATAAACTGTTGTAGCCCTGTGGAGTATACCAACAGGACTACACAAAACCAGGACTAATTCCTGTAATAATCAATACTAAACTGAATATAAAGGTCGTTCCCCTCCCTCTCACCCTGTTTTCTGTCAACCTACTGTCTACTGTCAAATAATACTGTCTAAATGTCAAATAAATGCAAAATGGCCCAATGCTAATGCTTTAATAGATTAGCATTAGACTAAGTTGTAGAGGCAATTAAAATCCTTTCACTACCATGTGAAAGGAAGGAAATCAAAAATGACTTCTAATCAAATTTTAGACTTGTGGACACATTGGGTCAACTGAACATTTACCAGGCCTAAGCCAAAACCATGACCACCTTAACATTTTGCTCATTTAATTTATTTATTCTATACAAATAAATCAATAATAAAGAGAAATTGTATATTTACATAAAAATGTGATGAAACAAAGGGACACACCTTATAGCTAGTTTATAGTAATAGCAACAAGGGTATGTACCAAAAGATGTCTTTTTATTAGTACATAGTTTTGCCATCTGTGGCGTGGTATTGAGCTTTCCAAGAAAATACAGAGGACAAGGAATCAATGTCGGGGCAGCTTAAACCAAGTGGACTCCTCAATCAACATGTTAATAAGAATTTCCTAAAAAACATAATAATAACAATCTTATCATCCACAAAGAAAAGATAAATGTGTGTTAATCTGAAAGATTGATGAGATCATTCATAAATGATATTAAAAATATTTAGCAATATGAACATAAATTGTTTTGATGTATGTTTCTCCCAGTATTATCATAATCTGGAGAACAGACTAATAGTTTATCTGACTCCATCTTCAAATATCAAATTCCTGGGATCAGGAGTGGGAGGATGAGACAGGATTTAGACACACATTTCCAATGTGACTCCACAGCTTTGTGACGCTCCAATGTCAGTATTGAGCAACACAAACCCTGTTTCGCACTGTTTAACTCACATTTCTGAAATGCCACTGAATCCTTTGGGTTTTAAGAATGTGTGATTTAAGATGATGTTTCTGATGACAAAAGCTAACATTTGTTCTCATTTGTATGAAAGTTACCTACAGAAATACACTTTCTCAGGTCTGACAGATGATTATCTTTCCTGTCATGTTAAGGTGGCTGAGAGAACAGTTCATGGCCACTGACTCTTTATTTATCTTATGCCTGTTCCCTCCAGTGGAGTTCCAATCGATAACAGTGACTTGGAGCAGGAGAGATGGACAGAAAACAAGAGATCTGGAGAGATTCAGAGCACGGGAGAGTGCAAGGACAGAGCAAAGCATGAAGATTTATTTGCACTGCCTGTCGGTTTGTGGTCACACACAACGAGACAAATGCTTATGGGAAGCTTTGGATTCTCCTCTGTGATTATCGAGCACATCAACTGATTTTGTAATGATTTTTGACATCATTGTGATATTGGCTTGCTGTATATAATTCACAGGTATTCTTAGTTTATGATGACATTTACAGTGCTTCTGATTGGAAATGGGAAACGGCAATAAAAGCTTGACAATTGAGCAACAGCTTTATTTTTTGGTTTTGTTTTTACAACCCTTTGTGATGTTGAAATTTATTGGGGCACTGTGCCTAACCTGCATAGATTAATCTAAAGTATGAAAGTTGTGTCTTTCTAGAAATAAGAATAAGAAGATGAGAAGAGAGTACTTTATTGGGTTGAATGTGCAGGATTTAAATTACTGTATACTATATAAAGTAATTTCATTTTCTACCGCTTAGTCCGGTTAGGGGTAACGGGTGACTGGAGCCTATCCCAGCAGCTTTGGGCCTGAGGCGGGGTACATCCTGGACAATGGCCAGTTAGTCACAGGGCTGACATTTAGAGACTGATTGAGCAAGATTGATTGTTGCAGTAGCTAAACTATTTCTGAACACTAATAATACTTTCATGATTATTTTACGATTTGAAGTCACAATGATTCACAAAGCCCCTTTCACTTTTTCCTTTCATTATTGTTTGTAAGCAATGTTTAACTATTTTAAAATCCTGCCTGGCATGCTTTTAGTAGTTCTGTGGTGGATTAAAGAATACATAAACACCCTCTTCCTCAGAGAAAATATGGATTTTGCCGTTCCACCATCAGGGGACCTGGGAAAAGCTTACATGTCAAAGTGTACATGAACCAAGCTGCTTGCTAGTCTGTTGCCATAGGGACATGTTGTCATGCCAACAAGCAAGCTATCCACTATGTGAAATGAAAAAAAAATAAGCCACATAGATGCTTAGAACTTTGCTGGTGGGCTTAGTGCTCCTTTGAAAATATTCACCTTTTGTGGTGTGTGTGCAGAAAACGAGATGAAGACATATTGATGATCAAAGGCTAAAAAAGAGAGAAGGGTAGGATAGTGGCGATTTGTTGATTTGATATGAAAATGGAATTAGAATAAAAGAGATCTTATGCACTGGTTCCATCAAGCTTGCAAGGTTTGCTCACACACCATCTCAAGGACTCTGCATTGGGCACTTCAAAAATTACACATGATTTATGTATATCATTTTATCTATATGTGGCCAGAATATCTGATCAACTCCTGCATTGTAGCTCCACGCCTCCCAGTGACAGAGGGATAAAGATAAAAAGGAACATGATTGAAAAAAAAAATAAAATAAAAAACAACAACAGAGAGCACAAAGAGAGAAGAGGTAGATGGGATGAAAGACGGTGTCCTTACTGGCAATTGAGTCAGATATGCAAAGAATGGCAAGACAGACAGACTGAAAAGACAGATAAAGAAAGAGGGTGAACTGTGCTGGGCCCTGTGGAAGTCACTGACCACTCTAATTATCCTCTATTTTCTTCAAACATGCCTGCCGCAGTGTAAGCCGCTCCCTTGGGACATAACTCTCTCTTCATTTTCTCTGAGATTCAATTCCATTCCATCCTCCTCTGTCTTTTACATATAAAACGCTTTCTTCAATTATTCCTCCGACGTTTATATCTGTATTATTTGTCTCGCTTGTCTATTTAGAGTGACTGCTCATTTCGCCCCACTCTAGTGTGACTAGAATCAATCTGAGCCTCACTCTAAGATAGGGACAGCAGGATTAAATGTGGATGTGTGGATACTTGTTTACCAAGTATGACTGAAGATAAAACACAGAGGGAGACTGAAGAAAGAGCCAGACCAGTGGATGGAGGGCAATACAGTTTTAAAAAGAGTGCAAATGGCCAATAAAGTAGTTATATAGCCTTTCAAAAGATGTGTGTTCAGCGTGATGAAGGTGTTCTCAGTTTATCCATTCTCCATCTCTTGTGAAGGAGAGCATGGTATGTTTGACATCAAATGAGGCAACAATTACATGGTAGATGCCTTTTTTCTCGATTACAAATGAAGGAGCATTCCATCAGAGGCTTTTAAGTGGAGGTGCTGCAAACATTGTCGACTATGGTTTATTGGATTTGTTCCTTTGCTTTGAATCTTACAAACAATTGAAGGGGATTTCAAGAAAATTGAGTTTCTAATGCACTGACTTGCTCGAGTAGACTAAACTTTTTTCAAACAAAGGCTCCAAAGAGTTATAATAATGCAGAGATAATGATAGAAATGTGATTTAACAGTGACTTTTTACCAGTAGGGGGAGTCTATAATATACCCAGCTACTTGTGTCTCTGAACATAACTGTAAACGTTCAAGTTTTATTGTTATTTTTCCTAATTCTCCTATATGTAACAGAGCTACTGTAAAATCCACACACTTTCATGTTCAGCAACAATGAAGACAGTTTTGTCTTGAAGTGTTGATTTTTGAGTGATTTAATGTGTCAATAACTGACACTTGGGGGACTTTGTATGCACTAAATAAGACTCCTCCCTTACTTCTAATTCTAATATGCCAACCTAATTGTGTAAGCTTAAACATTTATTTGTTTCAATAAACAATAATCTTGTATTATTCTGGCGAGATCTGTAAATTTAAAAGCTCACAAATATCTATCTTGAACTGCTCTAAGCAAAGTATTCACGGTCCAAACCCTGGCTTTACCGACTCCTTGTGTCCAATGATGTGCCAGTACTGACAGGTCTGGGCGTGTTTTAGGTTTGAAGATGCAGCGTTAGACAGATAGTGCTGTGGAACAGACTATGTACATGTGGAGCAGTTCTATCTGGCAGGTTATGAAAGTACTGCGGAGGAGGACTTGCAGTCTGGGAGAAGACTGTACGATGTTGGAGCCTGTTTTCTGACTCAACCGTCTGGCCAACATGCCTTAATATCAATGCTGCCATTCTTTCCTGTCTCATAGCCACACTGCTTCGAAGCCAGGTCATTTGTCATCATTTATGTCCTGTTTGCATTAGGGCTGTAGTCACATTGACAGCAGACTAATAAACAATAAAATCCCACTAAAGTCTCTATCTGTCCCCACAAGAATGTAATGACCAACACTTGAGTGCATTTCCAACAATTTTCTCTACTTTAATTTTTTATAGCAAGAATTATATTTATAAAACACTATCCTGTACATACCGATTGGCCAGACATAAAAAAATATGCTTTTTGTTCCCCAGTTTCTAAAACAAGTCAGCTGCTAGCCTGCTAGTCAGCTGCTTTCTTTCTTTCAGGTTTGCACTGTGTCTGTCAATTAAGCCTGTTCAAAATGGAGCTAGTGCAGTGAAATCAAAACATATTGGTTATTTTTATTGTGTGAATCAAGCATGGGTTCAGAATGAAAACCATCACTTCAGGGAAAAATATGTTCAGTTCCTGGTAAACAAAATTACTTCACTGTCTACCAACACTGTGCTATTTATGTCAGACATTCTAAGATAAATCATTTTGTTATAGAGAGATACTTTTTATTATGCCACTTCATGTTTTTTTCTCTCTGATGGGATGACAGTGGTGTGTTTACGGATAGAAATTGTTTTTGATATCAATTAGAAGCTTTCTGCATCTGTCAGTCTCCCTAAATTGGTCAGCCGTTGCTGGAATATATAAAAAAAGTCTAAAGAGCTCTGTTATTACCACCACCTTACACACATTGTGGCTTTAAGTGTCACATAAAAGTAATGAAGCACACACAACACAATAACTAGGTCACCTTGTAATAGAATTTTAACATTCGCAGTGGGTTGTTAAATTTAAAGAGAGTCAGACAGAACTTGCAAAATTCACCTACTCAAAACTTTAAGAAGACGTTTAAAAGAGAATATGAATTTTTCTGCTGGTTCTGCCTTAACCATCCTCTTTTGTAGCTTTTGCACTCTGGGTCTCTTTCAATATTTACATGTGGCAGGTGTTTCCATATTCAGTGAGGGTCTTGCCCCAGTGGGAATGGGGTGAATACATGGGTAATAGGCACATACCAAGGTAGAGTTTGGCCTTGCATCTGCAGCAGGCCCAGGGGATCTAGATGAAGGGGATGTAAACTCATGTGTGTATTTGCTGGTGCAGTCCTGGCACAGCTGTATTGGGTTGTGGATATGTATAAGTATGTATTTGTGTGTGCACTTAGGGGAAGGGCTGCTGTTCCAGTCTGCTGCCTGACAGACAGTCTCTTGGTTAATGAGCAGCTGTTGGCCATCACTATTCATGAGCCCTGTCACTCACCTCCTCTCTCAACACCCCAGCACCTGAAAAAACCCCAGTCTCTCATTACAGCACATGCAAAGGTACTACACAAAGTCGCTCTATAAGAATCCTGCCATTTCTATAACATTTATCTAATTCGGAGTGATGTAAAAGCGGACTGTAGCTTGAGTCTTAACTAAATCAAGCAAAGCTGTTTGATGTGTCCTTGAGAAAATGTTCAGGGTAGGCGCTTGGGTTTTACAACAGACCACACACAATGTGGGTTTGTCAAAAAAAACTCTAATGCACACATGACAACTGTTCTTAATGATTCATGTTCTACTCAATCTTTAATTTGGGTTTCTACCAGGCTACAACCTCTCCATTTTAAGTAACTGATTTATTCATTTTAGAAATTATAAGTTAGTACACCACTAGGTAAACATTTTGAAGCAAACATTAATATGAACATGTTGAAAATTAAACACTTGTGACCTTTGAGGGAACACGTAAATATATTGATTGCACAAGTTGTCTATCTGACTAATTCTTGATATTATTGTCGAAGAAAATCTTTTTGACGAATAAATATGTTCTTGCACATGCAGTATATCATTATATTAAAACTGAAGGCTGCAACATTTTGAGGCAAACAAAGGGTCAAAGTATTCTGGGACAGCACTTTAGACAGGAGACAGGAAAAAACGAGTGACAGCTAAAATAATTTTCTGTTGCAAATGCAAAAGTATTGCTCCATGTCTCAGGTTGGATTTGAATTATTAAAGCATAGCAGAGTCAGGCTCAGTTGTGCTCATTACTGGGAAACATATGAAAGCATAATTCAAACAGTGGCACCAACAAGTGGAGGAAATGAGATGGATTTGTAGCCAGTGAGTGATACCTGAGCCTTATCTATTCTTTCTATTCAACTACACGGATTATACTACAGTGGCAATTTCATCCCAGTGGCAAAAGAAAAAAAAAATCCATCTCCAAAAGCTATACAATGTCAACAAAGGAATCTTGTCTGTATAAAATGGGCCTTTGAAAAGCAACGTGTTTCCTACTTTACTTTGCCATGGCTCACTTCTGCCCAGCACTATTTATAAAATGTCCAGAAGCTGGTGAAAGAAAGTGAAAAACTGTGTGTCACATTCCCTGACATTGACTAACAACCCTGCTAGTACCATTAGGAGCCGAGTGCAATGATCATTTAGTGATGAAGAGGGATGGAGTGAGTGAGTTAAAGGTGAAGAGAGGTTGTGGATTTTTTTTGCATTCAGGTTGGCTGACAAATGTAGCCAGTCACATAAAGGTGAATGGAAATGACTACTTCCCCTGGTATTTTAACTGAGGTCTGCCAGTGAGTACTTGTACAACTGGTTCACTCAGTCTCTGTCTGTGTAAAACTCTTTCCTCTGCAGCCTCTTCGGATTTATTGAGGAAAAGAAATCATCTTTATTGAGCAATGGGGTCATGTACTCTAAAGCTTACATTCACTTGCAAACAAATCAAACACACACCAAACACACTTCCCCTGGGTCTATTTCTGTTGTATTTCAATTCAGGGCTAAGTTTGTTCATTAACACTATCTGCACGGGAATTTTGAGCAGCTGTGTGAGTTAGAATTGGCATAATTGATTTATACAGCACATTCCTGTCGACCTTGATGAAGATCTAGTTCTCATTCTCTTCTTCCTTTCTCAATACTTATGAATTTTAATAATTTCTTATGGTAATGACATTATTACATATAATATTAATTTTATATAGTACATTCTGCACTTTTCTTGGTATGTTACGTAAGTGCAGTTTAAACCTATTGTTGGTAGAACCAGCTGGTTGTATGGTTGAGGTGGAGGGGTGCTTTTGAGCTTTAAATCTGTGTCTAACACGTGGGGCCTTGGAGACTCAGACCATCTCCATCAGGCCAGCGACTTCTATCACTGTGCCTCATCTCAGAGTCATTTTTTCAAACTGGTCAAGTAATGTTAGCTTTGCAGATAAGGGCATCTGACTCAAAAGGCATCTTCCAAAAAGAATTCCCCCACCCTTTGAGAGATAAAGGGGCTTTAGATGGGACCTGGCAGGAGAGGCGCCTGCATGCACACTAATAAGAGGACCCCTGCCAGCAGCAAATGATTTTAACATCTCAGACAGATTCATATAAGCCTACGCACCAAGAAGAGTGTTTTACACAAGCTAAAGATGTTATTAAAGATCTGTTATTCAAAGTCACTCACACAATGTAAGATGCTAAAATGAGTGCACACACCGACATTCTGATTTAGTGTGTCTGTGGACATTCTCAGTCATTAGGATATAGTTTTGAAGAGCATGTAATTCCTAGTACTAGAAACATAACCATGCTATATGACCAGATGCCCTTTTATTCACATCAGTGGTGTGGAAGACCCTTGTCCAGCCTCATCAACTGTGGAATGGACTCTGGATTTGGATGGATGTGAGTGGGAGGCCAAGCAAAATTCCCAGTTCAAACAAATCTATAAAATTTCCAGCTGACTATCCTTCATTAATTCCAGTGTCTGTTCATTTTAGATGGTAACTTAGAGACATGTCCTCCAGTCCTACAGCTTACTTCAAATAAAACAGAAACTGAAAAAAATGATAAAAGAAATTGCTTGATGGAATATCTTGTTTCCATATGCAGGTGGCACTAATGCACTCCTGTGTTACACAATAATGCCCCAGCTCAGCTCAAGTCATTACAGAGTACTTGTGAATAGTAATGTACTCTGCAGTGGGATTAGCTCAATAGCATGTTATTTTCTGATCTGTAAGATGAGGCATTTTGCATAGAAATGATCAGTATCTGACACAGATAATGTTTTCAGATTACAGTTTAAAGATTTACTGCTGTGTTAGAGAGATACAATTTTAAATATTCTATATTTATTGTAGACATTTTTAAATGTCAATTTTGTACAGCACCATGGGAAGTTCAGAAATTGCATTTCTTTTGAATTGTGGTTATGACTTCATGCAAATGTGAAACAAATAAGCACTGAAATATAAATAAATCTCAGAAAGCAGTATTATATGTTTCAGTATTAAAAGCGTATTATAGTATTATCTTTATCAAGGGAGTAGAAATGCTCATACATTTTATGCAACAATTTTCCATTACAGTGTGTGTTGAAGGATTGCATTGTGAGCATAATGCAGAATCTCTCAGAAACGGATGAGCATTTCCATGGGAGCTCTGCTAAAGCTGAGCTCTGTGCTCTGCAGGATCCAGGGCTCTTCTTCTTTTTTTTGCTGAAACTGATTCCTATAGTTCTTTCAGAATTGCTGTTTATATAATTTTCAGCTGCAATCTCAAGTAATAATTACAAACCTCCCCGTTTGCCAACTGTTCATTTCTACCATGTGTTGGAGGAGACACAATGTCATAGTATCAGCTGGTATTAGAGTTAGGGGAAAAGGGCAGCACAGTAATGTAGAGCATTGTATTGACTGCTGCACTGCTCCAGCGCTTGATCATTATTCTGAGGTACTGGCAGCACATGACCTTTCCTGGTTAAGAATTAAAATTCAACTAAATGGAAGACAACAGAAAAGAGGGGAAACCACATGCTAACCTTTATTCTGTCACCTCTGTAACCTTGAGCAATGGGCCCCAAAGGGGATAAGTGTCTTCTACTTCAATGTGCAGAGACAATAAGCTTCAGAGTGTTGTTCAGTGTTGGTGAGCTGCTGTTGCGGAAAAAGGGAATCGTTATTTTGTGTGATTGTGAAAACAGCACAAGTATGAGAAGGAAGTGGTAGAAGGGATATGATGAAATAACAAAAGCCTTTTAAGTAAATAGCTGTTAGTCATTGTTTTAGATGTTTTGTCATCTTTCATCTATACACCAGTTATTTCATTGGTGCATCTATTGTCACATTTGCACAAATCATATTTATTTCATATATTTTTTGTGTCTCCTCCCCATTGTTTATAAATCAAACAGGCCTATATGAAAAACTTGAAGCAAAATTGATCCCTGCATCCTTGTAAATGTTGCAAATCTATAATTGACCCAGTCTGTGATATAATTCACATTCCTTGTTTTTAATTGACATCCATTTTTGACAAATACAATTGTTTTTTTTTCATTCATGTTGTTTCTCACAACCTCCTCAGAAAACTGTACAATTTATAAAATTAGAACAACAAACATTATACACAAGAGATGCAGTGTAAAATAGGACACAAAGAGAGGAGTTAATTACTGGAGTGTTTAAATGCAATGAAACAAATAAAATTACTGTGATTTGCCTAATTACACATTGTGTGCACACATGGTATTGTTTGTGCTGAAAGTGAACTGGCTGTAAAACAGCATTCACATCCACATGCAATTCTGTAATGGCATACAATTGTCTTTGCTTTAAACAACACACAATGACCCAGAGCTGCTTCACAGACAATAAATAATGGAGATGTAAAGAAATAATAGCACCTGTAGCAATATGCCTTAAATGTACATGTAAGAAAAACAAAGAAATGTATTTTGAAGCAGATCTATTTAATTTCTATCCTAATAGTATAATTTGCTATTAGGGAGACAGACTTGAATTTAATGTCAAGCCTCTCAAAGGAAAACATACTCTGAAATATTTCTAGCTTTTACTGGACCACTGAAATGAAAACCAATACCTCCAAAAGAAGAGCAATGTTTTGTGCTCCTAAACGGTAATCACTGCCTCATCTTTTGTCCTATATTCCCGCTCAGAGAATAGTTTTAGCACCACTGAAAAGAAACACATTTAAATTTAAAAAATGAACATATGAACATAAGAGATGAAAATCATCCTGTCTGGAGTGAGAAACACACATTATGAAATCATCTTTATAAATGAGAATTGTTCATTCAGTGTGCTCTTGAATTATCCTCAGTCCAGTCCATATGCAGTACCATTTCCTATTGAAAGGGCTCAAAAAAGCATATTATTGAAGCAAAGAGCGAAGCTGCCCATGAGGAAAACAACCTTATCCATTCAAGTAAGTGTTGGGTTCAGTAACTATCTACGCTTATTGAATACTAATCAAGGTAATTCTCTGCCGTGGAAGGGCAAAAAGGACAATTTAACATTCTTGAACAGTGGAAATTAATTCTGGTGCTGGTGTTGAATTAATATGTGAGGCTAGTTCCCAACTGCAATACAACTGTCTTTGTATTTTTAAATTAGGTAGTTTCAATTCAGTATCTATAAGGTCCCATTTAACTGACCCATAACACAGTTCAGATACAGTGGTCTTTGTCAGGCAGTGTAGTTCTTGAAAGTCTTAAGGATAAATTACAGCACACTCAAGAAGAGTGAGAAAATAAACACATACAACCTAATATATATAATTGCAAAATTTCCCTTTGGTAAATTTTTTCTGTTTCAGAAATGTCCCATTTGTTGGTGTCCTCCTTTGCAGTAAACTGTTAGCTATCAAAGAAGCTTAGATATTACCACAGATAGGACCATAACATAATAAATATTGCTAGTGGTCTTTTCACCAAGAACTTGCATGACTTCTTTTGTCCATTGTTGCATGTAGCTAACCACTGAAGCATACTCGTCCGACTTGGAATCCAAACTTCTGATTGCTGTTGCCAAAGTCTGCCGGAGCCACATCTATAATTGGGAGCAACTCTGCAGAAGCAGAGGCAATTTCCAGCACAGTCCTTTCCTGGCCTTTGCGGAACTGAAAGGGAAATAAAACAGCCATAATTAGAATGTACTCTGTTTTAGGCCCAATGAGTACTGATCCCCTGTGTACTGTCTGCCAGCACTGACCTTGCATCCATCATACACTGCATGGATAAACGGGCTTTTGCTTTGTGTTAGCTCCTCATCATTGCTGGCCCGGAAGCGGAGGGCGCGCTGGTAGGAGAGGGAGTTGCTGTCAAACCACCCTACCGAGTTCTGACAGGTGTAGGTGAAGCTCTGTTTGGCTGTGGCACTGAGTAGTTTCAGGAAGGTCAGCTGAACTACATGTACAGGGTTCCCATCCCTGTCACTGTAGGTGAACTAAAGGATATAAATCAAGAAAAAACATGAATGAGATAGACTGCATGTTAGCAGAAAAGATCTATAAATCTTTAATAGAAAATAAAAAGAATAATGTGCATTAAAAAGACCATTAATATTGAGTAATATCAACAATGTATTTGTGTAGATTCATTTTAAGACATTAGGTTCACAATTATTAAAAACAAATGCTGATGTGAAAATTATTGAGGAGCAAATAATATTTATAAAAATCATGAACATCCTCTTATTTAGGGCATCTTATTTGGATGATAAGAATGCCCAACATTTGGAACCAGGCAAAGATTAATGGAAGGGGTGCAGGTGAGATTTGTTTATTTACCGGCTTGCCTTTCCTGTACTGGCTGTACCAGCTTCCTGGCTTCTCTTTGTTCCAAGCTGATAATTTTACCTAGAAGGAAGAGAGGGAAAATGTTGGGTAAAAATCTTGTCTCAAAAATGTTCAGTGGTTAAGTGATTTGAGGTGTAATATAACGTGACAGGGTTTGCTTTGTAAAGGCTGATAGTTACCATCTCAATCCTTTTGTCCGGATAGAGACAAGTCTCTCCATCAGCTGTGAAATTACAAAAGACCTTGATAGAGTCTTTGTGACAGCCCTGGTTCGGATCTATCCAGTAGTCTCCTACAAAGTGCACAGAGAAGAGACGTCAATCAACATTAACCTAATGTTTGATGGTGGACACATTGAACGTAATAAGATTATTAGATAATTTGCTGCAAATCGGGCGAATGAGTGCATATCTAATAGAACAGTTTTACCGTTATTGTAACTAGGTTGGACCATCATGAGCTCTTTGCAAGTGCGGGCAGGGCTTTCAAAGGTTCCTAGGGGCCGCCTCATCAGCTCAACTTCAGTTTTCATAGAGGCAAGTGTGGCAAAGACTTCCTCCATCCCCTCAGCGTCCTCTAGAGGCTGGTCTCCTTGGAGGAACTCCTCATCTGACACCGCTGTTCTATCCGAGTGCCTTTTTTTCTTGCGCTTGCCCTCCCATATAGGTAGGGGCTCGACTATTGTTGCAGGGGGTCCCTAGAGGCAGCACAAAAAAGTGAGGCTAAGAAAAAAAAGCCAAAGTAGCTTTCAAAGCCGTCTTTTAAGGAACCTACTGGTGGTCCAGGTGGGCCGGCAGGGCCTGTATCTCCTCTGGGGCCAACAACACCCTGTAAAATACAAAAGAGGTCTGAGTCATTTATCTTACACCTGAAGCCCTCTCACATTTGGCTAAACCTCAGCCTCATCCAAGCAGATATGAGGTTATTTTATAGGATTATCCAGCTGTGTGCATCAGTAGTCTATGGTCAAAGCCCTGGCTTTCAAGACACATTATAGTGTTTTTCATAATATCACAGCAACAAAATCCTATTAAAAGGCCCAATGGAAAAATCACTCATAAGCCAAGCATGGCAGTACAACAGGCTTTTCGCTCCACAGACATGCAGTAAACACAGAATAGCACAATAATAAGGCATGGTCGTTTCAAGCCAACAAACTTATTTTCTCTCCCTTACACAGCATTATGTTCCGAGCAGCTGCTGACCAAGTTGAGGCGTGAGCACAAAAATAAGATGGATTACTGAACTCACCGTGTCTCCCTTTGATCCTTTCTCACCAACTGTACCCTGGGAGCAGAAAAAAGTGTGTCAGAGAACAGCCAACACTTCTATAGGAGTAAAGCAGATAGAAGATCCTTTTTTTTTTTTTGAGGTGGACCGGGGTTAACGCATCTTCATTTTTTAAAATCCTATTCTTGTTACTTACTGATAATCCAGGGGGTCCTGGTGGGCCAGTAGGACCATGTTGTCCATTCACACCCTGCATACATAAAAGCATATGATTTAGTTGAACCAGATTTTCACTGTGTACAAAAAGAGTAAGGAATTCATTATCTACCCCTTCTCCTTTAGGTCCTTGTGCGCCTTGACTGCCTGGTAAGCCTCTGTCTCCCTTTTCACCAGGTTCTCCTGGTGGACCAATTAGTCCGATCAACCCGCCATGCCCCTGCACACAGAAATGCTTCAGGATCATTGCTTCACAGGGATTTGGTCCACAGTGTCGATGGCTGCTACATCTAAGAACCAACCTTTTCTCCCTTTATTCCAGGGTCTCCTTTTAGTCCTGGAAGCCCTGGTGGCCCCTGCAAACATATCATAACAGTGCTTCACACACTTAATAAACAGTACACATGTTTTAAAGGCACTCAATCAAATCTTATTTAGTATTCAGTTTTAACATCTTACTGTTGGCCCTGGTGGTCCAGTTTGGCCTGGTGGCCCATTCAACCCTTGTTCTCCCTGAAGACAATTAGAGATCATCAAATTATTGATCAACTCCCAGAACAATACTGTAAGTAATATCATCAGAAAAGGCCCTAATGCCAGTCACCCAACATACTGTCATGGGAGAAATGCTAGCAATAGAATTACCTTTTTACATTTTTATGTGATTATTCACAAATAGAAATTCAAATCCTGCAATGTTTTTGCAGATGGATGCAGTTATATAGTTGTACCAAACTAAATGGTTTAAAAGTGTATAATGCTCTAGAGTGCACTGACCGAAGAGCCTGGAATGCCTCGCAGCCCTTCAGGACCATCCCTCCCTGGCTGTCCCTGGGCTCCCACTGGGCCTGTCTTTCCAGCTGGACCCTGGGGTCCTGTTGGGCCCTGCAGGAAAAAAAAATCATCAGGGATTTAAACAAAATGGGTTTACAAATAGCTTACTTTGTGTAATTATTGAAAAGAACTTTTATTGACAAAAAGGGGTTCTTACTTTTGCTCCCTTCATTCCCTGCTTCCCTTCCTTTCCTGCTGGACCCACATGACCCTTGAAATAACAACAATGCAAAGTTGGTAACCTGAGTTTTCCACTATAAAGTGTTACAGTAGACACACAAAATAAACCCTAACCCGCCGTCCAGGTGGACCTGTGGGGCCTGGTTCTCCAGATGCTCCTGGGGGTCCCTACAAAACAGTTTTTATTTTATTTGTTTTTTTAAATCAGAGACAAAGACAAAGAAAAACAGTAAAAAAAACTACTCACAGCTTTGCCTGGTTCTCCATTGTCTCCTTTTGGCCCTACTACACCATCTACTCCCTGGGTGAAAAGAATATGACCAATTATCGAATCAAAGAGAAATGTATATAACAAATATATATGCCACTTACATTGACACCAGCTTCTCCAGGAGGTCCTGAATCTCCAGGAAATCCAATGGGACCCTAGACGCATAGGCAGCAAAAGATTGTCACACGCACAAATTAAGTTATATCGACATGAATCTAAACTGGAACTATAGAGACACATACTATGTGGCCTTTGGGCCCATCCTCCCCTGGTGTTCCTCTGGGTCCTGGGGGTCCGGCTGCTCCTGGAGGACCAGTGTCACCCTTCTCCCCAACGTCGCCTTTAGCACCCTAAGAAACCAGACAACAAAATGTCAATAATTAAAAAAGACAATAATGAAAAAATTAAGAGGAAGTATGACTCACAGCAATACCAGGTTCACCAACAGGCCCCGGGTTCCCTGCTTCTCCATCCTCACCCTGGGAAAGAAAAAACATTTACATGTGTCCCGGCATTTGTTCAAACGCATGCTGTTTTGTTGCTAATGGCTAATGCTGACCTTCTCTCCAACAAGTCCAGGCTGACCAACTCCTCCGGGCAATCCTGCATGGCCCTATGGTAAGAGGAAGACAAAAAGTGTAAAAATAAAATAAATAAAGGGGGACTAGTTTGAAATATTCATCTAGCTTATTGAATATTTTTGTTTGTTTGTTCGTACTTTTACTTGTAGACTGCTGAAATAAAAAAACAAGGGAAAATACTGAGTGCTAGGTTTGGTATATGGACAGTCTCTGACTCACGCACTAGGGTGGGTCACATTGCCCCGATCTCAGTCCGTTTGGTTGTGTGTGCATGTGTGCATGCGTGTTTGAGTGCACGCATGTTAGACAGAGTTGTGTGCTTTGTGTTTTGAGAAAAGCTGAATAAAAGCTAGTCTCTGCTAGAGTGCACAAACATGAGAGCCCAGTACATCCACTCCTGCTGTCAACCACTTGCCTTACACCTACTCACCTGATTTTGTTCTATCCCACCATTTCTGTATCAATCCATTTATGGATCTAACCATCTCAACACTACTGTATTTCCACGCTGCCACTGATGGAGCACTAGCTTGGCTCAGTAGTGAATAATTGACCAGTGAGAGAGGCTGCAGAGAGCCTGCCATTACAAAAGGTAAATATAACTGGCTCTCTGGGATGATAGTCTAATATTTCTTAATCATTTATAGAATGGTAAATATAACTCTCTCTCTGGGATTACATACTATTAAATATTTTAAGTTCCAGAAGTGAAGGGGGTTTAAGGCAGAAAAAGTGTTTATGCTTAGAGTAGAATTGGTTCTTTTATTCAAAGTAGGATAATTTAACTTTTATAATTAATGTAATAATGGTGAAATACATTTCAAAATAGTTGAAACTGAAATGATTTAAATAAATTTAAATAGTATATTAAAGTGAATTTGTCAATTAATCACGTTTGATATCAACGGTAAATGCTTTGGTTTTGGAATGGTTTTAGAAAACAGTATATTTCATATATTCAAAGTTAATACGTGCCAATCTAGTTATAATAGGGATTTGTATTTATTAAGGGAAAAAAGGTTACCTCTCCACCAGTGGGACCTTGTGGCCCTCTTGGTCCATGTTGTCCCGGGGGACCCTGTGTAAACATAATTCAAATACATTGATGATGATCTCAGTAAAGATAGTTTATAGTTTAAGCAGTGGCTGTTTCCTTCTGAATAAAATGGTACCCTCAAAGTGCCCTCAAATCAATGATTATTTCAGTAGTGACATGATGAAGATGTCCAGACAGGTCATTACCCTCAATATGACACAGGCTGTGATTCTTCCTCATTTTTCCAGCCCAGCTCTCCATCTTGATTCCACACGTATTAATAAAAAAGATCTAGTCTCTGATGTGCAAGACCATTTTCTCGCAGCCAGCTACTACATGTGATTTTGACTCTACTGTTACAACCAAGCAATTAATCCTAGCTGCTCTCTGTTTCAGTTTCAGCTGTGTAGATGTTGAGCAGTGCACTGAATCGCTCTGAAGTGATTTTCGTGTTTTAAAGACACTGAGCTAGAAAGACAATGTGCCCTGCTAGACACAGTGAGGGACTAGAGGAAACACATATCCTTCAGACGGAGAGCTGCTTGGGAGAATTCTGTGATCCGCAACACTCACACATGAATGAAACTTCCCCACTGAGTCCTGAGTGTCTCTTGTGCTCTTTTTCTCTTTTGTTTTGGTTCCATTTTGATGCATTCCCTCCCTAATCTGGCTGTGGAGAAGAGAGGCTGTAGAGAATCTTGTTGAGCGTGTGTTCATGGTTGACAGCGTTGTGAGATGACTGTCACAAAGGACGATGCTCATTAGACAGCCAAGGCTGAGGCTAATCTGATTAGCAGCTGTCACACTGTCTTCCTGCTCACAATCAGTACGCCGCCTCTTCCTTCCACTCCATTGCTCCACTGTCCCCTCTCCCTTGCTCTTTCTTTTTACCTTCTAGTTTTTAAATACTGGACGACCTCATTCAACAACATAAATTAAGTCATGGTTTACCAATATTTTTCATTTTGATGTCATCTTTCTTATGACTATTATATGATTTTTGGCATGATTAAATTAAGTGATGCATCATTAATTCATCATTTGAAAATTATCTGTAGACTATACTTTTATCAATCTTGAGATTTTAAAAAAGAGACAATTGCAATAATCAGGAACCTGACAAAATTATGACAAATTCGCAAAGCTTGTGCTGACAGAATAAATTGTTAACTAAGACTAACTGAGGCCTATAAGCTATATCATGGCAGTTATATTCATTTTACAATATAAGTTATGTATTCACCAAATTCCCTGCCATATCCTAAAACATTTAAATCAAAAACTGTAAATCAGTGAAAATCATGTTGAGAACCGACTTCAGATTAGCCCCAGAGCAAAAGACTTTAGTTAAGTGTTTGTAGTCTTCAAAGTGCAAAGCAGGACTTACCATTGAACCAACATGTCCACTTTCTCCTTTCTCCCCTGGTAGCCCAGGCATTCCCTGTACACACACATTGTAACCAGTTCAGTCCAAGTTTAGTAAATCTAATAGTAAAGTCTGTCTTTAACTCTAACCACTGCTCTTTGTACCTGTAATCCTGATGGACCTGATAAACCTTTGAAGCCTCTTAGTCCTTCATCTCCTTTAGCCCCATTCATACCCTGCTGCCCCCGAGGACCAGGCTCGCCGTCTGTACCCTAAAAGATAGAGAACACCAGAAAGCAATCAGCACTATGAACTACAAAGTGCCCCAACATGTTTCGGGTAAACTATTCAACGTACCAGTGGTCCAGGTTGGCCTACAGGTCCTTGAATTCCAATAGGTCCTGGAGGTCCCTAAAACAAAAATGTATTTAATAGGAAATACAAAATACTGGACCCAACTGTCCAGACAAAAAGTTATTTCAACAACTTGACCAACCCAATTATATGTTTGCCCTGTAGCCTGCAATAGAGTTAATGTACAGTGTGTTGTTAAAACTGTCTCTATAAATTGATACGTACGGCTTCTCCTTTGTCTCCTTTGCCGCCCTTTTGCCCTGGCGCTCCTGTCTCTCCCTGCAGAGGCCAAAAACAGCAAACCATTAGTCCCCAAGAGTGGCAAGCACTTACTAGCAGTGCAGGCTGTTCAGTGCAATACCTTGTCACCATCCTCTCCTGGAGGCCCAGGAGGACCTGCAGGCCCTGGTGGTCCTATAGGCCCTAGTTCACCATCACGCCCAGCTGGCCCTACAGGGCCCTTCTCTCCCTGTGCAACAGATGGGAAACAGCAAATGTTCAGCGATGCAACAGCGTGTAGACTCATTATACTCATATAGCAGCATGACATATTAATTCATACAGAACAAGAAAGGCGGTAAAACATAATTTAACCATTGTATTTTTCTGGTTTCTCACATTCAAAATGACATAAGTTAGACCCAAAGCACATTATTTTTATTTACCAATTGATGACAATATGTTATAATTGATGCTTTAGACAAAGACACTATTAAGAAATGTCCCAAATCTTACCATATCGCCTTTCTCTCCCATTGGCCCAGCAGGTCCCACACCTCCAGACCGCCCAGGCAGGCCAATAGCGCCAGCTGGCCCAGCAGGGCCCCTCTCTCCAGTGGCCCCCTGAAAATGAAATGAGAGGTGAGATGAGCATGTTGCATGATTCACTTTCTGATTTAGTGCTTTGTTAAAGATCACATATTACCATGGAAACAGCCCCCACATTCATATGTTCTAGTATTCTGCTGTATATAACATTTAAGCATTATGCAGAAAAGCAATCAGATCAATGAGAATTTCAAGAACTTACAGTAGGTCCAGCAACACCAGGAAGACCTTCTCCCCCCTTCAGTCCTGGAGCACCCTGCAAAAAACAGACAAGACACATGAAAATACAACAATATATAGAGATCTCTCTTATTCCTACCTGAAGCCCTTTCAAATAATCGAAGGTGAATATATGTGTGTGTGTTCAAAGTGACAGAAACCACAGTAAAATTGTGTTTAGCGATTGCCTGTTGGTGGGCACTAAAAACATTCCTTTCTGTTTTTTTTTCTTTAAAAAGGCAATTGCAGGTAATATGATGTTGTTAGTGTCTAAACTGTGTCCAGGATGGGCAGGAGGTTAGCTTTGTCCCGGAGATGTTTGGCATATTGCCACCTTCAGTCGTGAGGACAGTTGTTCAGTCTTCAGTCTTATCACATCTGGAGAACTGTTCTGTCCTCTGGTCTAGTGCTATACACTTGAAAAAACTACAGATTTTCTAGAATAGAGCTGTCAGGATAGATCTTGGTTGTTCTTTTCAGAGAAGTGTTACTGAGATGCACGCAAATCTATTTTGGTTGAAGGTAGAGGACAAATGTGAATGTAAGCTTACTGTGTTTTATGCACAGTTAGATGAGATTTACACATAATCCTTTGTTGATAAATTAGTCTATAGTGGCTTTGGTCACCAATATGTCACACATCATCTTATGGGATGTGGTTGCTCCATTTGCAAAATCTAATTGAATAAAAGGAACTCTGTTATTTATATCATCATCACCACTATCTGTCAGCATATGGATAAAATAGCTTACCGCTAATTTCCTTTACTTTTAAAAGGATATTATGAGTTCAATATATTTAATTGGTATTAAATGCTATGTATTCTGGAGGAATTGTGCAGTCTGTCTTGAATGGAACTTTGTTTTTATGGATTTAAAATATTTTATATACAGTACATTGTAATGTAACTAGTACACTTATTTATTATATATATATCATAATGCTATGTGATGTGTATATTGATGTTTTAGAGTTTTTTTGGACCCCAAGAAGACTAGTGACTACATTTGTGGAAGCTAATGGGGCTCCAAAAAACAAATAAACTAATAAACTAATAGTTAGTGAAGTCAGTAAAAATGTAACAACTGTTCTGTTACCATTGCCCCAGGGGTTCCTCTACTTCCTCTAAAGCCTTGGAGCCCAGCAGGGCCACTTTTTCCAGATGTTCCCTGTGGACCTGCATCCCCCTGTAAAGACACACGTGTTTAGATATAAACCAGCAGACAGCAGGCTCTTATGCGAGCATAAATTACACAAGACAAGATGTTTCATTTATTTTTTAGAGCACAACAATGTACGTAACACAGCAAGGTTTTCTCACTTATTCATTGTTAAATGTGAAGAATTGGATTTACCCAGAAAAGTAAATACTGGATTATAACATACATTATAGTAATGTGCTCATGCTGGTTAGTGATTATGAACCTGGCATAAGTATCTAAAATAATGACCTTGGCACCCTCCTTTCCAGCAACTCCTGGTAAACCATTTTCTCCTGGTGGTCCTGGTGAACCTGGATGGCCTCTATCTCCAGTTGGCCCAGTCTCACCTGAGTTGCCCTAAAAGAAACAATCTCATTTTTCGCAGTAGAATATTTTCCTGAATACAACAATCGACAGTATTGGACAAGATTGAACACACCCCCATAACTACTGCTGTTGTTTTCTCTTACCTGTGGCCCAACAACACCTGGAGGCCCGGGTGGACCATTCTTGCCATGAAAGCCCTAAAACATATGAGTATACATTTTACACTGCTGTCTGATCACATTTTGTAGATAGCAGATAGACATGAAGCTCACTTAAAAAAAGTACTAAATACTACTGTACTAAATACATCTTAGTGCTTTAGCATCAAGATGGTATTTGTTTTTTTTTTTTTATCAAATGTGACTCACTGGTTCCCCTCTCTGTCCAGGATGACCGAGCAATCCATCCTTTCCTGGTGGACCCTAGAAACGAATTTGTATAAAGTTTTTTTTGCTGGAAACTGTTCATGCCAAAAGAAAATACTAAAGCATTAAAATAATAGGAAAAACACAGTATAGTGCAGGATCTTACATTAGGTCCTCTTGGTCCTGGTTCACCGTGTCTTCCCTGTGGTCCTTGAGGCCCCTAGGAGAAACTCAGATATCAGGTTATATGTTCTTCTGCTTGTCCAAACATAAAATCTATCTGTTTTTATTGTTAAAATAATACCTGTTCTCCAAAAGATCCTGGGGGGCCATCTTGTCCGGCAGAACCCTATAGAGTGTATGAAAGAGATAGTAAAGTAAAATACTGCACATTTTAGTCCTCTGTTCACAAACAACTTTTTCCCAAGATGGTCTTTGAGGGTGAGAGTGTAAACCGAAGCCAGACACTAGCTCCTCACTGCAGCAGATGGCCTGTCATTTCGAAGTGAACAGCAACAACCCATTCCAAGTCAGTCTGCTCATTCATCCATACTTTATGAGGCAACCAGGTGTGTGTTAAGCCGTGCATGTGCATATGTCTTTGTTTATGTCAGTGTGTGTGTTCGTCACCTTTTCTCCTGGCTTTCCAGTGGGCCCTCTTGCACCTCTTCCCCCTCGAGCTCCCTGTTAGAAAACAAACAAGTGTCTGATGAGCACACGCATAACTTAACGGTGAGCGGCAACTGCAGTGAAGCAACATCATGTCTGACTCCCACACACCATAGGAACCTGATTTTTTCTAATTAGAGGATTTAATAAAGAACACGGCAGCCATAGTGCTACTCACATTTGGACCTCTCTGCCCCCCTTGCCCTGCTTGACCAGCTGGACCCTGCATTGAAATGTTAACGATTATCCAACAGTCATACATTTAAAGATGATGGGCTATTGTTACAAATACAGACATGTCCTTACCCTTCGTCCTTTTTCTCCTGAGGATCCAGCCACACCACCAAAGCCGAGTGAACCCTATGGACACAAGGCTAATCAGCCTCAACCTTCATTACATCGAGCATCATCCACAATGACTAATTAATCAAATTAAAGCAAATCTAATCCATGAGACCAACACAGTGTTTAATACAATATTTATCAACATGTAATGAATTGCTGTCAGTTATGAACTATTAATAAAATTACCTTTTTTAATAAGCAATTTATCACACTTTATTTTGAATCAGACAGGAAACAAAGGATAAGACCCATACATATTACCGGGTATAAAAGCAACAGAGGAAACATTATCTGATCATTAATGCACCTTGGAGCCTAGTCTTCCTGGGTATCCGGGCAATCCTGGCACACCGAGGTTACCCTAAGGAGAGACGAGCACAACAGTGTGAAGTAAGGAATATTTAAAGGAAATATTAAAAAGAAAAGTGCACTGATAACTGATTCATTCCATGCCATGCTGCTGACTGTGCACATAAGATTAGAGATTTCTCTGAAGTATTGCACATAGTAAAGACAGAAAGATTAAATGCTTCAGCAATTACTGTGGTTCAGCGAGAAGAGAGAACTTTATTAGGATGTTCTATGTAAATGCGATAAAAGTCAGTTTAAGTCTTTTAATCATACAATGCTAGCGTTATGTTTTAAGAGTGTACCTTCTCCCCAGCAATGCCTGTTGCTCCTGCTTCCCCAGTTAGTCCTACTTGCCCCTTATGTCCCTCTTGTCCGTCCTCTCCTCTAGCTCCAGGAGGTCCAATATCGCCCTAAAGCCAACAAGAGAATAGTGAAGATGACACAGACAATATATATAAAAAAACGAGTATTAACAGAGTAATATAGGATTTGTGCTTACTCTGTCTCCTTTGAGGCCCATGTCACCTTTGAAACCTGGGAATCCATCTTCTCCCTGTGATGCATTTAGGATACAGTAGGTGGTTTGTGATGATGGGACATTAATGATAAATGATTTCATTAAAATGTAATCCAGGCCACTCTCTAGTGGCCGACGATGGCACTAGAGAGGCTAAGACTGTGTTTAAGCAGGAAAGGGCACTTGTTCGGGATTTTATTTTATTTTATTTTTTAAAGTCTGTGCTGTTTTATGTTTAAAAATGTTTTACAATTTTATTAAAAGAATATTAAAGAAAAAAATGTAATTCAGTTGATCATCTTTCAACCTAACTTAAACACAACCTTTACTAGCTTTAATGGGAATCTGATTTTCTCACCTTCTCTCCTTTGCTTCCTTTCAGACCCCTAACACCATCAGCTCCCTTAAAAGAAAACATGTATTAAGGAAACAACATCTCAAACAAGCCTCATTTCAAACACTATGGCACTAGTTTCTTTCTTTCTACTAAAGTTATTTATAAATGTGTATTGATTTTTCTTGACCCAACATTGCTCTGTTATTGAGCAGCTGTTGACATTACATTCATTTGGAGCGATGACTGACAATTACATTGAACGTTACCTAAAGCGTTTTGCACCAATAACAAACAAACAGACCATCATTTCACCACAACTTTGCTATTACGTCTTAAAAATGGACTTTTCTTTAGCTACAACACACTCTGCACAGTCTAACTCTGACATTTTTCCTTATCCATCAAATGTTCCTTGCTGTGTTGTTAGCAGTCCCCTGAGGGCCTAGGTGCTTACCCTCCACCTGTCAACTGTCAGCCAGACACTTAAACAACTTGTCTGTTGCAAATGCCCATACACTTCCAGCTTGTTTAAGGAGTAAAAATCTCAATGGACATTACACTTGGTAGGATGCCTTACCTTTACGCCGCGGGCCCCTGGGTAGCCAACAGGCCCCAGAGCACCAGGTAATCCCTACAAGAGAAAACCAGGCCTTAATCATAGGAAGGACAAAACAAAATGCACTCAAGCCTAAGATTTTCAGTTACCCACTTGAATGCCTTTCTCTCCAGGGGGGCCCTCTCGTCCTGGGTGACCCTGTTGCAGAAAAAGAAAGCTTAGATTTACATAGCACAGCTGATAATAGTCATCATTAATATATAATTAAATGAAAAGCATTGAAACAAGACTAATGTCAAATGAATTAGTACAAATGAGTAAAGAACTTGTCTAAAGAATAGCTTTATTGCTTTTATTACTTTTTGAGTCATTTTTTTTTGTTATGTCAGAATCTGTTACAATATAGAGCCACATTTCATTGAGTTACACTTTCAATTAAATAATCTTATTAATGTATTTTTCCATTTTATCCATACAGTATTTAAATTTTAATGTGTCTGGGTCTTTGATTTGAGCAGATTTTAAACTAAACAATGCATGTATGACTTGTATGTGTGTTTAGGTTTACTCACAGGAGGACCATCAATCCCTGGTAGACCTTGCATTCCTTGTTTCCCTTGAGGACCCTGTATGAGACAAAGTCATGGATACAGGTGATTGACTGAATTTATTTTATATATATATGTATATATACACTGTACTTTATATTTCTTGTAATAAAAATAATAATAATAAAAATAAGTAAATAATAATAATAATAATAATAATAACGGCCAAAACCTTTACTAGTATCTATAATGGCTATGTGCATTTCTTGGCTATTGATTTTCTGTCAAGCTCTGTCTGAATGAAAGCCAAAAGTGGCTGGATTGCACTGCCCTGCTCTCCTCTGGGTATGTGATGACAAGGGTCATGAGGTTGCAGCTTTAATTCTTAAATTAAGTGAGAGACATGCTACCTACCTTCTCTCCGGGTAATCCAATGGGACCCTGAGGACCAGGCAAGCCCTGAACCAGAACAAAGCATCAATCAGGTCACAACATTGGAAGATTGGAAGTTAAGTGTGTGTGCACATCCTATTTTTCATTTTTCATTTTTCATTCTATGTTTCTGTGTGAGCAGCCGAGTAGGGATTATTGACATGCAGAAATGATGAACGCAGTGGCTCCACGAGTTTAAGCTTAAGCAATTTATTAGTGGATTTTTTTAATGGATGATGTTACCTGTACTCCTGGATTTCCCTGCTGACCTGGGGGGCCAATGTCTCCAGGCAGACCCTGCAAATAGAAAGCAAAATGGCCTCATATTCATTGTCCTCTATGAACTACACTGTTAATTTGGCATATAAAGACTGCACAATGGCTGGAGGACTGACCATGTTGCCCTTTGAGCCTTGAGCTCCATCAACTCCATGAATACCCTAAAAGTGCACACAGACACACACACAGACAAACATCAGACAAAGCACTTGATGGCAAATGATGAAGCACAGTGCAACAGCTTTTCATGTTCATGTTTTTTTATACACCAGAGAATTGTGAAAGGACTTTAGATGAGTGAACAGCTCTGACCATGTAAACTTAAAGGATGTTGACTTACCGGCTGGCCAGGTGGACCAGGTGGCCCCCTTGGTCCAACAAGGCCCCGAGGACCCTGGGGACAAAACACAGCAAACAGTCAACATCCAACCTGCATTCTCAATTAAACCTAAGTGTGGGTGTAGAATACAAATGTATAAATTGAAAGTCATGAGAGAGAAAACAAAATTAAAATGCATCATATATTTTAATGTGTGCAAAGCGGGTTTAGCATGTAAAAGAAATGAATGTCTTTGTGTATTTGTGTGTGTGTTTGTGCATGCTGTTTTTGTCAGTCTTTCTCTTTGTAGGCTGGCCAAGCCACCTGTTCCACAGCCACATCTGTGATCTCCTGGGAAGTGATTGATATGGAAATATAATCATTCAGGCCAGGATTTTATCTCTTCCCTCTCCGACTCAACGTCTTACCTCTACTGCTTCTCTTATCTCTTTTACCGCTAAACAAATTTCTGTCTGTTTATTGCTGTCTTACTGTTCTCTTCGCTTCTATTCTCTGATTAAACGCCCTACTCGTCTCCTTCGTCATATTTTTGTTGTTTTACACAAAACCCATGTTTTCTGGTGCTCTATTTCTTTTTACACTCCATCCATTTGGAGGACAGAACCCTGCTGAGCCTTGACCTCACACACAGGGAGACAGATAGGATGAGTCATAAGTAACCAAAATGAGACTCGTAAAGACATATTTCCACCAAGGTGTACAAAATGTGTTCCTGAAAAATATACTCCTTGTACTTGAAATTGCAATTTGTATTATATGTATTTTACATGAGTGTGGTTTAAAAAAAAACAAAACACACATTTTCCATTTCCAGCTCTCCTTTCCAAGCAATGTGACTCACTGGCTATTAATTATATGAACTATTATTGTAGTTAATATAAGAGAAATGCTGCTTACTAATGTGTCAAATCTACATGGCTTTCAAAAGAGTACAACTATACGGAAAACATTTCAAAATCAATGGGCTGTGTTTGAATAATTAATGTATTTCCAATTACCTTTTTATTTCTTAATGTTAAATTGACCTTAGCCGAATTTTAGTTGATTATATCCACTCTAGTTGCCTTTGTGCACGTCAACAACAGTGACAACAAAAATGAAATGTCTAAATGTCTAAAAAATGAAATGCATCTTCTTTTAAGGCTGTTGTTGGATTACAGTCACTTACAGGCTCACCCGGTTGCCCCCTTGGTCCGACAGGTCCATCAGATCCCTAAAACAATAGAAGGAAAAAAATATGTAGCCAAACTTAAATCAACTCCAAGCATGACACATTTATATCCACATAGACATAATCTGTGAAAACAGCTCATTATAAAAATTCACTGCCTGACAGATAAGACCCGACTCTCTTCGAAGAAAGACTAATAGACTTAGCTCCCAAAATTCTCCCGTTTGCTTGTATAAATTGATACAATCTTGACAAGGGCTCCTGTCTGTCATATTTTTATTTCATGTCAGTGTTGTGATGAAAAGCTTTCTTGTCTTTTGCCAACCATGAGACAACGTGAACTCAGGCCAGCATAAATTAATTTAAATTCTGCATTTATTATTTCATTTTTGTAAAGGCTTTGATCTGTGATGCTTAACTGTTTAAGCGGTTTTCAGATTTGTTGACCTACCTCCGTTCATGAATTTTAAAACACTGACTGTTTTTTGGGATTGTTTATTTTAAACAAAATTATGAAGGTGCACATACCTTTTCCCCAGGTTCCCCAACAGGACCAACAGGACCAGGCTTTCCTCTGTCCCCCTTAAAGATAAAAATGATTAGCCACAATCCTCTAGATATTTAGAAACTGTTTTGCAAAGAAGATGTTTTTAGTGTATCTTGTCTAAACAGAAATCGCCATAATCATCCAGATCATAATATGCAAATAGACATCTGCCACAAAATGTGTCAGGTTTCCATGCATGTTGGGTTAGTATGTGGTGTAAATGCTTAAATTAAAAACAGTGACAATGTCAAGTTACAAAATCAACTCACTCTGTGTCCCTTGTTACCCTGGAGACCTGGCAGGCCATCAAAGCCCCTGTCACCCTGAGAAGTAATAGAGAAGCAAGATCATTACACCCAGAAACTCACACACATATGGTAATGTGTAAACATTAGCAGAATTGTACTCAAAGTCTCCCCTGGCAGAGCTCCCCATCTGCTCTATGTGGATCAGGGAGAGGGAGTTCAGATGGGCCACAATGTAGCTTTGACTGATGAAGACTATGCTGTTCAATAACACAGTATCAGGGGGGGTTGTATTTATTTACTACATTATTTTGCAGCTGTTAAGTATTGAGCTGCTTCATTGTCAATACATATAAAAAGAGGGTGGATATATAAAAGTTTACACTTGCTAGGGTTTTGTTTTTACTTTACTAGTATTTTGACTGACTTACTGGTTAAACTTGTATTTGTGTTGTACAGCAGTCAGGATTGTGAAAACATAATGAACAGAATTTTTAGTTACTTAAAATGGAGTTTGAGAAACGTACCTTGACGCCTGTTTCACCTGGTGCTCCACGACCCCCATCTGCTCCTGCACGTCCCTAATAAATACATAGTCCTGTTAAATGTCACTCCTTTCTTTTGAAGCAGGCACAATATTTTTTAACCTCAGATCCATGAGATATCTTACTCTCTTTCCTGATTTTCCGTTAGAACCGGGAGGGCCTGGCAATCCTGCTGGCCCCTAAATGTAACCAGGCAAATAAAAAGGGTGTGAAATATGTGACATAAAATGTAATATTTAAATGATAATGGTGGTATAGAGGCTTACAGGAGGACCGTTCTCCCCACTGTCCCCTTTAATTCCAGCAGGACCTGGTACACCCTGTAAAAAATAAAGAAAAAGTTTTATTCCTTACTAATTTTATACTTCAAATTAAGTACATTTAACTCTATACTGTTTGATGGCTGCGTTAGATTGGAAATAAAACAAAAGGTTAGATGCTTTTTGTGTATGACTTTTATCTGGCCATGGACATGTTTGTCTTACCTGGGGACCTGGTCGCCCTGTAAGACCTAGTGGACCTGGAGGTCCCTTCATTGAAAGCTAGAAGAAAAACACATTGGCATAAATAATGAACATAGGTTCTTATTTACTGTGTCTGTGAGTTATACCTGGGCCTGTTGCAGGATCGCCTGGATTTGGGCTTCTTGTTGGGACACCACTGGCCCTTTCTGGGAATCACCTCCATACTGAAACTGGAGCCAAAGAAAATCAGTCAGGGGTTTTTACAGTCCTCCCTAAGTCAAAAGAGGGAAGTCACAGAGCCCCCCCTTGTGGTCATGCCACACAACTGCCCCGGCAAAGGTTATGTTGTGACTGTTTGGGTTACTCACCGGTAGCATTAACAAGGTTCCTGGAGGACCTGGAATTCCATCAGCCCCGGGAAGACCATAGCGTCCTGGGGGACCCTGAGTGGAGAGATAATTGGTAAAGGCTGAAAATACTGTGTGGGCGCAACTTTGTGTGAGAGTGTGTTTTGTTAAATTAGAAAACAGAGGAGAAATGATAGAAACACATTCATGGGATTTAGAGAGTAAATAAAAAATAATAAAAATGTTTTGCTTTATTGTCACAGTAATACACTACCTAAATATCTTAAACTGAAACATGTAATCGTAGAATGGGGAAATTATCTTAGCAGTACACAAGTGTATATAGCATTTATCAAAACCTTCTTATTGTCCATGAGTGAACGAGCTAAACTGTGGTCAAATTGGATGATCAGCGAAAAATTCTGTCTTAAGTAAAACTCACCATTTCACCTGGATCACCTCGGGGTCCTGGAGGGCCTACTGGTCCAGCTGGGCCACTGAGTCCCTGAGCAGAGAACACAAAACACAGAAAACCACAGTTGTTGCTGGGTTACTACAATACTACAATTACTACAATGATTATCCGACTAACCTGTGGTCCTGGTAGACCTGGGGGTCCTTGAACTAATGCTCCCTGTGAACAGAAAAAAATAGGGCTCTATTTTAGGAAAGCTTTTACAGTTTTTTCATTATTGCAGCACTTTAGAGTTTTCAATTTTTGTAAATGCGTGTAGCAGCTCACCGGTTCAGTGATGGCAGGCTCTCCCTTCTGGCCTTTCTCTCCTCTGTGGACAACCTGAGGAGCAGAAACAGACCTTTTGAAGCAGACTGCTCAAAGTCACTTGTCATGGACAATTGAAGACACAACTATGCAGCTGATGTTTGAATTGCAATGTACCTCTCCAGCCCACGTTTCTTCTCCTTCCCGCTCTGCAAAATCATAACTGTCCTCATAAATTTCATATTCTTCAGAGCCAGTGTCATTCTTGTAGTCATCGTATTCAATAATCTGTCACACAAAAAGAAGTCATTACCATGTAGTGAATAAAGATATTACTTGTGTTAAGGTGAAACCGTTTTCTTAACCCTACCTCATAGTCAGTCACATTTGGGCCCACTGTTACCGTGGAAACTGAGAGATCATCATAAAGGTCCCCAGTAAAGTCATCTTCATGCCACTCCATTACAGCTTTCTTTACTAGCTGGGGCTCCTAGAGGTCAGCACATAATCATGAATGAGTCACAGAAGGCACTTAGCACTTTTCAATTCTTAGTACAGAATAGTACAGAAACACATTTAGAAAGTTTTGTGGCAAAAAGATGCAATTGGTGTGTGTTTAGAATAGCATGACAGGTGTGCAGTTATTGTGAACATTGGAGTGCAATTAGGTAATAAAATACAACATATCCGCATGGCAGCACAACACAGATTAAAAAAGCTACAGAAACAACACAAGGATGAGTATTAGTTTGCTAGACTAAATTACAAAGTGAGGCATACAAAAAACATACAAAAATAAATCACAATGACATGTCTAAATTGCATGCACAGAATGTATTTAGTAGCTCCAACATGTGCCATGCATACTATGATTTTCAAATACACAGGTCATATTGCCCAGTATAATAAGCATGTACTGTGTTGTATTAGGAGTAGCTACTGTACTACTTACTACATAAAGTGCATAGAAACATGATCTAAAAAACAATCATTAAGGCTGTGACTGTTAGTGTTATTGCAAAACAGCACTCTCGATTGTTAGGTGGGATTAGGGGAATGGTTAGGAGTGACAATGGTGAGACGGTTTAGGGAAATCCACAGGGAAATGTATCTACCTCCTCAGTAACCTCTGACTCAAGTATTGAACTAGGTCCGATAGTGGAGGACTCAGATATAGAGTCTGATTCTTGAGGGGTCATTTCCAACAGGTCCTTGTCATACACTTCAGTGGGAATGACAGGAATTGTGACAGTGGTCGTAATTGCTGGCACCTCGGTGGGTTGTAAGGCTTCTTGGGATAGGTACCCCGGTAGTACTGTTGAGGCATGAAGGAAGCTACCTTCAAGTACCTCTTCTTGATGTTTCTTTTTTCTGGATTCCTTCTTTCCTTTGCCCTTGCGTTTTTTTTTTCCTGTTGAGCCCTTGTCTCTTTTCTTTTTGTTCTTTTTGCCTTTCCTGTCCTTTTTTGATTGTTTCTTTGGTTCATCAGGTTTGATGTTTTGTATCAAGGCATCTGGCATCTTTTTATTCAAAAAGGTAAAATGGGGGTAAAGGGGAGTGGTGGGAGATGTGGAAAAAGACAATCACTGTTGCAAGTAAAAATACAATTCATGAAAAAAGAATATCAATGACCAGTAAATCAGATTTGTACATTTAATTTTATGATACAACAATAAACTGTAAAGTAAAATGAATAAAAAGAATATACACATTCTCTTTTTGCACAGAAGTACTACTTCATATACATGCTCTGTCATCTTTTGATATATTTTTTTAAATGTCAGTAACAATAAGACATACAATCCAGCTCAGTTTGTAAGAGAATATACTGAGAAGTGGGTCAGTGGGTTGACAGATGTTGATATGCTCTGGCTGCAGTCTCTAATGCTCAGCTGCAGCTTTATACAAGCCAACAAATGAGCCTCACGCGTCCATCAATGACCCCTCCCTGAAGCACTGTTATTGCCCAGACTCTAACAGTTGCATGCATGAAGTTTCTTTGTTTCTTTTTAACTTACAACATTAGAAAAATGTGAAAATTATTTATTCCAATTCCATGGAAAAAGGGAAAGCCTCTTTCAGCATGTGTTGAGAATGCTTAATATTACAACCTATGTCAGAGAGACCTGGCCTGAAAATGCATCTCCTGCTAACTGCCTTTGAAAGAACTTATCTACCTTTGATGATGGCACAATACTTGGTAAATATGTCTCAGACCTCTAATTGTCAGTAAGAAAGCTTGTAGACATTTGATTAGACTTTGATAAACTCCCTGTATAAGTTATTGCCAAAACAAATCCTAGCAAATGCAATAAAGCACATATAAAAGATGGTTTGTCTGCAATCTATTGTGCATACACATGTTATCTTTAAACATTACTACAGCTGAGGCCTGCTGTTTGTGGCCTTACCTGCAGTTCCATTTCCTGGATGCTGTATGGCAGAGCAGAGTCACAGTCTGGTATGTACTTCTCACAGTATTTGGAAGCAGCTTCAGGGTCTTCAGCAATCAGCAGTTGTTGAATATCCCCCTAAAATGAACCAGAAATAGTATATATTATAAATGAAATGTCCAAATTATATGAAATATAAAATAGCAAGAGAAGGTGTGGTAATTTATGAAACGCTAAACATGTAGCTATTTTTCCCCACAATGTCAGGACATTAAACTGCCCATTCACCCTAGAAGTAAAGAGAAATATACTGAGCACTGCTGGAACCTGCAGCTCTGACCCAAGGAATTTTTAACACCACACAACATTGTAATATGCTCCATGGGGTTAGATTATGAGGTAAACTTACAGTATCATAAACACATTGCATTTGTCTTTTACATTGTACTGGCCATACTAGCCACATCAAACATTATACATAGACATAGTAAATGCTGCAGGGGTTTTCCCCACGGAAATAATAAAGTGATAATAATAATAAAAATAAAAATAAAAATCATGTCAAATCAAGTTAGAATGTAATTAACTAGCAGACACTGTAGTGTGACAAGGCCCAGATTACACTAGTGATAGCAATCATCAGCAGAATAAGTAACTGACAGGCTGTTGCAAACATATTGCTGGATGAAATGTTATCCGGGACAGCTGGAGAGCCATTTGTGATCAATTAAGTTGAGTCAAATGCTTGATGTTGCTATTACATCTCCCATTGAAATCTTTCTAATTAAACTTTAGTGGGTCGAGGTGAAATAAATCAAAACATATTACTTCCATTTTACCTGCCACCAGCTCATATATCTTGTAATGTTGCTCACTTCATGCACCATCAACAATAAGCACTAGACTGTACGTCAAACATTAACTCTGACAATATGTGCTTAAATATATAAATAAAATCCCAATTATAATTTTTCCTCCTGTTTTGGACAGCAGCCAGAGCCAGGCAAAGGCAATTAATCTACACTACGGTGAGATTAAAAAAAGGGTGAGGAAAGTCAAAAAGAGAGAAGCATCAGGGAGGTAATCCAACCAAATCTAATCTCAGTTCAACATCAAAGGCACCACTTTCACAAAGTAGTTTGTCTATATTTCCAGATCTACAGTTTACCCACTCACTAAAATACAGTAACCAGACAGTTTTCAAAATCAGATGCCTTGCTAAGATATGCTGAAGCATCACACTTCTTCAAAGCCTCAGCATAAACCGGCATGGATTTACATGGCAATGAGGGAAAAGGTGTTTCAGAATGACATCCTTATGTAGCAGTATGCTGTTACCTTCAACACATTTTTTGGGGGTAGGGGTGTTGTAACTGTGTCCTCAAATCACCACACAAGATAATCACCACAGCAAAATATGACTTTGAAAACTTTTTTTACAATTTGCAAACTGGTGGAGTTGCCAATCATTACAATTCTGTTCTTTAATGACCTGCATAACAAGTCACTGTTTTAACACACCAAGCAGTATTTTTTGCTTTCACTGCTAATAAAGAAAGAAATTATCTAAATGTCCTAACAAATAAACTTTGGGTTGGACTTTATTGAAGCAGTGAGCATGTTGGAGGCACACACACCAACAGCAGCCAAGAAAGAGCACAAACAAATTTGTGAACATTCTAACGTTTGCTTGGCTGTGTTTGCAGGCAGTGGTGAGTTTGGGAATCAAACTTTGCGAGTCATTTGTTTGCAATCTGGAAGCAATAGAGACATTAGTGGCTGACCACAGTCCACATGCTCCCACGCTGGAAAGACTGGGCCAGAATGTTGGCCTCCTCTCCCAGAACCAGTGCCTGGGAACAGAGACCTCAGGGTCAGCCTGCTTAATCCTCATTCCCTTGGTTCCAGCTGCTCCCCATGTACACTGTGTAAATGATACTTAAATATCCATGCCTTCATTTTAAAATATAAACAAGGACTAAAAGTAGATGTAGACAAAAAAGGATACACTGTGTTCGAGACAAAAGTAGAAGTACTTTATACAGAAAGTGGAATATTGTAGTGCAAGTAATTTAAAAGCTGCTATTGTTTGAGAAGAAAGGGGCAGAGGTGGTGGGGAAAGGGTAATTGCATGGGAGGATCAGTTAAGCTTGACCTAAGGTAAAGGGTGGACACTGTTCAAGAGGTAAGTGTTAACTCCACCCTTATATGACCCAAGGGCAGTAGGTATAATTACTTGTTAGGCTCAAAACTGACATCTGCGTTTGTTCTGGTGAAAGTGAACAATGTAACTGTTTAAGTATTTAAGTATTAATGTAAGACTGATCAGTTTGGAAATTTAGAACATCTATACCCACATCTGTCCTTGAATTAACTCATGTTTAATTAATTAACATGAATTTAGTATTCTACACTCAAGGGATCTATCTCGTAACTCTAAGTAGAAAAAATAAATTCTTTGCAACGGTGGACACTGGACATGTCTGGACAACATGTCCATTCCTTTCTGGTCTTTTAAACCTATTCTGCTTTCACTGCTTTGTTCCTACAGCATCTGATTGACAATGGTACCTTCATTGTATTCTATAAAATTAATTTTACAAATGTTTCAAAGACTGTGTCAGTATTCATGGTTAACATTTGCTGTTTTTTCCCATACCATCCATACTTTTCTGTTAGTATACATACATCCATAATGACCTTTGAAAACAACGTCCTTCCTGGTTATCTTTACTGATCCATTATCTCAGGAACTATCCCGGGTCTCATGAACCAATAAGTTCATTATTTACTAACAATATCATACCTCAAATACATCTTCATCTAGTAATCGTGTCCCAAAAACTGTGACACCATCTGTGCTGACTACTGCATTGTCCCCACGAAGCAGGTCCTGGGTTGTTATCTTTTGGCAGTCCAAGTACAGGGTGACAGACTTGCCCTGCACAGTGTAAGCTATTCTGTGCCATCTGAAAAACACAGAATGAATTTATGGAAATTATAGATAGAGACAGGATTAATATATATGTGTATGTCCTCTTAAACTACTCACTTTCCATCTGCTGTGTTGACTGTTCTAAAGATGGGGTACAGTTGTGGCATTGGCTGTCCGTTCTGGTCCTCGTAAAGGAAAATAGGTGAACGTCCCACTTCAAGCCCTAACTGCTGCACACCTTGATCATCATAGATTGAAAGCAGGAAGAACTGGGAGCCCTTTTTAGCTCGCACTGTAGCCATCAGGGAGAAATTCTCAGGGAATTTTAAATCTGGAATAGCGTTAGAGAGAGATTGTTAACTCAAATTAGAGATATTGCAGCTGGATGCAGACATTTTCATGGCATGCTAGTACAACCAACTGTTAATAATGATGAAAAACGTTGTTTCGGTATACCTGGAAAAAGTTGCTTGGTAGGTGCACTGAGTTGGATCTTTTTGTCGATTTTGTAGGCTATGTCTGGCTCTTCAGTGCTTGTTCTGTTTGAACAAAGACCTGCCTCCAAGGACACCCCCTCCATGTTCCCTGACAGCTCCAGCATATGCAGGACATCAATATGATCAGCTGGGAAAAAAAGAAACAGTGAAAATGAACATTCAGATGGTTAGCAGAGGTGCTGATGTTAATATATTTTTCAGTATGACTTATAACTAGCTTAGGGATGTTGTGGTGGGGCACTTGTGTGGCCCAGTTAGGTGCTAATTGTCACTGAACTGTAGAGAAGGGTTTAGTGTGACTGAAGGAGGGTTTTAATGTCCCGGCGCTTCCTGCTTTCTATGGAGTCAGAAGAGAGGAGCTTCTCAATGTGGTGGCAGGTGGCCAGGCTGCTGCGGCTGTTATTATAGCATAGGGGGGGTGCTCGGCCTCACCAGTAATCCTCCTGCACTACACCTGACAGCTGACACCTGCACAAAGCTAATCCTGCTACAATATGTCTGCATCTTTCTGAAAATGGGCAATTCACATCTGTGACTGATAAGGCAAGATCTATAGTAAATTTGTATTGAACAAACTATATTTTCCTACTTTGTTTTTAAGGTTATGTTTAAAATAATGCTGATCCCAGCCCTTAAGATTTTGTGGTGCAAGGCACAGTTTAGTTAGATGTTCCCCCAGTGCTGTGTGGGTATCTTTCATTTCAATGCATTTGTGTTTTTTCTGTAGTTTGAGATATTATCAGATAAGCTGTTAATAAAGTGATGCCTGTGATATCAAATTTCTCTGGGGCAAAGCTGTTCTGTAATAAATGATAAAAAAGACCAACAATGTGCCAGAATCAACTAAACTTCTTTTGAACCTGCTTTAACAAGTACATCTTAATCCTTAATGTCTGTGTTAAATTAAAAGTCCAATTTTATGTCTCAACTCTCTCTTGTGTAAGGCTATAACTAAAAATCAATTTCCTCTAAGTAGCAAAGTTGAAAGTTGTGTTTTTGTCAAAGGAACTCTCATATCCTGGTTTCTCTACTGTTTAGAAGGTCTTTTTTATTCCTTCTCATTCAGATTCCCTCATGGGCCATAGCGAAGGCATGGTTAGAACAGTTTCAATCAATACTAAAATTCTAAAATAAGTTCATATTTACATTAATATTAATAATTTTCTCATAATGTGAATACTCACTATGTGCTGTCCAAAGCTGACCTGTAACACTCAGAGAACAGTTGAAATGCACAACAACGCCACAGGGAGAAATTTAAGACAACTTATTGAAATTCCTCCAAGAAAATAAAGTGCTTTCACAAGTTTAACATGGGATAACAAGCATCCCACACCCACTTGTGCAAATAAACTTCTCATTTTGGCAAAGGCTTAATGAGGATGTATTAATGTATTTGACTTTAATTGACCTAACTGTCAGTTATCTTGGTGGATTGCATTGTCTCATCTGAACAAGAATATGCAATATAATCAAACACTGGCAACTACCATACCCTATTAAACTTCCAATATGACTTCCATATGACTACTGTAGAGTCAGCTCAGTCCTGTGTGTTTTCACCTGGCCCACTATTTCCTCTGTGATTGTATTTTTCTTTTTTGCTGCAAAAGCAGAAGGGCTGGAACTCAATGGTATTGACAAAACAATTTAACAGTTAAGTTAAAAAACACAAACAAATAAGACTCACATTTTCTTAGTTAAACATATCCTCACTATCACTGTTTTTGGTGTCCCAGGAAACCTGAAGGCTGCATTGGCAGTCAGAAACTTGAGCTTTGATGCCAAAGCTTTGTATGCATTTATATTTTTCTAATATGTACCATTTTGTCTGAGCTTCTTTACCTGTCCTGCATCTCTGACTGTCTAGACTTGGTTTGTATCTAATTATGGAAATGACCTCCTGACATCTCCTCTTCTTGTCTTAAAGTGGATAACTCAGATGATGGCAGGAGACAGAGATTCCGTTTGATGAAGCAACAGGTCAATAATACTATCTTCTCACTCAAGTTGCTTTAAAGATGCTGTGTGTGTTTCAAATAGCATGACTGTCTAACAGTATCATACAAACACAGTAACATTTTATGAACAGCAACTGAGGGATTCCCTCATTCCTCAAATATGACTCAACTTTGAGTAACCATAAGCTGACATGTATTGAAGGGTGTAATGTTCTACAAGGCATGATACAATTCCCTGCTTTTTTCCACTATATTTCTAGAGACAACTGTAGCTGCTCAGACAATGTAGTCCTGACAGAAAATAAATAAAAACCCACTTCAAATCACATGCTGGTTTATCCTTGGAAATGCTACCAAACAGTATCCATCTGTGTGTCTTTTCTGGCTGTGACACACTCTCTCCATGTCCTGCAGCCATCCAGCTTAAACACACTGCCGTCATACATGGACAGAATGTGTTCTCTGTGTCTCCAGGAAATGTCTCTGAAGACATTCTTTATGACTCACACACCTCCTACACTCCCAGTCCAGCCTGAAAATACCACTCATCTTACAATACTACACTGTCAATTACTCACTACACATGGGAACTGGGGTATTTTTCCAAAAATTAAGCCTAACCTAATCTAGAAACTTTTGAACAAGTCTTTATACCACTGATTAAAAGTGCATATGTGCAACTCTATTTGATGCTTGTAATCCAAGGCAGTTATTATTCATTTTGTATTCTGGGGGAAAGACAATATTATTATAATTTATTGAAAAAAACAACAAGCTGACTACACCACTGGTGTCCAGACTCAAAGTGTGGAGGGGCAGCAAAATTAAATAAGAAACTAAGACTGTGACAAATCCAACTAAAACCTGTTCAAATCCATCTAAAACATGTTTAAATTCAACTAAAACCTGTTCAAATCCTTATAAAACATGTACAAATCCATATAAAGCCTGTTTAAATCCATTTAAAGCCTGTTCAAATCCAACTAAAACCTATTCAAAGTCATCTAAAACAAATTCAAATTCAATATAAATGCATATATAACATGTTCAAATTGATATAAAACATGTTCAAAACCAACAAAAACCTGTTCTAGTCCAGCTAAAACCTGTTCAAATCCATCTAAACCTATTTCAAGTCCAACTAAAATCTGTTCAAATCCATATAAAACCTGTTCAAATCCAACTATAACCTTTTTTGTTGAAACGTCCTTCTTCATCACTTTGAATCTGCAAACACAATGCTACCTGACATGCAGAAATAGAGAAGCCTCAAAACCAACCATACAATAACAATGAAATGTGCTGAGTTGCAAAGCTTTTTAAATGAGATCAATCTGTGACATGCAAACATGGTGAGCAGACATAATGGAGGATGTAATACATTTTATGGGGCTATTTATGAAGGAAAGGGGAAATGTTCTTTGTGTTGAAGTGCAAAAGGCCCTGACAGAAAGAGAAATAACTAACATGACTTAACTTGCAAAAGGAAATACAAATGCTAAAATCTGCAGCACAGTTTTTGGCTCATTTAAAATGCATGGCTCTCTGACTACTTTATTTCAGTAATAGATTATTTCAGTTAGGTCAAGTCACAGGCTTGTCTCCTTTTTTTGCATAATGAGGGGAAAGTACAGAAACGGTACAAATTGCAATGAAGCATTATTCTTTTATGCTTAGACAGTTGCTTTATGTGTTGTGGTTGTTTTAAGCTAATTTACTAATCTCCCTATTTCAACACGTCTTTACAACAGCCTCAGTCTTTCTCTGGGTGTCCCCCAATTACCCCTTTGAGCAAAAAGCATTTGGACAAAAAAATGAAGTCTTCTGCCTTCACTGAGACCATTTCATTGCAAACATAAACAGATTAAATGTTCTAACATTTTTATATACAACTGATGTCTGTGGACAAGACAAAGGCACAGAGCAACCACAGAAAGACTATCACCACTCCACATGAACAAGCCCATTAGTTTTATACTGCAAGCCATCACTTAGCCTGAGACATAACAACATTGAGGCTTTTATTATGGCCTGTAAAGGGCTGCAGAATCAAAGCATCAAAACTATACACCACACACAGATGGACACACCCGTTGCACAGTACTCTGTTTTGTCTATAATTAGACAACCTTCATGTCGATATAATTCTTCAGAAAGTATCTTTAACAAAAATCTACTACAGAAATTATTTATCAGAAATACAAAACTATACAAGTCTGATGCAATGGTTAGAATTGTCTGGAAGCCAGATGTGTTGCAAACTATAGTTTGCAGTCTGGCGCCATTAAGTGTTTATGCTTCATTTTTACATATTAAGGACTTGAGCAAATATCAAAAACTTTGCTTCACCCAAAGCCGTTTGAGATGATTTATATGCAGCATCAGCAACTCCCACACTTGATATTTAATGCCTCTATTATGGATGTGCAAATTCATAACAGTGGAACTTACAAGAGCTGAACGGATGTTAAAGTTCTCTCATTCTTTGCTGTTTTTATTTGCTGGTAATTTGTAGCTGAATCAAAGTGGAACAAGGCTTGGCAGCCTCCTTTGGGAAACTAGTGAACGACTGGCAAAGAGGCTGGATCAAACGATACACAGTGAGAGGGCTGGATGCACCATTTTCATGCTGTCACAAAACTTGCTAGAGTTTAGCCAGGGCCAGAGTGGGAGGAGAGGTGATGCAACTGAAGTGATAAAGCACATTAAATAAAGAACAAACACTCCTTATTCCAAAATACTGAATGAAATACAACCAAAATGTGTTAAGGCAGAAGAACAAAGAATCCACACTAATGAACTGTGGATGTTTCCCTCACTTCCTGTCAGAAAACAAGACAACCAAGTATTCTCTCATCGTGCAAACACAGAAAGCACATGGGAAAACATTCTTGCCCTGTAGCTTAAAGTATACACAAACGCAGCATTGGAGTCAAATTATCAAGCATATGCACAAATCTACAGCTTTGATATCAGCATCGGCACATGTCCCTAGCACTTGTAACTCAGCTCCATCCAGCACTTCATAACATGTCATTAGAAACCAGTGTTCAATGTGATAACTGCCAATTGGCTCATTTCCTGAAGTCAAGCTTTATTTCAGCCACTGAATCTCAACCAATGCTGCCAGCTGTAAAGTGGGTGCATGTGGAGAGTCATTATTGTAAATGCAACACTTCTGAGCACTTCTGAAGCCCACAGGGATCCGCTCCTGTTGCTGCAACACACCATTCTATCAGGAGCAGACTGTAAACAGCAGCATCTGCAAGGAAACAGTAACGGAGGCAGCTACAGGGCATGCTGGTGTGTGTGACAGAGAGCTCTTCATAAATATTACATACACAATTAAATAGCCCTATAAAAGTTGCTGCACAGTTGGTTTGACTCTTGAATATATATAGCCTGTCAGATGTGCACATTTGTTGAGTTGTTTTGATTTGGCAAGATTTGGAGGCAAAGTTACATAGTTACTTTTAAAAAATGTAAAAAGAAGTCAGATTAGCTGAATAAATGTCTTATAAATCACCTTACTGGTCATCCTTTATTAAAATGAGACAGTTTTTTTTAACAATGGCAGAATGAGTATACCCTGAGCATCAAGGGTTTTTGTTTTAATCTCCTTTGCTCAATACTTAGGCTATATGTAGGTAGGCCTATATGTCTGCAGAGGGCACCTTACACATCCATGACAGGAATTTTAATCTACTCAGTTGGTTCAGTGTTCTGCTATTGACCTCTTTCTCAAACCAATGTTAAACCTTTTCACAGTAAACCTATGCTGGTCACAAGCAAACACCAACATGACATCATCACACATCCGACTGTGCGCACAGCCCTGGAGCGCCCTCATGTTTTAATACCAAACTTTAAATGCATGCTTGATCCTGTTCAAAGCGTAGCCTTAATGCACTTCAGTGATTTCTAATTATAACATTAGCCGATTAGCCAAGTAGTGACACATTTATTTAATAAACTTTTATGCGAATTTTGGACAACATTTAAATAAAATAGATACTTAACAGACAAGGATTTAATAAAACACAAGTAAACAATATGGAATTGGCTGAGAACCACGTGATCAAACGTGTCAAAGATGGAAGCATCACTGTAATTAACTGACTGGACTTCTTAATGCTGCTGCTCACAAAATACTTCACCTGCTTGGGTCGACAGTAGATGAAGTAGGATGTAAAATAGCACCGGTGTCCTCCTGCGCCTTCTCGTCCTTATTAAAGTGTCCATCTTCAGAGACGCTGGTGCGGAGGCGACTCCGTCAAGCAGAACTTTGATCGAACAAGTGAATCTAGCAAAGGAGCTAAGCAGCCATGCGTGGAGACAATGAGAGGAGGCGTACTATGTAGTTCCACTTGTTTGATCTTGTTGGAGATCTTCTCTTGTGTACGGAGGGTCTCCACGCTCTCACTCTGTCCCACTCATTCAGTTTCTTCCTCTCAGCATCACTCCCTCCTTCTGCTCTCCACCTCCTCCGTCTTCTCCCTCCCTTATGGTGTCCTGGGACGCAGCAAAATAAATCACGTTTTTCTTTTTTCGGATTATTTGTCTGTTCTCACTTCTGAGAGGTGATTATTATTGCCTTGAAAGTGATACGAGCATTGCTTTTTATCGCCATAACCGTTAGTTTAGGAGCTTAACCGAACTCCCTCTGGTCATTAAACCATTAGTAGCTATAGTTGAATGTGTAAATCAGAAAAATAATCACTATAACTAAGAATGCACTATTTTATTATTTACAAAAGCATTTATTGCACATTATATTGTCATTAAAATAAAACTTTTTTAAGCCAAGTACAGCGCCAGGCATAAAGTCTGACAATGGCAGACTCTCCAGGCTCACAGGCCAAATAATTATTTTTAAGTTATTTTTGACCTATCAACAGTGTCACAGAAATCAAAGTTGCATAAGTGAAACATTAATGTGATTTTGACCTGGTTGAAAACATTTGGAGAACTGTATAACCATAAGCATTAATAATAATATCATAAAATATATTTGATAACCAACTCTAATACCTCTTAAATCTACTAAAGAGGTTCTTGTCAAAAGACTAATTAATTCCGGAAGACCCTGGAATACAGTTGAGACATGCTCTGAGATAAGAATTCTGAGGAGCTTGTTTAATTGGAAAATTACCAAAGATAATGTCTCCAGAGTCCAAGCTACAACAGGTTTTTGCATTTTTAGCCCTCAGTCTTTATTACAAAGTACATTCAGAGAGAAGCAGCCAAACCTTAATCTCTCAAAAAAAAAAAAAGAGTCTTCAATCTCAGCAAGAGGAAAAAACACACCCATTGGAGAGTCTCTTTTTATTTAAATGTCTAATTGTAGCCAGTAAATCATAACACAGACATTTTAGACAAATTCTGACCAACAAATATGTTCAGAAAATGTGGACGTCATTGTGGTTCTAAAATTTGATGGACTTTGAAAAATATTGGGTTGCATTCATAAAACAAAAAGAGAAAAAAAAAAAAAAAAATGGTTGGATGGACACATTCATGTTGATCCTTTGAGTAAACAAGAGCCCCCTGACCCCCCCGGGTATCTCCTCTCAGTACCAGCTTAGCTATAGCCTGAGTCAGGACCACATTCCTTGCAGCTTTTAGCAGATAGTTACTAAGAGTCCAGTGGGTAGTCTGAGCTCTGGGTGAGAAATATTTCTAGAACATGTGCTATAAGCCTTTTTAAACTTCTGGACTCACTGATAATTCATTTATCTTTCATCCTTTCAGTCTGACATGACACAACAAGTTTATTTTAAACAACCGTATCCATAAAGTCTAACGTTTCTGCCTGTCTAGTACCAAACCTTCAAGTCAGAGGTAAACACATTCACCATCTCGGAGCATGACGTGAGGAGGGCATTCAAGAGAGTGAATACAAGGAAAGCAGCAGGACCAGACGGAATCACAGGTCGGGTTCTGAAAGCCTGCGCTGACCAGCTAGCACCGGTGTTCACTGAGATTTTCAACCTCTCACTGAAACAGTCTGTTGTCCCCTCATGCTTCAAACAGTCCACTATTGTCCCTGTCCCGAAGAAACCCCAGCCCGCCTGCCTCAATGACTACCGCCCTGTAGCTCTGACCTCAGTAGTGATGAAGTGCTTTGAGAGACTGGTCAGAGACTTCATCACTGCCTCACTACCGGACACACTGGACCCACTACAGTTTGCGTACCGTCAGAACCGCTCGACTGAGGACGCAATTGCACATCTTCTCCACACTACAATCAGCCACCTGGACCAAAGAAACGGAAATACACAAAGATGTTGTTCGTGGACTACAGCTCAGCGTTCAACACCATAATTCCCTCCACACTCACCTCTAAGTTGGAGGTCCTGGGACTCAGCTTGCCGCTGTGTCAATGGATCTCAAACTTTCTGACGGACAGACTACAAGCTGTACGGGTGGGAAAATACACCTCATCCACCCTCACCCTCAGCACTGGAGCTCCCCAGGGCTGCGCTCTGAGCCCCTGCTGTACTCACTGTACACGTATGACTGTGTGGCCACTTCCAACTCCACAACCATCATCAAGTTTGCTGACGACACCGTTGTGGTGGGCCTGATCTCCAACAACGACGAGACGGCCTACCTACAGGAGGTTAAAAACCTGGAGAGATGGTGCCAGGAGAACAACCTTCTCCTGAACGTCAGTAAGACTAAGGAGTTGATCGTGGACTTCAGCACGAAGCAGGAGAGGTCATACCAGCCACTAAACATCTGCGGGACTCCAGTGGAAAGAGTGGACAGTTTTCGGTACCTGGGTGTTCACATCACACAGGACCTGTCTTGGTCCTGTCACACCAACACCCTGGTGAAGAAGGCCCGGCAGCGTCTGTACCATCTGAGACGCTTAAGGGACTTTAAACTACCCTCTCAGGTGCTTAAGACTTTCTACACTTGCACCATTGAGAGTGTTCTGACGGGCAGCATCACTTCCTGGTTCGGGAACAGCAACATGCAGGACAGGCGAGCCCTCCAGAGGGTGGTGCGTTCAGCTGAACGTACCATCCACACCGAGCTCCCTGACCTGCAGGACATCTACAGCATGCGGTGCAGGACCAGAGCCAGGAAGATTGTGAAGGACCTCAGCCATCCCAACAACGGACTCTTTTCTCTGTTGCGTTCGGGGATACGCTTCTGCTCCCTGAAGGCGAACACAGAGAGAATGAGGAGGAGCTTCTTCCCGCAGGCCATTCGGTGTCTAAACCAGGACACATCCAGGATCTAAATAAAAAACTGGCCCACTCTCTCCATCACACCCCCTTTTTCCCTGCACAATCACACTTTAAGTGCTACGGCACATTTTACACTGGACTTGCACTCTTTTTATGCACTTTACTTTTCATATTTCATATTTTTATATATCTGCCTAATTGTTTTACTGCTGTATACTGGTTAACTGCACAATGCCAAATACATTTCCGGATACATTATTCTGTGTATGTATATATACATATATATTTATATTCATATACATTTCTTATAGTTATTATCTGTCTTTTTTCTTATTTTCCTATTATATTTTTCTCTCTCATATTTTTGTCATTATATTTATATTTTTATTCTCCTTTTTTATCCTATTTTATTACCTCAGGCCGGACTGTCGTTAAAAGCATTTCACTGCACGTCGTACCTGTATGTATGTGTATGTGACAAATAAAATTTGATTTGATTTGATTTGATTTGATATAAATGATGTATAGTATTACAAAAAATAGAAACAAAGAATACATTTTTTCAAGGCCATTGCTTTATTAGCCTCCTTTAATAAAAATACTTTCATAAATTATGGGTGATTAAAGCTGAGATAAACACTTAAATGACACTTAAAATGCAAAGAGAAGGCCAAACAGTAGAATGGATTTATCATGATTTGGCAGAAGATGAGTCCGTCACACTCAGGGAATGATGCAGCAGTAGTTCAATATTGTCTTTAAACTGTATTCTCTCAAATTAATCTCATACATGTTTCTTTTTTTATTTGCTCTGACAGACATAACTCATTTGTGTTGTTTAATCATAAGCTTTATCATTTATATCCTTAAGGACACACTATCCTGATAAAACATGTATCTGTCATTTTGTTTTAGATCTTGTGAGGTGCAACAAAGGACATCAATTCTAATAAGAACTGTAAGTCAGTAATCAAAGTTTATTTATACAGCGTTTTCCACAGATAAAACCACAAAGTGCTTTACAAGGTGCAACTAAAATAATAAAACTACATACCATCAATAAAGGGATGAGTGTTTGGGATGGGCTTTTAATTCACTTCAGCCCTTAGTCTGTCCGCTCTGCTGAAGAACATGCTTGGACAGGACAAGACAACAAGTCCAGAGACAGGAAAATCTGTATGTGGAGTTTCAAAAGGAGCAGGCACTTGCTCCTTCATGGGGGCAAAAAAGGGGTATAAGATTATGTGTGTTGTTTTTTTTTTCTTGCACTTTCCTGTGGGTATGATATGTTCTGTCAGCTCTGTGACTAACTGGCCATTGTCCAGAGTGTACCCCGCCTCAGGCCCAAAGCTGCTGGGACAGGCTCCAGTCACCTGCGACTCCTAACGGGACCAAGCAGAAGAATAATGTGATGTGAATGTGATCTAGCAGGTCAATTTTTTTAATGCATGTGTGTTGTCAATTAATAACTTAAACATATCCTCATATCTTATCAACAGCAAAAAAACATTTGGAATATGTTGGTTAATGTGTCAGAGGCTGCGCTAACTCCTGATCTGTAAGTGTCTCTGGAGAAATGTATCTGTGCCACCCACTGACTGCTAGTGATAGTGTCTTCATATGACAGCATGTGGCTCAAGAGCAACGCGTCGGTTCTTCTCTTTTACTTGACTGCAGTTCAAAAGGGCAGCTGAGCGCATTACAAAATTGATCGTCTGCCTAGTATTTCATCATCTCTGTGCTGTACAGTGGATTACTTAAACCAATTATGGCAAGTATTTCAACATGTCTCTTAAAGGTGTGTTGAAAGAAGCTAGATTATATTTAGAGCCAAGCATCAGAAGTAACTGGATGTAGAAGCATATTGCTCCATTCACTCAGCATGTTAAACTGAAATGCCACCACTTTCTTTTGCTTCAAATGTTCCCTTCTGCACAATGAGAGGAACTGCCAGTCTGGTGATAATTATAATCATTAGAGATGGGGTTAGACTAAGCTAATTAACATCTAAGGACCATGTCTGTTAAATGACCTGCTCAAACAAATAGACTAAATTACCCCGCTCAGAAACTGAGAGAAGTCTTTGCTGATGGATTACATCAAGTATAAAAATCATGAAAAAAGAATGTTTTTTTTTTTTTTTTTTTTTTACCATTACTTAATTAATTTAACAAAACATGTTATGGTTGTTGATTTATGTACTTTGTTTACATGATACTCCAGTTTCATTACTTACATTTATATCTAATGTGTCCCTTTAGTACTTTCTGTGAGAATTTAATTTAATGATTGAAGAATTGTGGATAGTCATTCTCAAAAATGGTGTTTTATAGTGTTCACTGGTTCACTAATCTGAAAGCTCTCTTTGTTGAGTGTCCATTGTGTGTGGTCTGCAGCTGCCACAAGACACTGTTTCTGGTCAACTCATATAAAGCGTACATTCTCTGAAGTGTTTGCTTTCTGAACTTTTCAAAAACATTTAAAGCTTACTCATTTCATTGTATGAAGAACAGTTTTTTATCATTTGTTTTTTCAGCCTGAACTTCTAACCAACACACCCCCTGCAACTACTTTTTAATTTTTTTTCCACTTCTATTCTCATGAAGTTTGCATTCCACACCTCCTCTGCAGACTGTGCACAAAAGAGCAGGAAGCGTCACTCCTGACCAGTGGCAAACATTGCAGTCTACTGGGGACATTTACAAAGGCAATAGCTTTAATAGAATGTACAATTTGCAAGACTCCCATCTCCAATCCTACCAGTCGACACGCTACAAAGGAACAACATGCACAGAAGCAGTGTATTATAATAAAACATATATAAATGTAGGTATTTAACTGTAAAACAAAAAATATGCTTATTTTATAACTTTATACAAACATTAGTTTCTGCATTACATCGTTAGAGTTTTCAACCTAGATTAATTTATCATTTGAAAAGTCTACAAAGTGAGCAGCAATAGTGAAAGGTGCCAGATAATCTGCTTGTGTCTTTGAAGGAAAGGCACAGGAAATGGACTATTAAGAAAGAAACAGGTGAGTTAACAGGACTTTATTCTGATGAGACTTTGACTTATGCTGGACAGAAGAACGTTTGTGAGAAAGACGCAGATGTAAAAAGAAACTGCCACTACTACTAACAGTAGCTGAGTGGGTAAAGTGGTCGCCCTGCAACCGGAAGGTAGGCGGTTTGATTCTCACTCTCCCCACGGTTCATACTGTCATTGTGTCCTTGGGCAAGACACTTATCCCAACTTGCCTTCAGTGTCTGTAACACTGATAATTACTATAGAACAATGTAAGTCGCTTTGAATAATGTAAACATATGGGAACATATGAGGACATCTTCTAATTTTAGGCAGGTTTATATCAAGATGTAAAAGAGGGAAAGCACAATGCTATGGGAAAACATGAATTAGCCTGTATTAACTCCTCTTTCCTGTCTCTTTCCTCAGTTCATTAATGTTGTGGCCAAATCTTCTGGAATTCCACAGAAACAACTCTGCGCTGGTTGACATCACTCCCTGTCCATTAGCCTGCTCCTCATCGTCCTTACCTGGACTTCCCCCTATTGACCATTCAGATAAATATGGTCATAAAATATGCACAAATTCTGTAAGAAGTTGATTACTTAGGACAAAAAAAGTACAGTGGTGCTCTCGTCCAGTTCATTATAAATCCTGGGTTATACTTATGTTTCGTGACTAAAAATGGGTTTGATTCTGAGACAAGGACAAGACTTTTAAAATGCTCTTTTTGTTGTTTTTGAGATGAAGGAAATCCTGACTTGAACTACTCACTACATAACTCTGTGGTAATGTAGTTCAAGCCAGGACAAAAATATGCCTTTCAAGACTTATTACATAAAGACTCTTAATAAAAACAATATTATTTGTAAACAATGATCAACATCAATTTTGATGTAGCCATAAACATAAGTGAGTCTTGTGGGACTAAAATATAATGTATCAAAACTGATCGATTTAAGGAATAAAAAACATTGTCCCACAAGTGAGCCACAGGCTCAGACACTGAAGCTATTACTCTTGTACTCTGTCCTTTAATTAAAGAATCACAAACATGCCTGCTCAGAGATCTTATCAGGAGCACTTTGACCTCTGACAAGATTAAGCCAGAACATGACCCACATGACACTGTGATAAAGACATGCTATTGAAATAATAGTTTTATTTCACTTCATGGATGAAGAAAAAAATGATGAGAGAGTTTTGTGACAAACACATTTCTTTTCTTTGAAGGATGCTGTCAATATGAAATATGTTCTGTGTGTGAAAGATGTTTTTGTGTTTACCCGTACATGTCTTTTTATATTTATGTGTGGTGTCTATTAAATAAAGTAAGATGTATACTTATTCGTTTCAATTGACTAGTAATAGGTTATGAATAATATAACCTAGTCATACGAGTCATGGGATACGTTGCTATTAAACGTTTGTCCACGAGATGGCACTGTATTTCAATGTCTAGGGTTTCCAAAACTCCAAATGATTTTGCAAATGAATCAATAGAACCTAGGGAATATTGTGCTCGAATGTCACTTTAAAAACTTTATTTTGTGCTTTTTTTGGTGCTAGGCAATTACAATGTACGTAGTCTGATAAAACTGTAGTAATAATAATAATACAATCTCTAATGTTAAAATGTGTATGTAGAATGGACATTTAATCTTGGTTATAAACCAGAGCGCTGAACAGTTGGCTATAGGCCTATTGCATAACATAACTAAACAATAACATGAAGTCAGGGCACCAGCTCTGCAGTCAAACAGACTAAGCACTGCCCCTTTATAACACGCACGTACGCGCACGCAGAGCCACAGATTTTCAAGATTTTTCGCTGTTTTCCAGGCTGCGACACCTATCATCATTAAAACCTGGTCTGCAGAAAGTGGTCGAAGCCTTGTCGTATGGGATGTTGATTTTATAGAACATGTGACTGAATTAGGTGCTCACATGGCTCAGTGGCTGCATGATCCGCTGTAGTTTTTTAAAGTCCGGGGATCGGTAGCTCCCTCAACAGCAACCATCCGGTGCAGAGGGCCACTGAAAAACACTGTGCCTATCCGGATAAATAATGGCGAACAGCGGGCAGAAAGTTGTGCTGATCACCGGTTGCTCCTCCGGCATCGGGTTACGGATCGCCGTGACGCTGGCCAGAGATGAAAAGAAGCGTTACCATGGTAAGAGTGCTTTCCTCTACATTGTTTCTTTAATCAGAACAGTTAGAAGTGAACACACCGGTGTTTGCTTGGAGACCTTTTCCGTGTTTACTCTGTGCAAAGCTTAATTGTACCATGCCTCGTATATTTGGCTTTCTCTTCTAAAGCTAATGTGCAGCGTAGAGCCTGGATCATTGGATAACCCTAGTATTTTTTTTTACTTTTTTCAGATCTGGGACTTAGTAGCTATTTGTTTGAGTTATGGCTTGAAAGCAGAGTTTCCTGGGTAGGCTATTCCTCTGTGAGGATGCCCGCTTGCAGGCGGAATCATAAAAGGAGGCTTGTCAGTTTTCTTTCAAGTGACTTCTCCTGCACAAAGCCCCCTTTTATCACACGGAATTGTAGACCGCCTGCTCCGGTTTAGTACCGTGTCTAATGTGGCTTTAGTCCCCTCAGTGGAGAAAGTGTTGAAGGGGGGACAAAGTTTGAGACCTGTACAAGCGAGGGTTCACTCTGAACCAGGGCCCTTGTTTAAAGTCTTCATTGGTACTCATTTGAGCTGGGGTGTTCCACTCTGTCATTGTTGGTCTGTGCGTCTCCTCTGCTGCTCGCCATGACATCATTTATGTCATCAGGGTTTTAAACACATGTCAAGATGTTTACACAAAATTGCAATAGTGCATCGTCCTGCCTCCATTTTACCTCAACCCCCGTGACAAGAGTCAACAGAGAAACGTTTCTACTTTTCGAATTAAATGTATTTTTAATATATATTTGCTGGTTTGTTATCCTTTTTATGTACTTCTTTGATATTTGTGTGATCACCTAAAACAAAACTAATCAACATTTCTGGAATCCTTTCTCTAAATAGGTTATGGTCAGCTTTTAAAGAACTGGGACTGAGCAAAGTAATATCCCTTCTATTCCAGGCAGTAGAAAAACAAACAAATACATGTAGCCTATTTGTTTAATGTATTCTAGCACTTTGTGAATAACACAACAATAAGCTGCTGTAACAGGCACTGAAAAGACTTTTTTTTGAATGTCTCAGTAATGTGGTTCTTTCAAGAAGGTTTTATGCTGCCCAAGAGCAATTCCTGAAGGAGACAAGGAACAATGGGTCTCTTGTTCACTTCTCAACTAAATGCGTAAATCTCTTTGTTGCTTCATGAACACATTCTTTGTTAATCAGTAGATTAGAGTTAATTACATTTTATAAAGCAACATTAAGGCCTTGCCCATACTTACAACTCACAGCTATATTGTTCATAACTGTATTTTTCCAAACAGCACTGAGTTCACCCCCGACCCTGGTACTCCAGTGACACTGCCGCAGCAATGGCTCTGATCGATGCTTATCCTGTTTGTCTTTGTTTAGACAGAAATTAGGCAGAGGTTTCTTTTTGTCAATCTAGAACTGAATGGGAGTTGTTTAGCAGCACCAACAGTCATTGTGCAACAGCGCTATCTATTTTCAGAGTCAGATAGTGGCAGTAAGCAAAACTTTGAAAAATCATTTCTAGGAACTCTGACCCATGCAGGGGCAGTTCTGTCTGAGTGAGCATACCATCATGAGTGTAATGGAGCCATGCTGTAGCAGTTTTACACAGCTCTGGTTTCACTGTCCCATGTGCCACTTGAACATTTAAGTCAATGACAATTTTCATACTTTAATTTTCAAACCCAGGATTCAGAACAAACTCTGAATATGATGTGATTAAAGTGATGTTAAAAAAGTGAAGCAAAACAGAGTTAGAGCGGGTTATACTATTTTGACACCTTTTGGCACATGGCTTTATGTCCCAATGTAAAGTCATATTTGTCTTTTTCACCTCTAGTCATTGCCACTATGCGGGACCTGAAGAAGAAGGACAAGCTGGTGGAGGCAGCTGGAGACGCATATGGGAAGACCTTGACACTACTTCCACTGGACGTTTGCAGTGACGAGTCAGTCAAGCAGTGCATCAGTAGTGTTAAGGATCGCCACATTGACATCTTGAGTAAGTGCAACACCAATTTCAAGTAGTAACATGAATCCAGAAATAAACACCAGAGCTAGTCTCTGTGCTATTGTGCAACAGCTATTCCAACCTTTAAACTATGACACATTTTTTATGCCGTTTTTGTGACTATAATCAGCTTTGGGTCATCTTTTATTCACATGACCCTTTGACCTAATTACACAAGACTCAAACCCTTTGCATGTTGGTGTTATAATACCCCCTTTTTTCTTGTTTTTGTCACTAACCGACACCTGGTGGCAGCATACTGTAAAGGCTTTTTCTTGTGTACGCAGCCCGTGATTATAGTAGTTAACTTGTGACCAGAATGGGATCATTGCAGTCAAGTCCTAATCTGTTGTCTGTTTTTTTTTTTTCTTTTTTTCTTTTAGTTAATAATGCTGGTGTAGGCTTGCTTGGGCCTGTGGAAAGCATTAGCATAGAGGAAATGAAGAGAGTGTTTGAAACAAACTTCTTTGGTGTGGTTCGCATGATTAAAGAAGTGATGCCTGACATGAAGAAGAGGCGTTCGGGACACATTGTGGTCATGAGTAGTGTCATGGGTCTCCAAGGTAACAGAACTTTGCTGTCTTTTTTCAAAATGTCTCAAAGTAGCCCATGATCATAGGATTATTGTGTTTTTTTAAAGCGCTGGATATAGGCATATAAGACATATAAGTATGTTAGGTTGCTGAGTTGGCTTTAGTGATATATCTGTGTTCTTCAATCAATCAAATGCTTGCACTTAATTAACATAATAGGATTAATATAAAATGATACATTCTTTACAAAAGTGTTGTGTTTTTTCCATCAGGAGTGGTCTTTAATGATGTTTATACAGCCTCCAAGTTTGCCATGGAAGGCTTTTGCGAGAGCATGGCAGTGCAGCTGATGAAATTCAATATCCGGTAGGCTATCTCCACCAAAAGGTTCTATAACATTTCTATTTTTTTTCATAAATGGCAGAATTCTTTGCTTTTTACTGCTGCTAGGTTGTCCATGATCGAGCCAGGTCCGGTGCACACAGAGTTTGAGACAAAGATGATGGACGATGTGGCCAAGATGGAATATCCAGGAGCAGATGCTGACACAGTTCGGTATTTTAAAGACGTTTACCTACCATCCTCTATAGATATTTTTGAAGCCATGGGTCAGACACCAGAAGACATAGCCAAGGTAAGGGACTGTTTTTTACAGGGACATACGTTTCAATTTAATTTATTATGTCTCTAATAATCTTTTGGCGGTGCTGTACTATAATTTCTTGTTATCTCCCCAGTGCACAAAGAAGGTAATTGAGTCGAGCAGCCCTCGCTTCAGGAATCTCACCAACAGCCTGTACACACCAATTGTTGCCTTAAAGTATGCAGATGAGACTGGGGGCCTGTCTGTCAACACCTTCTACAATCTACTCTTCAATTTTGGCCCCCTCATGCACATCACCATGAGCATCCTCAAGTGCCTAACATGCAGCTGCCTGCGTAGACGCACTATCTCTCCGAACTGAAGAGCTTTCCCAATCAGATGTTCCCAGTTCACCCTACCTTTCATGGTTAAGGTTTAGGCACAGCATATAGACCACAACCAGTATATGTCAAAGAAGAAATGTGCCTTTTAGTTAAAACATTACCACGATAAGCTTTGGTGAAAACATGCATGATTGCACAATTTGTCACAGGAGATAAACAGGACAACCTCACATAATGAAAATCAAAGACACACAATGCGCTTTGAGTGCCTAGTAGGTGGAAAAGTGCTATGTAATATCCATGCTATTTACCATTTACATTTAGAATATGTATATACATATGTGGACATAGCGAGAAGGTCAGGCCTATATCTGTGAAAGTAACTAAATTCATATAAACAGGTTGTCAATTAAAAACTCAAAAACACACCGACTAGACTCAGTTACAGAGGGGCAATAACATTGTATGATAAATGGTAATAGTATTATTAGCTTATACACTCAGGCTCAATAGTGTTAAAACATGTGACTCAAAAAGATTATGCTTTACTTTTACTTTGTCTTTTGCATTAATAGTGTTCTCGTTGTCATAACTGCTGTTGAATTATATTTTTAATCTTTGGATGATCTGAATGTTATGGATTAAAATTTTTGTTGAGGGCTAAGTTTGACTTTTTAATATAGATAATTGATTTAAAAAAAAAAATCCAAATAAACACACCCTAATACACTCAGAGGTGTTTCTGTTGTATGTTGCAATACCAAGTAATACTCACTGAGTACCAACAGGGGGCAGTATTCTACTATTGTTTAACTGCCTACCAACCTGTTGACAAGCAGAGCCATGGCATGTAAAGGAATGTGTCCTCACTGGCCTTAGACAGAAGCGAGGAAAAGTCATTAGCTTTGCAGTATTTTATATTAAAATGTTTTTTTTCCCCCAAAATTTATAGAGGTTACACATTGGCTTGTTTTATTCAAGTGTGTAGGTTCATGTGCATGGACCAAGTTAGTCATTTGTTGATGGATATAAAGAGGTCATGGCCTGCTCCCCATCAAAACCCCTCCCTTGAACCCCCACCCTTCTCACACACACCCTGCTTTGTACCATGTGAGAGTATGTGACCTGGTTCCCATCCATGAGGAGGGGTGAACTCTAATGACGGCCTCCTCAGACATATAACGCAGCATTGAGACTCTTGCTCCAGCTGGCCCCCTTTGCCAGAAGCCCTGGTCAATGTAGGAAGAGAGGCCTGATTATGTCTTGTTCTTAGTCTCATCAGTAGAGTCAAGGATGTGTCTACACTTCTGGCAAATTGGTGCTCCTCAGAAGTGGACTGTGCAACTTGTTGCAGACATGCTGTATGTGTGCATTCATTCTGCGTATGTGTCTTCATCAGAGACGACAGCTCAGCACAATGGAACAAAGACACTGTCAATCACAATCAAATGGGTGTGTGCGTGGTTGATGCAGGGGGAGAAGTCTACGGGATGCCTGGAGGATGGGGGAGTAATCTCTGTGTCCTGAATGTCCTGGGGAATACCATCACCCAATGTGGGACACTGAGCTCCGGGACCAGAAGGTGGGGGTGTGTCGGATTTAGGAAAATGAGAATTGGGCTGCTTAGACCTGAATGGGAGACCTGTTTACTAATTGAGTGAACACTGAGTTACAGCAAAGTCTCATTGAACAAGAGGTCTCACATCATTATTGTGCACCTTTGTTTCACAATCAAGGACACAATTTCTTTATAATGAGGGCAGCATGACATGATGAGGTCTTGCCTTAACTGGAGCATTCTTACTCTATTTGCACACACTCTTGTTTGGCTTACTAAGTAGTAGGAATGTAGGGCAGAAACAGAAACTTAAAATGAATCATACTGGCAAGCGTATTATCCAGAAATGTAGTGGTTAATGAGTGGATAGGAACCAAGATTCAACACTAGAAGATCCACATGTACATTATGTCTAACCAAAGGTAATTTAAAAAACATAGTCTTCCAGCTACGTATCTTTATTTATACATATAAGTGACATTTATAGAACAACAAGTTATATGAGAATCTATGCTGGTAGTTTTTGACTAATTACAAATATTCACTGTTAACAGCCAGCAAACACTACAACACTATTTCAACAGGATCTTTTCATGGCCGTTGCTAGAAGGGAACCACACCTCTGCCTGACTCACCCAGTGACAAAGACTGGAACCACTGGACAGAAGAGGGAAACAAAACACAAGACAGCTGTAGATGTCATACAGTTTTTAATATCTAAGAAGAAGGGGGAAATGACAATGCAAAAGGAGAGAGTCAGGAGTCTGGAGAGGAAGGCATTTGAGAGTTGATGTCTAGACAGAGTGCTCGAGCCTGATCCCAAGTCATGGATCACCACCTTGCCAAGTAGTTTTGTTATTACATCCTTTGACGTAGCTGCATTTTGTAAGGATCTGGGGAGTGGCGTGTTTTTGGTAGGATATGTTTTAAACAAATAACTATACTGCAGTCAGTAATGGGCTTTTTTTCCAGTCACGGTTTATTCGTACTAGTTTTCAAGCCTTGTAGCCTTTACAAAGCCTGTGTCTTTGCTCCTCCCTGTTTCTAGAAACTGGGAGTGTAATGACAATTATCTACTATTGGGAATAAGGTACCCTATCATTAGGTAACTCATGTCAAATAAAAAAGCACAATATGTTCTCTCTAATGTTGTTTTTTGTCCTACAGATGGAAAGTAGCCACTGTGCTAATTCTGGCATATTTACATTGTTATGTTCATCAATAAGCTCTGTCCCTTTTAAATAAATAAAAAAATAAAATTAAATAGATAAGTTATATTATTCAAAAGAAAATTCTACTTTTATAAAGGGACTTTCTTCATGCCTGGTGCTTTTCAGTCTTTCTCCTCCAAGTTTCACTCTCTATGAGCCACATTGTCTGTCATCTCCATAACTGTGGGCTACTTGTTTATTCACACATGGAGTGGGTGGTCATCAGCATCTCTTGGCTTCAGTAGGGTTGTTTGTTTTCACAGTCATTCGGCATCATTTCGAGGCTTGAGCATGATCAAAAGAACCATGGCTCTATAGCTTGGCAGTTATACACAATGTTTTACATGTACAGAACTACTATTGTTGCAAACATTACAACATTTATACTTCTCTGTCCTCCTTCTCTGCTTTTCCTGAACATAAACAATTCAGCAGGAGTTTCCAGAGTGTGATTGAGTTTGGCCACCACTATAGTGTTTTGTTGAACTCTGTGTATTCTCTCACAACTATCATCTCCAATGCCATATAGTGAAACTCTGTGATTAAGGAGAGGCCCATCTAAGAGCATTATTATTGTTGAACAAGGAGACGGTAGGCTTACAGACAGGTAGGCAATCCGATATGGAGAAACATGATCATGTGTTTTGGTTGTGGCCAGTGAGGTAAGATTGGTGTAATATTCCTTAAGCAAGACATGTTAATCCACTTATTTCACTCAAAACCTGAAATTCCTGTTTGGAAGAAGAAAGAAAAGAAAAAGAGGTAATCAAAGCTAGGATTAATAAACACTTTTTATTTTAACTTTACACCATTAAAAATTTAAAAGAACTGTGAGAACACTGTTAAGTAAATTTATATTTCTTATACCAACATGTCATCTTTGCTTTGGTTCCTAACATCTCAACCATGGATAACTGGTTTGTCAGTTTACAAGTTGTAATTAGACGTCTGAGAATGTGATGTGAAAATATTTATATTTTAAATTTACAAGGGAATAACAATATGGTTCTTTTCTGGTTTCAGTGACAGCAAAGAAGGAAGCTTTTTAACCAGGGGATAATTATATATTTTTTATTGTGCTTCCCACGGATGTTTGTTTTTTTCTCTTAACCCTCAGGCAGAGTGTGAGACAGATATGTTACTGTTTGGGACTGTGTACAATGGTGATAATTGCAGCCAATTGAAAAACAGCTTTCTCTGCAGTTGAATTTTGTAAGTTTATATTAAAACATTACCAGTATATTAGGGTGACCATGTTTCCCACTTTAATGGGGACTTTCACAGTTTAACACTGTCTTCCCATGTCCAACCAAAAATCTGTAAAAACATACAAATGTCCCAGGTTTGAAGTGACCTGTCCCTATTGTCTTCATTTAAACAAACAGCAATTAATGCAGCAAACGTCAAAACTTGTCTCAGAATTTTGTCTCTGAATTTTTTTTACCCTTATCTTATCCATAAATAGGCATTACATTATAATAATAATAATAATGGATTGGTTTTATTCATTCACTCCACAGTCACACACTGGTGGTGGAGACGTGGCAGCCATTTTGCGCCTACAGACTCTCCAACCTCCAAACATTCTCACACATTCATACATATTCATACACCAGAGCTGTGGCACTGGAGGCAAGGTGGGTTAAGTGTCTTGCCCAAGGACACAACAACAGTATGAACTGTGGGGAGAGTGTTAATTAAAACTGCCTGCCTTCCGGTTGAAGGATGACTGCTCTACCCACTGAGGCTGTAGCTTCATTGGGGACATATGGGTCTTTAATGTACTTAAATTATTGTCTGAAAAAGAAATGGTCATTTGGGGCTTTTTTTAGTTGCTAAGTTTGAATGTGCCAATGGAGTTGTTCTTTTGTGTTTACTGTTGATTAAATTGAATTACCTCCATCCATCCATCCATCCATCCATCTTCTACCGCTTATCCGGGGCCGGGTCGCGGGGGCAGCAGTCTAAGCAGAGAAGCCCAGACTTCCCTCTCCCCAGACACTTCCTCCAGCTCTTCCGGGGGGATACCAAGGCGTTCCCAGGCCAGCCGAGAGACATAGTCCCTCCAGTGTGTCCTAGGTCTTCCCCGAGGTCTCCTCCCGGTGGGACATGCCCGGAACACCTCCCTAGGGAGATGCACTGATGGACACCCTTATGCTTGAACATGGTGTTCGTTATGGACAAACTGTTGCTAGCACAGAACGATGGAGTCCCCGGTTGGAGCACTTTCCAGCACCCCTCCCAGAGACTCCAAGAAGGCCGGGTACTCTGCACTGCCATTTGGCCTATAAGCACAAACAACAGTGAGAGACCTATCCCCGAAGGCGCAGGGAAGCGACCCTCTCGTTCACCGGGGTGAACTCCAACACATGGCGGCTGAGCCGGGGGGCAATGAGCAAACCCACTCCGGCCCGCCGCCTCTCACTGCAGGCAACTCCAGAGTAGTGGAGAGTCCAGCCTCTCTCGAGGATTTGGGTTCCAGAGCCCAAGCTGTGCGTGGAGGTGAGCCCGACTATCTCTAGTCGGTATCTCTCAACCTCCCGCACAAGCTCAGGCTCCTTACCCGCCAGCGAGGTGACATTCCATGTCCCTAGAGCTAGATTCTGTGTCCGGGGATTGGGTCACCGAGGCTCCCGCCTTCGACTGCCACCCAATCCACATTGCACCGGCCCCTTACGGTTCCTCCTGCAGGTGGTGGGCCCACGGGAGGTCGGTCCCACGTTGCTCTTTCGGGCTGAGCCCGGCCGGGCCCCGTGGGGAAAGACCCGGCCACCAGGCGCATGCATATGAGCCCCAACCCCGGGCCTGGCTCCAGGGTGGGGCCCCGGTTGCACCATACCGGGCAACGTAATGGTCCTTGATTTTAAAACGTCCATAAAGGGTTCTGAAATCGGTTTATAAGAAGCAATACCTACATCATATGATTTGACAAATATTGTTCATCCTGTTATCGCTTACTCATGTGAATTTACACCTATTCACACCTGTCCTTGGTCAAAAGAATGTGTCAAGTCATTTTAGCACCCCTCTTGACTTTACATACAAGCTTTAACAGTCCTTTCTTTTGACAAGGATTTGAAACATGTCCATCTGAGAACCACCGTGAAGACCTGTGTACTTTTTGTTCCTGTTCTTATGCAACATAAAGAGTTCCTTCATTGACTGATGCTGTTGACAGAGCGGCTCAAAGAGAACAACCAACCACTCAAAATCAATGTTCGTGCAGGTTCAAATAAACCAAAATGGATGAGGAAGGAAGGAATGAGGTGGGAAAATAAGCAAAATAAAAATTGTGTTTACTGTTGATTAAATTGAATTACCTCTACATACCATTACAATGGCCTACAACAATTTTTGCAAAACATAATGTTTTCATCTGCCAGGTGGGTTTGTAGAAGTGTCCCAGTTTGGAGGTCACCCAACAGTATATTGATGCTGTTACAGTGTGAATAAAATTAACCCTCTAAAGCACGAACATGTTTTGGCCCTTAACATTCATACATACAACATATAAAAACAAAAAACAAAAAAAAAAAAAAACAAAACATATATATATATATGTATATATATATATATATTATTATTAGATTATATATAAAAATAATCTAATAATAATTACACACATTTTGTTGATATAAAGTTAAGATAAAGCTTATTTCTGTCCTTTCTACCAAAAATGTCCCTGCATCCATTTTCCTGTAAACACTAGCATAAAGCACAATCAAAACACTTTATTTTGGTCTTCAAGAAAGTTACATGTCTGTCGTAACTGCTGAAAAGTAGTAATATTTTATAAATTTTTATTTTATTGTGCACAAATATCAGTGAAGACCTGAAAAGTATTATTTATTTATTATTGCACAATGTTGCCCTGAGGCAACAAAAAGAGAAACTGAATTTCTGAACATGCTAAATAAAATAAAGTGAATAAAACAAAATGCTTCTCTACACCTTCATGCGCACCCATATATTTTTTATTTGCAGTTCATGTTGCATTAAAGATTACTAAAGCAAATAAATTCTCACACATGTGCTCCTGAGACCACAAGTCAGTAAAGTAAGTCCTGCCTTCAAATGATGCTTTATAGTGACTCTCACACCTTATCGGACTGTTCTTTAATAGTTATTTGACCATTCTGATTGTTTGAAATTGTTTGAAGAAACATGTTTTGGAAATGAGGCTTAAGAAAACTTCCTGTTGCTATAGAGTGTTAAATTTATCAAATCTAACATCATCATTATTTTTACATTGGCTTTCTTTATGGCACCGTGACACAGGGTCATCGTTTTTAAAATGGCTCATTTCCAGCATCACTCCTTTGCCAGAGTGAATACAACATCAGCCATGCCATGAATCTAATCCATTCACTGTCGCCATCCATAAAGATGAGAAACCAAACAGGGCACAGGCACACCCTTGCCAGGAAGCCTGTCTTAGCTCATAGGGCCACATCATTGTTTACTTAGCTTGAGTGCATCATATCTTGGCAGCTTGGGTGAGAGTGCAAATAATGAATACATATTACCTGTTACGAACGTAATGATAAAGAACCTCAAGGAGCAGTGCAAAATGAATGTGAGGACACACCAAACCCATTTTAACTCAAACTCAGTGCATGTTTAGTTATACATTCGTGGGCCCACAGAGGCTGTTCTTATTATTTTCTTCTTCAAAACAAAAGGCTGCCCTCGTCTATTGACCGTGAAAAGATGTTCATAGATTTGTCCCAGTGAAGAGATGTCTTTGTTGGTTATCTCCATTTGTGAGCGGCCTCCATTTGGCTCGGCCTAATCAGAACACAAACACGCCTCTGTCATTTGGCTGCTTTCCCTCTCACTCTCCATCTCGTTGTCTCGTTCTCATTCAGACTTACACTTTAAAAAAATATTATCTCCCCAGATAAATCCTGTTTTGTTCTCTTTTTTTATATGCCTATATTACAAATCAAATCATATTTGCTCTGGCGTCTGATTTTTTTTGAGGCTTATTATATGTAATCTATTCATCTGCGAGGTTGTGTGTCGCCCTGAGGTGCCGACAGTGAGGCCTGGCATACATTAATGCAACTTGTCTAAACACAGCCTGGTTTCGATTGCTGCAAGGAAGTACTGTTGTGTTCTGTAAAAGAAATAGATTTCTCTACAATCGCAATACAGTGTGGCCTCAGACAGAAAAAAAGTATGGTTAGGCCTCATCAACACAAGCTGAAAAAAAACGTGCACAAAAACATGTAAAAATGCATGAGGATGGAAGCCTTTTTTATTATATTGCTTTTTATACAAACCTTTTCTGTGCCTTTTGTTGTTTTATTGCACTAAATGGTTAGTTAACACTATTTAAAATCTCCTTTTTTATAATAAAAAAAAGTATTATAAGCCACATTTTTATTTTAGGTGTGCAGTCACAGCTCATAAAAGACATCAAAATTAGACAATGACAAGTGTAAAAGATTAATTTAAAAGCCAGTAAGCATTCCTCACACGTGAGCAAATGGATTCAATTTTGGTTTGTGTCCATTTCCTTTATGTCATACACCACCACCCCCACTCATCTGTCTAAATGGTCTCCATCAAATAACCCCCACCCGTCTGTCTAAACGGTCACCATCAAATAAAGACTAAAAAGGCCCCAAAAGTTAACACTTTAAAAAACCCTGTATAAAGCTGGATCCACTTACATTACCTAGAGACATCTAGTATTTGGGCTTTCCCAGCAAATGTTACCTCACCAGATTTAGAAGGGCATACAGGAGTGAGAACCCGAATAAAACCCTTGCCATTTTTCCCTCGACCTGGGAAGAAAGGTCTGGCTGTGACATTTTTCAAGGTCAAGTCTGCCCTTACTACTGAGCAGGCCCTTACTCATGTGATTGCCCACTTTACTGGACTTTGGCCAGGGCAGAACAGAGTTTTGTGTTTGGTCCTTGGTGGGAAAAGCATCCCTTGGAATGTGACTTTGAGAGGATTGTGTGGGCCCAGTAAAAGGACTTCTCCTCCTGAAGCTATTCAAAGATCAAAGGTCAAGTGTAGCCAGTGCCCATATTCTGCAGCACACAAAACACGACATTTGTGTGGCAGCTCTTTCCAGAAGCCCCAAGGGCAGTTCTGTATCCTACTAGTTACACAACAAGCAACACAATGTCTTTAGCCCCCAGTTTCCAGAAACACTGATTTCAAAGAATGTTTCATGAATCTATAGTTTCTTACACTCAAATGTACACATACAGATTTTTAGTATATCTCAAACTCCTCATTGAGTTTGTACCAGTTGTTCTCCCGCTCACGGGGGAGTTTCAACCACATATTGACCTGCACGTCCCATCCCTCCTTTTTACACAAGTCCCCACAGGAAAATAATAAACAGATGAGCAGAATGGGAACAGGTCCCAGAGAGAACAACCAGGCACTTGAGCAAGCAGGCATCATCGCCCTGGTTCCCAGGCTTTCAGAGAAGAGGGCAGGCCTCAGCTTGACTGTCCCAGTCATTGAGAAGAACCAGAAAAACTTGACAGAAATTACCGTTACCTGTCACTCCAATCCCACAACTTATTTCTCTACACACTCCCTCACACAAGTCTAGACACACAAGCTGAGAAATCGAGGTGAAAACAACTTTTCTGTACATGGAAACCATAAGTATGATCCAGTTGTTCTGTCCTGCACGTGTAACTAAATCATTTCTTCAATAGTAAGAAGGCAAATATGACTCACCTAAAAATCCCGTTCATGTGCCTGCTTCTTAACCTTCTTAACCTTATATGATGACCAGGAAGACTGAGAATCTCTACAGATATACTTGAAAACGCCTCCTGTGCCTGTGTGCCATGATTAGTCTTCAGACAAACCTATGTTACTGCTATGTTTTAAACTGACAAACTCAGCTTCCCATAACCCACTACACAATCACACAATAAGATTTTGATAAAACTTGCACAACATAGTCAGTGGTGAACCTCTGGATGTCTCAAAATGGCTGTGACACATATACAACTGAGTTCAGAAAAGCTGGCTTGCTTGCCACTTGAAACACACAATCAAAACTTCTGGCTTTTTTCCCCGCTCTCCTGCTCTCCCCATTCTTACCCTGTATTCTGGCAAGAAACACTTTTGTAAATTAAACCCAGATCCCTCATAGATGCTAGGCTGACAGCTTCAGCTTCGTGCCAATATTACTAAATGCCCGGGATTCAAAGGGGCTGGCAGAACATGATTAGCCCAACAGATTTATTTTAGCAAGATAAAGATTTTACTTTGCTTTAATCTGAGTTAAACTTTGTGGTAAATAAATCAACTGGGCAGTAACAGATAAACAATGATGATAATTGGGATTGAGTTGGCATACAGAAAGTCTGTAAAAAGGCTACTCATATTTACACAAACTGTTTTTCTCATAAATGCATATCAGAATTAAGACAAGCATCTTAACTGGGCTGTTGCTCAATCAGTTAATGCTGAGTCTTAGTCAGTGTCTACTTTGTGTGGCTCTGTTTGTGTTGTTACGTTTCAGGAGTATTTCAGCCGTATATTGACTTCTGGTTTATGATTATCATCAGGTTACTCCTTAAATATCCTATTGTTACCAAACTGATGCACTGTGTGACCTCGGTGATAACTGGTTATTCCCTGCTTGTCTGGGGCTGTTAGTGTGTGTTTGTAACTTGTGCATGTTGAAACATGGGCATAATCAAACTGCCATTAATCCCCGAAACAATCCCAATTAGAGGCACAGAGAAATGTCATGTTCTTAAACATTGTATGTGTACACATGAGCGGACATGTGACCAAAGTGATGGAGGGTTTTTGGTGGAAAATTGTGTGCACAGAACCGACCCTTGTATGGTGAAATGTTTCAGACCCTCATTCCTCTGGTATTAGCAAAGGCTATTTTGGGGCATTTTTAACTCTCCCACACAATCACAACAATTTTGGGGTTAGTTCATTTATTTATCTTTTATGTTTTTTCTATCTAATGAAGCCCAAGGGAGGAACATGTACAGTTGTTTTTGGCCTAGAGGTCAATGCCAAAATGACAGGGTGAGTGCCTGCATGCCAGTCTCAGTATGAGTAACAGTAGAATGAACAATCAGTACATTTAGCCTTTTTATGCTTCTGTGTGTTGACTATGTGTAGTTTAGTGTCTTTTTTTTGCATGTATAAAGAAATGGAAGTGGAAATAGGGGAAATGCGTGGGAGAAAAACCTCTCTCTCACAACCCCATGCCACAAGTCTAAGACTGGGGTTGAGTTTCTGTTCATATTTTCACTCAATATGGGAACAACACCATAAACTGTGCAAGGAGTACAGTGTAACCTTTGCAGGTTATTCTTCCCAGAGTTGCAAATTATATATGACAATAGTAAAAAATGATTTCATACATAAACTTTCAAAGTAGAAATAAATTATAAAAATAAAAACTAGTCTAGTCATTCTTTGTTCTTTCTTCTTTTTTAATGAAGTCCATTACTGTTTAAACAACCGTGTAAATGGAGTCTTACTGTAAAGTTGAAAAGAATTCTGTATTTTCTGAGTTTTATTGACTTGTTACAAACATTTACAACAGTCAGTCAGTACAAGTTGACTTTTGCCCCTAGCTCCACACACCTGTAGGCTGTGTGCCAACTTGTTTTGTCACAGCCGGTTAGAAAGGCTTTTCAACTTGCACAATATCCCCAATGTTCACCTCCTCTTCCTCTTTTTTAAAGCATGTCTTGTTGCTGCTGCATATGGTGGGGTAATCCTAAAAGCTTACACACACTTCCATTAGCCTAGATGTGGGCTTCTACTACACCAAAGATAAAACACTGGGTTATAGCATGGTTGTTTCTGATGTGGACTTTATGACAGCGGCCCCATGAATGAACCAGCATCCTTTCACTAAAGTGCAACAATAACACATCACACTCCATTCGCTCTCTCTTTGCTGGAATGAATGTGAAGGATAAACTGTCAGACTATCTCACAGAGATCAGGTTACATACCACTACAGAGTTTAAAACACTTATCTTGCAAGATAAAGCTGTTTCTTGCTGTCGGCACACAGCAAGAAATTTCCCTTATAGATTTACTGTGTGAACACTGACAGCTTGGCTAAATGTTTATGAAAAACCCCAAGTTGTACATCACAACCCACACAAAGTTTATCATGACTCGCGGTACCATGTTGAAGCCCAAGTTCTTACCACCCTGTAAACACTGACAGGAAGTGATTTCACTAAGTGGATTCATTTCTTTCTGCGAGGGAGTCAAACCCACACATCCTTGGGGAACAGACCTTTGACCTCTTTGTGCAGTCAGCCAAGAGGTTCCTACTTTTCTTTGATTTCTCTATTCTGCCTCAGTCCGCTTGTATTTCTACTAAACGCTTTAACTTTGAATATATTCTGCAAAGATGGATGTTCTGAACTGATCTTCAACAAAGAGAAATACAACTATTCCCGATTGTTCAGGACCCCCATTAGGATTGTTAGAGTGTGTGTGGAAGGAGCATAAGAGAGACAACTTCTGGATGCAATTTGAGGATTCTTTTTTTAGTTGCTCTTAAATGTGGGAAGTCAAAGTCATTGAGCTTGGGGCGTCTGTGGGAAGCCAGGCTTGAGATCTGGGAGAGAGGGAAGTTCAGATCTCCTGGAGGAATTCTCTCACTTTCTACAGAGGGGGATTTTAGTTTTGAGGGGGCATAGCAGGTTTGAAAGTCAGGAATGCTTATTTACATTAGATTGATTCAGTCTGTCACAGTAAAGAGAGAGGAGTACAAAGTTAATCTACAGGAAACGGAACATGCAGCCCACACCACATGCAGATCCTTATAATGTGGGAATCTTCAACCACATGACGTTGTGAAAGCTGGAAAAATGCCTGGACCAGAACCTCAGATTATATGTAGTTTAAGTGGGGGTGTGGGGGTGAATCCATTTGGTGTGTGCTAAAGAGAACCAAGAAAGAAAGGAACAGTGGAGTCCACAAAGAAAATAAGAGCGAGCCAGAGATTGAGCATTGGGTTGTGATGGTGTAAAGTGCATCTTAGCTGTTCTCAGAGGTTCCCAGAGTCTGAGCCAGCTGGATGGTAACTGTCAAGTCTTTGCCTCACAGCTGCCCTCCGAACTGATTAGAGAGAGCTGGATCAGTTCACTAGTGTGCGGCTATTGTTCCCTCAGTCCTATACAAACATGAAGAAAAAGGCAGACAGAATTCTTTTTGCTATTGTTGCTATTTTTCCACCCACAAAAACATAAGGATGCTTCCATGTAGCATTCTCTATTTACTGAGAAACAAAGAGAAGTTGAATGCATCAAGACTTGGACAATTCACACACACACAAACATTCAATTACAAATACTGCACAACGTCCAATAAGCAGAGAACAGAGAGTAGTAGGAGTTCCATGTCAGAACAAGTGAGTGATGTTTTAAACTTGTATGTATGTGTTTTATAATAGAATTAGAAAAGCCCAACAAGAGACAGGAGTTGGAGATAAGCATTAGATGCTATAATGTTATCAGTTACAGGATTTGTATTGTAACTATGTTTGACAGCATTGTCAAATAAATCAATAAATATACAAGCAAAAAATGCTATTTTACCAAACCCATACTTTGTTTACCATAAATTGCACTGCCATCAGGTTCATACTGGGAGGAGGCATCAGAAGGGTTTTTAATGAAGGACAAAGGAACAGCCCTGCTATTTCATTACCTTAGTTCTCTGGAAATACGGATTACGTTAATGAGATCCTACTCTGGTCCTGACGTGCTGTACTGTTTCTTTTCAGACACTTTGGTAAACTGGGATCAAAAGCTGAACTGTAAAAGGTCTGCAAAATACTGTATTTTGATGTCCACAGATTAAAACTGTAAAACTGGACCAGAAAGCAAGAACTAGCTACAACAGCAATAAATAAAAATAGCTTAAAGAATGATAAAGAAATCTGAGATTTTCAGAAATGTAATAAACTTTACAGACTATTGCTGTGACTGACAAATTCTAAAACGTCTCTATTTTGTTCATGGCTTTTTAAAATGTAGCCGATTACCGATTTGCTGATGTGTTTGTGCCCAAAGCAATCTGTTCTTACCGGAACAGATCACGATGAAAAAGAGCATCAAATCAGCGTGCTAATTCACAGTAAATCCTCTTTAAAGACTGCGTTCCTTCCTGTCACTCACGCACATACGGAGGTCACAACCTCCACAGTGTCTGGCCACAGAAGTTTTAAAAACCAGAACGAAAACGTCACAGTGCAGCCACAGGCCCCATGCCACTCCAAAAGAAAGCCGATACCCACAAAATGGACATGTTGCTCAAAGAAAAAAAAAACACAAAAGGTTTTGAAAGACGCACAGAGGCAGATGAGGGGTCTGGTCTGATGCTGTGTATAGAACCTCTGTTGCGCTGATGTGGTCACCAAAATGGAGAGGTAGCAGGTGGCAACTGGATTGTGTTACCCAAAGCAGTAAGTTAATGTTTATAAAGAAGTACTGTCATTATCACAATCTGAGAAAAATGATAGAGAAAAAAAAACTAAGTTTGCAAATTTACTGAATGCTTAGGTCCATTGTCCTGAATACAATCTTGAGGCATGTAGAAAAAAAAAACATAAACATCATTATAGTGTGGTGGGAAACCAATTTTAGGGCTGAGATCTTTCCATGATTTTGCCCAGCAGATGCACAATGGCTTATCTGGTGGCTAATCAGTTTCATTGCTGGGTCAGTAGTGTTATCTGAGTTACCACGGTCCACCAGTCCGCCCATAAGCTCTTGGTGGGAGAAGAGTTTCCATGTAGTCATGAACTATAAAGAGCAAGTCGTGCTGGACTACTGCAATACTGTGGGAAAGTGTAGCTCATGCATCCTTTGCTTATTCAAACCACACTGTTTTAAATGAACATTCACAGGCAGGCAGTCCTGGAACAGCCACATTAGTCTCCTTAATAAATTCATTTCTCAAGAGGCCAGACATTTGAGCGAGAGGCAATTGGGGTCAAACATTTTCCACTCAAAAGGACAAAAATAAACACTGTTATGTTCTTAGGAGATTTTTAAACCAAGGGATGTTTACACCAAGGGATTTTTCTACATATTAAGGATGATGAGAAAAAAAAGGAAAAAATTTCATATGACTTGTCCAGAGATAGTTGGGTAAAGTTTTCATGCTTTGCAACTGAGTTAAAAATTACAATTTCTTCTCTGTTTACAGATGGTTCTGACACCTTCTATGTAATTGTAAAAGTTGACGTAAACCTTACAATTAACTACGTTTCTGCCTTTTTTGGATTCACTTACCCAAATTTGAACTGAACCTGTGAGTTTATGAAAATGGGGTTGTTTGGGGAAAAAAAACTGCTTCGCTATGTATTATGTTCTTGTTTTGTAATTCAAAAAATATTTGAAAGTTAATTTGTGAGTCTTGCACTCTATAACTCAGTTGTGTGTCAAACTGTTCTTGTGCAAGTAGCATTCCTTCAGCCACTAGATCACCATAGCCATTCTCCATATCATTAGATTACAGGCCTGCTGAGGTCACATCACCGACTGAGGAGCTTCATTGTTGCGTGTGCTGTTAGATCAGAGGCCAGTAGGAGGAGATGTAAGAGGTCCTGGCCTCTGTTCCTGGCCTGGGTTCAGATTGGGCCCACAGCTGTGCAAGCCGGATCCTATAAGATCCAGGACTCAAGCTTAGACCCAACAGGTGGAGCATTAAAACTGTCCTAAAACCACTCTCTTTGGCTTAACACTGATCCCCTCTTGCAGACGCCTATGGAATGGCACATTCCCTGGCACGCTGTTAAACCTAATGCCAATGTGTGACAGAGCCACATGGTATTTGGTCAACTCCCAACCAATGTTTGTAAATAGATTCTTTTAGAGAAAAAAGTTGAATATTAGAAAATAAAACTGATGTTGGAGAAAACAAGTAGATTCACTTTCATTTGAGGATAGACACAGATCTTCTGTTTGACTGGAAGTGCATTTTTTAATCAGATTTATTTTTGGTGACAAATTAGTGTCCTTATTGTATTTCCAGTCCTTTTCAATCTTTGAAACGGAAAACATGAAGAAAAACACTAATTTCAAAGACGTTTTGTGTTCCTTGAATCATTCACTCATTTGGATGTAGTAGCAGCAGCTGTCATTGTCACTCTCTCTGGTCTGGCAGCATTACTCCTTTAATGGGTGATTAGTGTCAGATATCTGGCTATTGCTGCCAAGGCTCCAAGTGTGGGAAATGTGGGAAATAGTCATTCTGGTTGCACCTGATCCAGGGCTCAGTTTAAAGTTTCCTATTTTCTACAAAGGATGGAGGAATCTTCCAAAGGCACATTTCATTTTGAAGACCTTTCAATCAACTGTTTATGAAGTTAAACATTTAACAATGTATCACAAAATGCACATTGAAAACAATAATGATAACTGTGAATATTTAACCACACAATACTTTTGTTCTGTAATATAAAACTATCTGTAACCACACCAGATTCCTGCAGGACATTTATATATCACTTCTACTGTTTATTGTTGTTTATTATTTGTAATCTTTAAAACAAAGAATTACATTACAGTTTGTAGGAATATCTCATTGTCTTAAAGAACAGAAAATATTATGGTTCCTGTTTTGCATTATAGCAGATTTACTGAATCTGGCATTCTCCTTTTCTCCAATTTTTCTATTTTGCAAGAAAATCTGGAATCATTCCTCTGGTGTCTCCTCAGCAGTGAAGCCACAGAGTGATGAAGACCATGTGTACGAGTCCTGGAGAAACATCACCACCCAATCACCTTCCTGTTGCACAATCACTCACAAATCACTGAAGGACCTGGAAAAGGGATAGAAACAGAAAAAAGCCTCAAAATTGTATACAAACTACAATAACTTTTACATCTCTTACAGTTTACATTATTAAATGTTTTTATCTTTTTGCTGAAGGTAAAAGTCTATAAGCACACAGTCTCATGTGAATGATGCCTCTCACCACAACTAAGAGAGTGGGTAGACAGCAGTCTGCGCGACGGCTGTGGTGTCCTCTCGAAGACAAAAAGAACTTGGCAGGCTGTTGGGCTTGCGGCTCCATCAAACAGGCCTTGTTTATTGGATCTCTTCTTCTATGCTGTGTGCTCAGCAGAGGCTGCGCAAGAGACTTATATCTGAAGTGTCTGAAGAGATCTGCTCACTCTTCCAAGACGGGAACCACTTAGACCACACACAAGGCTGATTTAGCTGCCTCAAAAGAACACCAGGGCAGTGGCTGACACAATCCCTGGTTGTGTTGTCTTTACGACTTCACTCAGTTATTCACTTGCATCTCTTTTAGTTAAAAGAAGCCTCAAATGTTTTCTTGTATGTACAGATTATACTTTTACTTTTGTTTTAGACTAAATTATCTTCACTAACCAAACCCTTGTACTATCACTAATTTGTTATTTAGAAAGATTTCCCACTCCAGATTAGTTTTCCCATGGTGCTCACAGAGGAATTTGTGCCTGTTACTGTGATATATATTTGCTTTTGGGTAGAGAAAGAAGACCTTCATTACTGCTTGATACAGATAGAAGGTTGAGTTCAAGGTAGAGCAGCAGTTCCCAGAGGTATCATTCAACAGCACTTAGTACAAGTCCAGGAATGATGATACAAATCTCTGTTGTAAATCTCACAGCACAACCCTGGAGCAGAGAATTTGAAAGACGGCATGATAAAGTGAGATTTTAACCAGTGTGTACAGTTTAATTGGCAGCTCAAGCTTGAACAGGTTGCTGTCTTATCTACTACTGTGTCTATTTTGAATGAATTTCCAGAGGTACTCAGAGCTGTCACCTGTACAGTGTACATCTGTGTGATCAGAGTGAGATGTATGTTCTCTTCACATGAGATCGGTTGCAGTGCTATTTTCCCAGGGCATACTCTGTATTCTCATGAGGAAATGAGGAAAATTGACACATAGAAACTTTAATATTTCATAAATATTATGGTGTTTACTAAAAAACAAGTTAGGCTATGAGCACATTTATGCATTTCAATTTAAATCTACAATTTTTAAGAAAATTATGATGAAAATGAACCATCTGGGTTTACTACACAGTCATCACAAGAGTCTTGCGCAGTACTACACACTAAACACAAGAGTCTGTGCAGTACTACACACTAAACACAAGAGTCTGCACAGTACTACACTGTAAACACAAGAGTCTGCACAGTACTACACAGTAATCACAAGAGTCTGCGCAGTACTACACACTAAAAACAAGAGTCTGTGCAGTACTACAGACTAAACACAAGAGTCTGTGCAGTACTACAGACTAAACACAAGAGTCTGTGCAGTACTACACACTAAACACAAGAGTCTGTGCAGTACTACACACTAAACACAAGAGTCTGTGCAGTAATACAGACTAAACACAAGAGTCTGTGCAGTACTACACACTAAACACAAGAGTCTGTGCAGTAATACAGACTAAACACAAGAGTCTGTGCAGTACTACACACTAAACACAAGAGTCTGTGCAGTACTACACACTAAACACAAGAGTCTGTGCAGTACTACACACTAAACACAAGAGTCTGCGCAGTACTACACTGTAAACACAAGAGTCTGCACAGTACTACACTGTAAACACAAGAGTCTGCGCAGTACTACACAGTAATCACAAGAGTCTGCACAGTACTACACTGTAAACACAAGAGTCTGCACAGTACTACACAGTAATCACAAGAGTCTGCACAGTACTACACAGTAATCACAAGAGTCTGCATTATAGTTAGATTTTACAGGTCTCAAAAAACCTAAAGTCATTTCATGGCCTTTTTAATCTAAAAACCATGGCAGTCACAATGACATTGCATTGATCAGAAAACACTTTACTTTTGCCACTCACTGCTTTCCAAGCCTGGAAATGTTTATAAACCTATAAGGACTTGCAGAATGTCGACGTAGATTTTGAATGTTCTGAATAATACTGAGATAATCTAACATGACTTTGCAGTGCATTTACAAAATAAGGAAGACTTTCACACAAGAAAACTAATTTTCATGCACTCTCAGCCAAGGCCAAAGAGCAATCTTATCTACTCTGCATCGATCCCAACAGTAGAGAACAGTTTTCCCACAGAACGCTTCACCCAGCAGCATAAACAATCACTCAGGCCACCATCTGCACATAGAACACCAACACTTAGGGCTTACACATAGAGCTCAAATTAAAGCTACTGAAAGTGACCTGGCAGTGAAATGAGAGTACACAGTAGAATTAAGAGACACTTTCTTAGAAAAAGGGACAATACTGACAATAGAAAAAGGGACAATACTGGAGAAATATAGGAAAAGTTTAAATATGAATTAATGCCAAGCTGAGTTATTCAAGGCCAAAACTCCTGATGCTGGCCCACACAGAACATGTGTTTCTGTCATCAGAAGGATTGTATACCCTTTGCGCATGTCACTTTAGGACTTTTTGCTGCTTTGAACAAACCATTTTTTGCCCACAGTCCCCATTAAGACAGTGAGATGAAACAGGTTTACCCTTGTTAAAGTAAGGCTGTGGAACTCAAAGCCACATATGAGTCAAAGAAAGACCAAACAATGAAGTAACGCTATGTCCTGAATCCTGAACAGTGACGGCCCACCTGTTCCAGCGTTTCACTCAGCTCAGCTCAGTGAAAGTCAAAACTTGTTTTTGTGAAATATTAATTAAATGCGTGTAGGTGGGTTGCAACATGGTTTAATTGGTTTTACGGATATATTTTTTTTATTGGTGTAAGAGTTTTGTAAATTAGACGTGGTTCACAATTAGTCACTGCTACTTTTTGAGAACAATCAGTCATACAAAGACTAAATTCCTAGTAACCATTATTCCTTTTTTATCCAAGATATGAAATGATGGAAAATGTATTTAATAAAGGCTTTTCTTAATTCCAGGAAGTCCAGGGCATGAGTCATTCTGGCAACTTTAGCTGTGACAAAAGGGGCTTTCTGAAAAAAAATGCAATGATTCCAGTGGACAATTTGAGGTTGCCTTTGTTTGATCTGTTTGTCTTTGTTATGCAAGCCGATCTCTATTCAAACAGTGCCCCACATTTTTGCATTTGATCTTGATTTAAAAAACCACAAGTAAGGGTTGCAGTTACCAAGTTAATCTACTTGTTTCATCCATGTCATTCCTGCCTTACTTCTCTGTATCAAGAATCCATTTTAAACATTACTGCTGTTGCAACTGCTGTAAACAATCATTGGGGACCAAAAGCTTAGGTTACAAGTCTCTGAGTGGTCTAGGACTGAAGCCCTTGCATAAAACCAGACATGAACAGACGCCATGTGAAGAAAACAAATTCCCAAGTGTATGAGGCCGAAGATTACTCTTTCCATCTAGTACAACTACTTGTTCACAAGCCTTAGGCCCCACTGTGATTTGATTGACCCTTTTCCTCCTGGTGCCCCTGAGGCTGCCCTTTTTGTAGCAATGTGGGCCTTAACTGCTTGCTACTCTATGTTTGTGCTACAAGGGCTAGAGAGACTGGGGAATTAGAACAAGCTGTTGAAACAGCCTCCTAAGACCATAGGTCACTCTCAGGCTTTTCTCATATATGTGGGAAGTGTCCAAAGCTCACTACTCCATCTTTTCATTAAGAACACAAAATGGCCCAAAATTAAACAAGAGGAGAGTTTTGGGATCCATAAGCGATCAAGAAATGTACAGTATTTTCTAAGCAGTGTACAGTCCATGTAGTTGCATGGTTTAGTGCATGGGAGAGTGCATTTGAAGCAGGAAAATAAATCAATTGGTATCTACTAACTTGAAACACCGTAATTACGTTATATAGCTGAGTCAATAGTGTAATTAGAGGTTAGTATAGAGCAGAGACTGGACCACATCTGGGATTCTCTGGGGATTTCAAGTCTCAGCATGTTCACCAGAGTGTGAGAACCTCAGCCCGTATGTACACTAAACACAGTGCTGTGCCACATTTACCATGTGAGGGTGGTTTTGGGACAATTTAAATGCTTATCATTATATGAAATGATAATATCTTATTTTCTCCAAATGATTGAAACAAGAAAACATTGGTGTTTTGAATTGTGAGAAGCTCTTGAGACATGAGATCACAACAGAAGCAGTTCTATGTGCCTTCTATGAATGAATGGAGCAGTGGCTGATTCAAGACATGGGCTTATCTTTAAAGCAGCATGGGCCTGTTGCAGTCCAAGCAACTCTGAGAACCAAATACAAGGTAAAGGTAGTGTCATGCATTGACACAGTTTAGGGGATGATGTTGCCGATGGGGGCTACAGCAGGGGTCTGGGTGACTCTTCTCTAGTCTATAATCTGGTCTTTATTTTACCTGCTACAGGTGTTCTAAGTCTGAGCCACAACCTAGGAAAGTGTGACCAAGGGCATCATTGCTTCTCACTCGCACCTCCTCTCCAGCTTTGATGGTTAAAAGTTTGCAGGGTCTAACAGCTGCTGTTAAATTAGAGAGTAGAACAGGAGTAGGACAAAAAAACAGGGCTCAGGAATGCCTGGATTGTCTGGACTGCTTCTCTCTTCCGTAGCGTCTTGGGAAGACAGCTAAGATAAATCTAAATTTCATGAGCATGCTGAATAAGCCAATGCATTCAATCTATGCATCATACATTCCTGACGTACTAAACATTCTTTGGAAATCCATGCTGGCTTATAAACATTAGGGAATATATGTAGCAGACAAATATGGAAAATGTAATAAAACTGAAAAGCAGGAAGGGTCAATGGACGGATATTTGTGAGGCTAGTGGTGTCTGCTCTGAGCAGAATGAGCCATCCCAAGGTGAAGGCACTTCCTAGTTGCTGAGGAGACTATGACCAGGTCATTAGGGTCAGACCGGCCAAAGACACGGTTATAAAGTTGCCCAGACAATACTATATTTTCAATAGTTGTGTTGTGGTCATTCAGGAAAGATTAGCCTTACACAGCCCATTGGTATCCACCCAGGGATATAATGGCACAGAAAACAAAAACACAGAGTCAGACAATCAGGAAGGAGGAGCAATACAAATTTTTGTCACAGCAAAACCTTTGTTTTAAGACATTGTGGGGGGTCAGGATTTACACAGATAGTATTGCCACAAAAAGAAACACCATAGTGTGGAGGAAAAAAGATGGGTGTGTGAAGGATTAAAGGAAATAGTGATGGCAGAACAGCTCTTTAAAAAAATATAATTAAAGTAGAAAAGTAGTAAAAAAATTTACAAGAATATCTGAATTCAAAAATAGTAGATGGTTTATGTAGGAGAAGCCTTTAGGAACTATCCTCCAGTGAGTGAAAGGGAAATAGGATTCAGCTGCAATACTGATTCTTTCCTCTTTCTCCTGCAACAGACCAGCTATTTTTTTTTCAGTATGTTTTAATAAAAGTGGAATTACAGCCAGCCTTCCTCAGTGCTCTAGCCCTGGGTTGTGAGGTGAGGAATGTCTGCTTGTTAGTCACCCTTATGCTCTCTGGCCAACTAAACTGTGCCTTTGGAGAGGGCCATTTCTTGATTTAAACACACACTTGACTTATGTGACCCACACTTGAAGAGCAAAACACACTAACAGTAGAGTGGGCTTTGTTTGTTTGTTTGTTTTGTTATTTATCTACAGTGTAAAGATAGATTAGTGGTTTCAAATCGTACAGTAAATCAAAGAACCTTTCTTCCCTTGTGTTTTATTACAACAAACACAATCTAGTATTGTAAAAACTCTTTTATGAATGCCCCTTTTGAGTCACTTAAGCCATATCAACCCCAAACACTTCCCTTCAGCCACACCCTTTCTTATCCTTTTACAACCTTCCTTATCACCACGTGTGCCTTTAGGCCAGACCTGGAGCCAGAAGGTCGTACATCATCTACCTTTGACTTCACATCAAAGATTTTAGTATTTTCCCCAATTCTAAGATTCACTTTGTCTTTCACTCCTAATCCTGGCTATCACTGCAAACGTCCCAGCAGCTAAACTGTACCATGCCTGTGTGTGAATATATATACACAATGAGGTTAAAAACACACATGTGATCTTATACTAATGCAGTGTGCTTAGACTTAACTTGGGCTTACAGTTGTTGGTTTGCATACAGAGCCTTCTTTTGGCAAAGCAGGCGGGTTTGCTGATTTTGGCAGAAAGTTATTACGACAGAAATAAATTTGTGAAATATTGTGAAAGAATAGGAAATGATTTGTAGTGATTTTCCCTCCCCAATAAAACTGAAAATCTGCCACAGTCCCACATTATTCAACTCTTTAAAATGATGCCGAGGTAAGTAGTTACTGTATAACTTTTCATTGTTATAATTATTTAAATATTTGTGAAAACATAAATGAGGCTCTTTGAAACATTGTAACAGTCTAAAACCTACTTCTGAGCATAACTTCTATAGTTTGAGTCCACCTGAATGAGATATTTAAAAATGACTTGCTAATAAAAAAAAATTGACCCTTAAACCAAACCAAAAATGTATAAAAATCTGAAGCAGGAGGAATAAAGATAGAGACGGGGAAGTAGGTGAAGGCTAATCAAACCATTGTTGTTGCTTTAGTAGTAATTATACCTTAGTGGTTTGGGAGCATTGTAACTCGTTTGGCTGTTGTTTTGATTACACACTAGACAGGTTTAGTGTTTTTTTCCCTGTTCTTTTCTTAAGGAAGACTCTGGCTCAGGGAGGCTCTGCTGGGACATGCAGCGGCTCAGGTGGGGCGGTAGGTGCAGCGTCTCTCACCTCTCTGTTTAAGTGTGGGAACCACTCTGCTGCCAGTAGTGCATGAGTAACAAGAACCCAGAGGGAAGTGTGGCGTAATCTCTTACTGCGCTCTGGTCTTTCGCCCTGTGGAACACACACATACACAGGCTGACGGCGCTAATCCATTTGACTCAAGATGCTATCACTTGTAAACAACAATCATCAGAAATTATTGTTTGGGTTGGTTCTGGTATTAAATGCATTTGGATAAATTTGATGCAAAGGTGAAAAATTGCATTAATAGAGTTGTACAAATATCAATATTACACAAATATGATTTATTCTAATAACTTTTTTAATTTAACCCAATTGATATTCATTATAAATTATTTTCTTTCTAGATGCAGATTTTTTGTGTATCTTTAGTTGTTTAAGATAGCTGCAGTAGAAATCTTACTATATGAAAACAAACTTGCCACTAGCAATTATCAGACCAAGGAAGATAACCAAAATATGCCATCAAGGTAACTCAAACCAAGCCACCCACTGAGAGTAAAACCCAATAAATCCCTGGTTAAGTATTGAAGTAGCAGTAACTGCATCAATTAGTTAAGTATATGCTTCACAAACCAAATATTTTCTCATTGGTTGGAGTAAAGTAAGCCAGCTTAAATAATTTGATTTTGATGATAACAACTATCCCTTTGAGCGATGTAAAGGAATGACAATAAATTGGAGCTCTAATAAAGATTTTATAGAGCTGTATGGTGGGGAGGCCAGGGGCAGTGGCTGGCAGCTGTTGCTGCTGTGAGGGGCCCTCAGGTCCCGGCCTAGCCCTAATGGCCGGACCAGCTGTCGAAGTTCTGTCTGTAGGGGCGCAGGGCTTCGGAAGGCGGGGAGGGCATGAGAACTTCCACCCCCCTGTCCTGCGGGGCGGGTCCCCGCCTTGTCTGCTCTGCTCTGAAAGGAGGTGATTGATGGCGCAGGGTTGACACCATGCTTCCGACAACAATTGGCTCAGGAGGGACAGAGGACAAACAGAGAGCTGCAGACCCCTCCAAGTTATTCTCCTCTGTTTTTTACAGGGATCAGTCTTATTTTCTCATTCTGTCATTTATTTAAGATTTCTAGTTAAGTATATGTTATGTAAGGCAGTTACTGCAGGAATGTTACAAAGAGGCAGAGGCTTGCTGCTTTGTCAGATTGCATAAATCTGAAAATGATTGTCTCAATGACATGACTCTGTGGGACTGGGTAAGATACACCCTGTTGTTGCAGAAAGCCTCCAGTTCCCTTGTCCTCAAAGTTAAATGATTGTTGTCAAGGTCAAGAAGATACATGGTTGTTCCGATCAGGACCATGCCCCTATCCTGAGCGCGTGTGTCTGATCATCATTTGGAATCAGCCCAGAGTCACGGCACTGGAGCCTAAACCACAGCCTGACCTTTTGCACCAAACCCCATGATCTTCCCTGCATCTCTTTCAACAAGTCGCCACCACCTACATTCTCCTTCAAGATTTACAGCCCCATGGAGAGGAGAAGTTAGGAACTTAGGGCAAAAAGTGGGGGAGAAGGGACACTGTCCGGCAGCTGTTCACAGTGGTCTTAAGTAGATATTTCACACTGAAACAGCGCCACAGTTTTCTGAATTCTTCCAGCTGACCAGTCTCCATCTTCTGCACGCAGATGTACTCTCTGACCTCTGTTCAACGCAAATGCCCCCTTTTCAGATCAACTGCCCACCGTTCCTCTAAGTAAAAGATAATTGTTTCCCCCCGCTTCCTGGTCCTTTAACTTGTGTATCATCAATGCAAATTTAACCATTAAAAAGTATCTGAGTTGTACTGTCTTTTACAAAACTGATTAGCTAAAACAGGGGCCGTAAATTGCAAATCAAAAGCCTTAAAAATACAGTTTCCTACAGTTTGTTCTGGTTCTTAAGTTCCAGTCTTGTGCAGGAACAAGGCAAGTGTGTACACATACAGGATTTAATAGCCGTTTAGAGAGCTTGTGTGAAAGTCAAACACTTTTTCCCACAATCCAAAGAATGATCCATCATTCACGTGTGTTTACTTTGGACCCAAAAAAAGCCTCAGCCACCTCTCTATCTCTTGCTCTGTGTGTGTCTTGGTTGGAAGGAAAAAGAAAAAAATCACTGTCAGAGCACTGCCTGTAGTGTGCCTTTACTGTTTTAAGATCCCAAATCAATTCATCAGAAGGATGGCAAAACATACTGCATGTATTTTTGACACACAACAAATGAGCTCTACTTGCAAATAGAAAACGTCCATTTTTCCACAATTTCCTGCTAAACATGACTCTTTGCACCTGGACAGATAAATAGCAGTGAAGTTTATCAAAGGACCCAAAGCCTGCAACTAACGTGTCAACTTTAAAACTTCATCATCACTCTACACTTGAAAGTAAAAGAACCACAGAGGCAGAAAGGAGAAGGAAAAGCAGAAAATGTGCATTTTGAATGCTACTCTGCAATTGGGTACGTTTTCTGTCCGTAGGGGGTCTCAGCTGCTGATTGGCCGTGAGTTGTTTTGTCGAGGGTCTTCTAATCCTTTCCACACTCTCTGTTGGTGCTCTCAGGGCTTTTCCCACATAAATCAGTCTGGGCTGGGTGGTAAAGTCATCACCACTTAGGGCCTTGCACTGCTTGTTAACATTACTATGGGTGTGCACTAGAGGAGAGATAGACATTATTAGCAAAATGTAAAAAAAATAATGTAAGCTATTGTTTGTAAAAAAATAATAATAATAATAATAAATAAAGATTGCATGATATTGCATTGCATTGGGTGGGTTTTTTTTTTAAAAGATTTCAACAGATTGACACAAAAACATGAAGTATGAGTGGCATCTTATTGAGGATTTAAAAAAATAAATACAAACAAAAGGTTATTCTAAATTTTTATTAGATACAAACATTTTCAGTAAGAGCAGTGGCAGAAACCAGAGTTTTGAATCCTGTCACAATTTTGTTTTGGGATTACAGAGTACTACTGAGTGCTGCGCGAGAACTTTGACACTAGGCCTTCCACATTTCACACTTTCCCTCCAGTACAAACAAAACACTTCTTTCATCTGTCTGTGTCTGTTTACTGAAAGATACAAGGCTCACCGGGTGACGGGATGTGACGATGTAGCACCTTTAAACGGTTAGGATTGTGCTTAAATTACAATTTGAAAACTATTCCATTAAGTGGCCCAAAAGTTTCACTGTATTTTGCTCATTGCTTGATTTAAGTCCAGCAAAAGGTCATAATTTCACAAGGCAGGAGTAGAGCAATAATAGAGCAGAAAGAAATAGCTTTTCAACTGGCTTTCTTTCAAAATGTGATCATCTATAAACAATGTTTTGCCAAAGTGGGAATCAATGGTTTGAAAAGTTACTTTTGAAAGGCAAAAAATATAAATATTTTATTTACAGCAATAAATGTTTTATTTTGTAGACATATATTTTAATGTGGCAATCTGAACAGCACACATTTTAACATATTTCTATTCAAATATTTTGCTATACTCTTTCTTTTCTTTTTTTTTATATCTAAAATTGAGTAACACATTGGATGTAAAACAGTGCTTTGAGGAAAAACAATCCAATGCAATTGTCATTCTAGTTTTATGATATAACATATAAACACCATAACATCCCTATGTCCCTCTAGAGTGACATTGGAACTTTTTTTCAATACATCGCCCAGTACACGACTGCCTGGTTTGAGCATGTGCACATGCAGCAAATCATTCGAAGGCTTGGATTCTCATCTTTAAAAAGCTTATTTCTGCAGATATTGTTTTCAAATTAGAAATGGTAATAGTCAAGACCTTATTCTGTAAGCCTATTGTATGTTTCAATCCAAATCTCTCAACTGGAGATCTGTGCAGCCTTCTTTTTCAATCAATTTTCTTTCTGTCCATGTATACCATTTTACCAGTTACACCTGCAATAAATTTAACTGCTTGTGTAAAAAATACGGAATGTCACCTTTACAAAAATCTCAAACTTTTTTATGTACTCCAAAGGGTTCAGACTTTAGCGTGTCAGAATGTTGTCATGCAGATCATTTGCCATTGCATAAGTGCTACAAGTGTGTCTACATCCCCATCATGTTACACACATATTATTACACTTATTGTTGCGCACTCTGTTGTTAGGGCATGTTTTGTTGGTAGGGTAATCTGCAGCAAACCTACACAGACACAGCCGTAATGAGCAACTGTTAATGAAGAACTTAGTTACTGTGTTATTCTGTACAAAAAAACTAAAGCCTTCCATTGAAAACTTTTATTCCACAATGGGTGCCAAACAAGCAGGTGTTTGTCGGGCCTAACAAGCTCTTTTCACTGACCCCTATAGATGACATCACACACCCTAACGAACTTCACTCCAAACCAGCCTCCTACATTCATGTTCGACCCAGGACTGTAATTTATTCAAGGCCAGGACCAGGAGTGTGATGATGAAGAGGGGGGTGAAGCCTGGTGCAAGGGCTGTGTGTTTGAATATTAGTGCACTGCCCACCCCTGCAGAGAGAAACTGTGTCATAATGCTGGACCTCTTTTATGATTCAAATAAAGGCTATTGTTTCTGTAAGCGACTGGCTCTACTCTGTGCTGCAGAACAACTGAGGCACTATATGCTGGCTCACAAAGTGCACCACCATCAACTGAAAAGATGCAAAAAAAAAAGATGCTAAAAAAAGATAAGAAAAGAAAAAGCCATGGGGGAGACATGTATGGCAACACATTAACTTCATTGAAAAAAAAGGGAAAAAAAAGATTCAAAACTTAATACGTTACTGTAAGCAAATACCATTGAGACACACTTTAAAACATGAAGGACATCACAACACTAGAATTAACTCATGCCATTCATTTAGTCCTGCATTTATTTTGACCGAGGACTAGCTATACTTTAGAATAGACCTAACTCTAAAACCTAACTCTATTATTGATGATTATTCCCAGCACTGTGACCATACTAAACGAGAAGAACACCTGGGAACAAATCCTGGACTTGCCCAAAAACAAAACAACAACAACAAAACAACAATTTAGAACTACACCAAGACCCCAGAACTCCAAAACCTAGACTAAACCCTAACTCTGACTAAAACAACTTCATAAAACTACATAATGTCAATGCATATTCTGCACAATAATTATTTATGTATTATTAAAGTACTGTGCACTTGTTGAGAAGGAGGTGAGGACTGGTGATGGCTGTGTGCAGCCTACAAGCCCTGCTCATGGACCAGCTCCTGTTGTGTGCGCGAGGGAAGGGAGGGAAGGGAGGGGGGAGGGGGTGTTGCGCGAGAGAGAAAGAGAGAAAAGGGCGGAGTAACATCGGACTGTGGGACACTCGGGAAAAGAAAGTTTCTCAAAAGTTTCAGAAGGTTTAACGAGAAGCGCAGCAGCCGTGGCCGAGCTGCTCAGGATCATACAAACGCGTTTGGGACGTAACGCTACTTTTTTAAGGCTGTCAACAAAATCCTCATCGGTCCCGGAGCCTTTGTTTTTGTCTCACCTTTATAAAGGATGTATTTTTGTTAAAAGTCCAACTTGAGGCGTTGGAAACGTTTCCATCGAAATGGAAGGGAATATCCCATGGATTATTGTGGCGTTTTTATTGTTCATGCATCTTTGTGAAGGTAAAGCTAATTCATTAATATATTTTGTTAGCGCGAGAGCTGGCGTTACTTTTTCAAATGACTGGACATGTTTGGGCAACTTTTGTCTTGACCGCTTTTCAGTCAAACGGGGGACGCTTTGGGGGGACAGAAAGCATGTTTAAGCACGTTGAAAGCACTTATGTTATAGAAAGTGATTCGTTTTAACATTTTCACAGTTAACACAGGTTTTCCAAGCCTGTTGAGACAAGCTACTAAACCGTTACAGAAATGTAATGTGAACAGATTTAATCAGTAATCAGTCAGATAGAGACTGACGTTTTATATTTCGTCATGAATGCATCAGGTTTTGGATTAACAAACTATAAATGTGGGAAAATACAATAGCAGGAGGATGAAAAAACTGAAAAAGTTACATTTTGTAATTTAAAAGCGAAAAGAAGGGTAAAATTAGACAATGCAGGCATCTACAATGAAACACTATCAGCCCTTTAACATCTCTGCTGACTGCTTTTGTACTCAAACTAAAACTTAAATGGTAAATTAAACAGGAAGTGAAGAATAATACACAATTTAACCTATATTCAACTTAAAAAGTACTCTTAAAGCAATTTTTAGTTAAAGCCATTAAACCGTAACAGAGCCATTTAAGAAGATGCATGGATGATAATCGGTGGGCCATTGTTATACCCTTTCCTCTGAAGAGCTGTGTATTTCTCAAGTCTGTCTGCTTCTCTATTAAATGTATCCCATATCCACAGGTTTCCGCTGCCTGGATAAAAACAGACCATGTGAAAATGGAGGGACATGTATAGAGTCATCTTCAAAATGCATGTAAGTGACCCTTATTTCCATTTCAGAGTGAAGGCTTTGGAAAAGACAACACATTGAAATGGAACATGTTCCATGTCGGGACTGTAGAAAATAGATGGTTGACCAGCTTTTTCTGCTGTCTGCTTACAAACACTATTCAAGTTTTGAAAGTCACATTTTAAAGTGATAATGTTTCTAATTGTTTAGGCCTTTCGCCGGTGAATACTGATCAAGTCACACACATTCGAACTTCTCCCTCATTTCTTGCACCTGTTCAAGAGCTTTGTTAAGCACAAAGCACAGCATTGTGTAATGACTCAGATTTCCTTTCTGTTGTTTTAATGTTCACTTTGAGCGTTAGCCTAGCTCGTAGTCACTCTTCTGAAACATTTTTGAACATTTACCTCTGTTTCTGGCCTGCTTTTGGCTTTTCATGTCCTCAAGTGGTCAAGTCCTTTTTGGTAGTGATAAGGCTGTTGTTTTTCCAAAGGATACAAGGGGGTGAAGGGGGGGCTTTTACCAGATAAAGGACCTGTTGCTTGGGGTCAGTTGTGGAGACTTGTCTGAGTGTTTCATATGAAGAGGTACAGTCTTTGATAGAATTCTTTGGGTAGCAGCTGCTTCCCTCCAAAACTAAACTGACTCATTAGAGTTGGTTAGTAATTTATTCTGATTTAACCATACTCTGGCTTCAATACATGTTATTTATACAGACAATATGCAGTTTACCTGAACTACATAACCACTATAATGACATAGTTCTAAAGCACTGTCAAGTAGCTATACTGTCAAAGCTAAAGAGTGGCCAGTGTCTTACTCAAAGACAGTGAGGTATCTCCCACCCATGTTTTTGAATCATTAGCCAGCCAGGCCTGTCTAGATGCTTGAATGCCATTAAGTAAGTTAATTTATAATTGTGAGAAGCCCAAGAGTTTTCTGGATAAACCTAAACCAATCAGCTCTTTATAAAAACGTTTTATTACATTGTCCTTGGTTCAAATGTTCTCTGTAATCACACCAGTGGCATGTGTCTTGTTTTGAGAGAACCATTCATTGATCTTTTGTTTAGTGCCAGTCCTTTGTGCTTTGGACATGGGCACTGTGTACATATGTTGGGGGTCTAGGGCTGTCCAAGTGTAAACACTCCACTGGTTCAGTGCCAAATAAAATAAGATTTCTAACGGAAAATGTAAAATAGCTACATTAGTGGTTAGACCAGTCCTAGGCCGAGGTGAGCAGTGGAGCCACCCCACCCCCTGGGAGCCTACAGAAATTGGAGATCCAAAGCAGTAGAAAAGGGCCTTTCTTCCATCAGATACCTGGCTGAAACTTGGCCCCGTCCAAATAGGGTGTCTAGAGAGAGACAAGAAAGGCCACCGCATAGCGACCGATACACAAGAAAGGGACAGGAACAAAATTAACAGAAAAGCATGTTTTGGCATTTCAGTGGAATTTGGAATACTGCCCAATTGATTTCGTTTCTGTGTCTTGTCAGAATAAGGATGCCTGGCTGTGTTTTGCCCCTTCTGTTGAATTTTTCTTGGAGCTAATGTCTTCTCAGGTGACTGTATGCATGACAGCATACATTGTTACTGTCCCAGATTACTTGTATCCTGTCCCATAGCTAACAAAGCTATCATATTATAATATGGCTTTGTGGTGGTTTCGATGCTTGCTGTATTCTTTCCGGGGAGATTTACAGTCTCAATCCCATGTTACACATGAGCTCATTGTGAAGCAACACATTCTCCTTCCTTTAGTCCTTACTACTTGTTGTGAATAAAGGAATTATAGACCAAATTAACCAAACATGTCTTTATTAGAGATTTATTCAATTATGTGCCTTTTTATCATTTGTGTTACTGCCAAACTGTGCCTCTCTAAGGCTCACTTCAACAAATTTTCCTTCATTGTGACTTCCTGCTATTTTCAACTAATATTCCCATGTCACATATCACAAACTCACTCGAGAATCATGGTTCTGTAGCATATTTAATATTTTATATTTTTAACATTTTAAAAATGATAACTAGACAGTTTGGTTTAGTCCATTTATTGTCAATTGATAGCACAAAGTTTTGCACTTGACAGTGAAAGGGAGATCTTGCTCAGATTTTTCTAGGTGAATAGTTCAGATGAAGAGCTTTGAGCCCCCCAGCTCCACCCTGTGAGTGGAATGTGCTGCCTGCAAGGCTATGGCGGCACGGCCACAGCAGCATGGCCTCAGGAGAGATAATTAGGCAGATTGAGAGGGTGTCATTCAGAGACAATCCAGCTGGAGGGATCTGACTGGGGGTAGGCTGGGTAGGAGGGAAGGTGGGGAGGGGGATTTAGGGGACAGCTGGTGGATGTTGTGATGGTAATCCAGTGAAGTCAGATCTTGACAAAGGAAAAGCATAGGGCCAGGTGCTGCCATTGAGCAGTCTGCTGCCCCCACACTGTGAGAGACAAGTTTGTGGAGGAATGAAGCCTGTAGCTCAGTCCCTCTAACACATGTTGCTCTCTCACATTCCGCTAGCCGCTAGGCTCTCATCCAGAGCTTCTGTTTCTCAACACTCCAGACAATTGTCGACACTTAAATTAATTTCAAAATCTGAAAAAAAAAATTCTGCTGGACCTGACTGTGCTCAGCTGATGAATGAACACAGTAGTCTTTTTAAATATTTTTGATGCTCTGCCCTTGGCCACAGTAGCGAGTGTAGTCTTATGCCCTGTGGTTACTCCCTGCCTCCAAGGACTTGATAAAATAGGGCATCTTTAACTTTGATAAGGGCCAGGCTGTTGTTGTAGTGAACCAATTCTACCGCTTCATACTTTCATTTACATTACAGCATTTTGTAAAACTTTGGAAGCTTTAAGTGCCAAGAGAAGATATTTTAATTTTAATAAAAAATAACATTCCAGGTTTTATTTTCAATATGTGACTTTTAATTACGTGGAACTCATATGCCATGGTGCTAATCAGACAATAGCAGAAAGTCAGATTATTTTGTTGTAAGCACCTCAGAGCTTGTGTTTTCTTTAGCATTTTTACGGTGAATTAGAAAGGAATGCTTAGTAAGATTCCCTCTATCCCTATGGGGCTTTGAGGTTATTGTCCATACCTCCCATTCTTCCCCCTGGTAGCCCCCCCAGGAATGTCTTTAAACAATACTGTTAGCCCACTGTCATTCAGGATGTGATGTTTGGATAGACTTGTTGGATTTGCTCTTAGTTACTTTGCAATAATTTCTTTCTTCTGCCAGTGTATTCTGTTATCCTTCATAGTGTTCTGACAGGCAGATGGAGCCATTGTAATGTCAATATTCATCAGGAAGAGTGTCCTGGAGTCAAGCGCTGTTGTCAAATAGATGGGAAAAAGAAAGATGACGGTTTCTGTTCCCTAATGTTAGCCCATTAGTGAAGACTGGGAGCTGTGGTTCCCAGGCCCCATCACAGGAAGTGGTGCCTTTTGACCCTACTGTTATGTATGTTCTGTTTTATTGGTGCAGCTTAAGAGGCTTCTCACTGTACCCAGACCTCTACGCTTTTTCATATCATAGCCTGGTTTGACTTCATTTTCATTTTCCCACAGCATGTCTGCATTCTAAATATTGTAGTACTTAAAGTGTTGATATGTAAGTGCTTTGTCAACTCACACAACTAGAAAGAACTCCGGCACACCAGGCATTCATTGCATTATATACTTTTTAGTTAATGTATGTCTGAACCACATGCTTTGTAGAAATCCTCCACTCTTTGAAATCTCATTCCCTAGCTCTCCAGGAGATGATGACTTCGGGAAAAGACTTTCAAGCTGTTTGAAGTTATGTCTGCAAGCAATATTTTCCAATAGTCTCTCACTGCTCATAGAAGAGCACGGGCTTGGTCCTTCATTAAAGGATTCCAAAAAAATCATTCCCCTTTTGATTACACAGGCTTTTCAACCACATTCATTTAACAATGTTACATTTTTAAAGAATGGGCTGTGGTTGAAGCAGAACTAGAGTATTTGTAATTTCGACAATGACAGCACTTAAGATAATGGACATTCCCCTCAGCTTATCACTAACAAACTGTGCCATGTGAACTGTGAGTGAGAGTCTATGCTTGGTGTTTGACAATTTTTGTCAACTGAAATGTAAATCAGAGATGTTTTAAATACATGTTTATTTCTGTGGTTTTATATTATTATATACTTGATAAATATTGGCTAAGAGACAATGGGTATTTGTGTCCCATTGCTTAGATTTGTCAAGAGGGTTTAAGTCTTGTATAGTTTGACAAAAATCTGGTTCAGTTGAGTTTGTAGGGTGACGTTTTATGGTTCAGTTCAGTAAAGAAAGCCCTCATGTGGAGTATTGTCTTCATTTTTGAGTTTATATAGAAATTTTCAAGCTTATTTGTACTTCTTTACCTGTTTTTCTTAAAGACAGATATAATTCATGGCTCACTGATTATTATTTACATCCTTTTCCACATGATGCCACTAAGGGCACTTACATTACTCACTTATCTGGCTTTGGATTCTTCTACTCCAACTGTCCTTATGAAACCCTGTCCCTGAGGACCCCTTTTTGCTTCAGTCCAGCTCACTCTAACTATGGGTTACTGTTGCCAGGCTACAGCCCAGGCCTGTTGGTCCATGTTAGCCCAGGCCTGAAAGACCAGCTGCCCCCCCTCCAACTCCCCCCTGCACAACAAGATTACACAAAAGAGTTCTGACTACTTTAGCCCCTTTATTTGGGCCACAAAAATGCTCCCCATCCCCCAGTCGAGCTCTTTTCCTGAGAAAGCCCAGACCAAACTGAGCCAGAGCAGAAGAGGCATGGTGGAGGGAGGGGGGATGGAGGGCCTCCTGTTGGCAATGTAATGTCTGTATAGACTTTTATAAAAGGGTTAACTTGGTTTCATCTTGCTTTTTTTCTGTGAAGAACACAGGGTTTGATTTGCAGAAAGACTACCTGAGAGTTGTCCATATAAAATATATACAATGTCACCTTCTTGTCATAGTTGTGTTTGAATCTTGCCCTAAACCAGAAAAAAGATACATCTGATGTTTCTCTTATTATCTAATTAGCTCAGGAAATGCCCTCTGAGAGTAGAGCAGTCTTTAATACTTGCTTCTTTGTGGAGCATGACTTGGTATATGAACCGTGTCAGAGATTACAGGCTCTTTGTTCACAGGTGAGCTAGCCTATGACCTCTGGCAGGGTAGCTACTATTGTATACAAGAGGATGAGCTCAGGTTACCCTGCTTCAATGACCCAGAAAGCAGGAAAACTGGCATTGGGTTTCTCAAGTATACATGCTAAAACATTCAAAAAGAAACAAAACAAAAACTGGTCACCACACAAATGGTCATCACATTTAATGATTGCATGAAATGAATGTCACGTCACTTTATTGTTATCTTATATATTGTCTAGAATTGTTAAATAATAAAGTATGTATTCTTCCCAATTTTGCCATTTTCCTTAGTGGATCGCCTGTTTTAAGGGTTGGGATTTTACCGCAGGTGCTAAGGCTTGTTGTAAGTTTGTTCACAATATGTTCGGGTGTGTAATGACTGCATGTGTTTGTGTCATTGCAGTGGTGTAATTTTTAATGCTTGTGTAAGTGTGAAAATAGACTTTTTTAATGCATGTATTTTTTGAAAATTAATAAACATTATGATTGATGTGAATTTGCCAATGAGTATATATTTCTGGGCCAGCCCCAAAAACAAAATGTTATTGGCTTAAAGTCTAGAAGCAAAGGCCAGACACTTGGATTTGCACTGACAGATGTGGACAGATGCATGGTTCCTAAATTGCAGCTGTCCAAATCCCTAATATGTGTTGAGACCAAGAGATTACCTACTATAGCCATGCCTCCTCTGCCCTCAAAGACCTTCCCCTCATCTGCTGCCCTTCTTCCTTAAAGGTCAGAAGTCAACAATAACCAAGTATGAGTCAGGGACCCATTGCGCAACAACAGTTTGCACCTGCCTTTCGCATTCACCATTACTAGGGCTTGGTCTAAGCAAAAGCACTATAGCCTGCTGTTCCCATAGCCACTGGAATCTACAAGGTTGTAAAGAGCCTGATAAGAGACTCTCAGGTGCAAAAGACAAAGTAGCGAATATCTCCCAGTCTCTACATTGATAGGCCTTTTGCCTGATTTGTGTGTTATGGGAGTTGCGTGTTGGCAATGAGTCAGGTCTAGACAAAAGAATGTGTGTTTTGGCTTCTTTGCTATGAGTGTAGTTGTAGGAAGGCCAAACATTTTATCTGCTGTGACTACTATGACCAGTCACTTTCACTCTACTTTCCCCCGAATGCTCACACTTTTACACATAGCAAATCACTTACCATATCTGCATACACCTTTAATCTATAAATCATAATGTGGGATAACATAACAACTTTTGCACAGGTTTGTTAGTCATCTTAAAAAAATATGACAATCTAAACCTATGTTTATAAAACATTATAGATACATTTCTTATTGCTGTAATTTACAGACGATGTTAATTTGTCTCCAAAAAAACTCCAGGGACCAACGGGGTCTGTTTGTCTGCATGGTTGCCAAGACAACAGGGTAGTGCATTGGATTTTTGTGCGGTGTTTTTAGATGAACAGTGGGCAAGGGATTACAGGAAATATGACATGACATTCATGCTGGAGTAGACCACTCCCTTCTTCTCTTGGATCTTTTCCTCTTCAATCCCACACTCTCCTGCAGAGTGGCCCCTCTTTGCTCCCTGCGGACGCAGTGACATTATCATCACAATCAGTCGGGGGACCTCTGACATCTGACCTCTCAACGTGCAGGAGGGGGTTTTGAGGGGGAAGTTGGTTTAATGGGACTTTCAGGGTGGAACACAGTAGAAAATGGCTGGAATATGAAATTATAAATGCTGAGGCCTGTGTACATATTCACATTTTAAAGTAACGTGTAAAAGTATTGAGTACAGCTTTGCAAAAACATTGGTGTTTGTGGTGTTTAATTGTCTTTTGAGCATAATATGAAATGTTACTCATCTCATCCATCTTTCCAGTGTAAACATTTTCTGCAATGACTGTAAGGTCCAGATGTCAAATCAACAATCACATAATAGAAATGTACCTGTAAAGGAAAATATAAGAAGAAACACTGATGAGGCTCATCTCCAATTAAAAAAGTACAGAGCCCAGGGGAAGACAAGACAAGACATTTATTTTTGTATAGCCCAATATCACAACAACAGCCCGCCTCAAAGGGCTTAACAGACTGCACTAGACAACATCCCCTGTCCTTAGACCCTCCATCAGGTTGAGGAAAAACTCCAAAAAAAAAACAGCCGGGAAAAAAGAGAAACCTCAGGGAGAACCACAGAAGGAGGAATCCACTCCCAGGACGGACAGGCCGTGCAAGAATGTGTCCAGGACAGTTGAAAAAATACATATAAATACAAAAACATATTCACAAAAAACAGAACCCAAGAAGAAGAACCCAGAGATTAGTGGTGTTTTAACAGCATTAAACAAACCATTTGAAGAGTGTGGTGGGGGTTGTCCACAGGCAGAGGCTTTATTGTGGGTGTAGAGTTTATTAGCCCCCTTATTTTATTAGCCCCCTAAAAAATCCAAATAAGCCAAATGTCCCAAAGGACACTGTATGTTATCATGAACTAAAGAAACAAGATTTTGGTTTGACAATTGTAATTTTAAGATAATAAGGGAATGTTAACTATATATATATATATATATATATATATATATATATATATATATATATATATATATATATATATATATATATATATATATATATATATATATTCCATTATCTTGTTTGTGTATGTGAAGAGCTTTAAGAAGCACCTGAAGCCCATGTATATTCCTTACTAAGCCTCCAAGCATGGCCAGCATCATCAGGCTTCTGTTTCAACTTCTACACTGTTATTATTATTTTCAATAATACATATCTATGTTCTCTCTAGGTGTCGCCCCGGATATATAGGCCCTCTTTGTCAGTTCCTGGATCCCTGTCATCGAACTCAGTGCCTAAATGGGGGAGCTTGCAAGAACCAGGTGGTCAGTGGTATTCCACAATACAGCTGTGTGTGCCAGAGAGGGTTCAGAGGTAAAAACATTTCATCACCCTGTAGTCTTAGTTTATTCATATGGTTTCTTAATTTTATATCATTTTAATTTTATCTGTAGGCCAAGACTGCTCTCTAATAGATGCCTGTGCCACAAGTCCTTGTGCCAATGGTGCCCGCTGTGCCAATTGGAATAATCACTACAACTGCTCCTGCCCACCTGGCTTTCAAGGAAAGAACTGCCGAAATGATATCGATGAGTGCAGAAAGCCTGGCATGTGCCTCAACGGTGGTCTATGCATTAACACCCAAGGGTCCTTCCGCTGCCAGTGCACACCTGGGTATAGCGGACGTACTTGTGAGATATCAATCTTGCCCTGTGCCCCCTCTCAGTGCCTTAATGGTGGCACTTGTCGACAGACCAGTGATCACTCTTATGAGTGTGCTTGCTTGCCAGGTAAGCACATCAGAAAAACTGAAAAAAATAAATACTTCTCAGACTACACTATAATATGCTATTGTATTAATTTAAGACTTGTTATTATAATTTAAGACATTTTTTTTATTTATTATTGACATTGGTAATTGATAAATGCACTAATACAATGAACTTTCACGGCCTCTCTTAGTTTAAAACTGAGCCCATCAGGCTTTCCCAGGCTCATGACACAGTTATTTGTAATGTTGCAAGGATTTACTCCTCTGTATTAGGTCTGCTTCTTTTGAGTGCTATTAATAGCAACCAATGGACGTGTGGATGGTGGGAGAGTTCAAACAGCAGTCCTTCTGCACTCTGCCCCATGTATTTTATGAGCTTTTTGGTTTTCACTGGGGATCATGCAGGAAATGACTCTTGCCAAAAAGGAAGTCATTGAAACTGTGTGAGATTATAAAACAAGCAAACACTGCTGGGAGTACTGGCCTCTAGAGCAGGCAGGAGTCATGACATTTGCTTGCGTTGTGTGGGAACCCTCATGAAATGATGTAAACAATCAGACACCCTGTGAACATTTTACTACACATGTTAAAATTTACCTACATAAGTGTGGGAAGTATGTGTTGAGGTTATGGCAAAAGTCTCTTGTGTATTGAAAAGGGGCCTCAGCGCTCTTATGTGCAATTGTGTTTGTGTATTATCATTTTTCTCTTTCTTTCTCAGGGTTTCAAGGACACAACTGTGAGAATAATGTGGATGACTGTCCAGGCCACAAGTGTATGAATGGTGGTATATGTGTTGATGGTGTCAACACCTACAATTGCCAGTGTCCACCAGAATGGACAGGTATACAATTAATTATATTTTATAAAAATAAAAAGTTGTATTTTAGACATTATTCTTCTCTAATCTTGATCTTCACCACACTAGGACAATACTGTGCCGAGGATGTTAATGAGTGTCTTATGCAACCAAATGCTTGTCACAATGGTGGTACCTGCTTCAACACCATTGGTGGACATACCTGTGTCTGTGTGAATGGCTGGACTGGAGACGACTGCAGTGAGAACATCGATGATTGTGCAAACGCAGTTTGCTTTAATGGTGCTACATGTCATGACCGTGTAGCATCCTTCTTTTGCGAGTGTCCAGTTGGAAAGACTGGTATGATAAGTTAATCAGTAACCAAAAAACAATTTGTATGACTTAAGGTTAAATAAAGGTTGAATAATTGATAACTGATGTTACTTTGGCCGAACAGGTTTGCTGTGCCATCTTGATGATGCTTGTGTCAGTAATCCTTGCAACGAAGGTGCAGTGTGTGACACCAACCCTCTCAATGGCCGTGCCATTTGCACTTGTCCAGCTGGCTTTGTTGGTGGTGCCTGCAACCAGGACATGGATGAGTGTTCTATTGGTATGTCTGATGCTTTTTGACATTTAAAATTCTCTTTTTAGTTTAATAATCTGCTCACATTTACCTGCAGGTGCCAACCCCTGTGAGCATTTTGGGAAATGTGTGAACACAGAGGGTTCCTTTCAATGTCAATGCGGTCGTGGATATGCAGGGCCTCGGTGTGAAATAGACATAAATGAATGTCTTTCAATGCCCTGCCAAAATGATGCAACTTGTCTGGATCGCATTGGAGAGTTCACCTGCATCTGTATGCCAGGTACATAGAATAATTTGCATCTATTTGTGTGTCAATAAAACAGAGCATACCATTTTATTAAAACTGCTATATATTTTCAAGACATTTTGACTTCATCAGAAAAAATCTTGTGGTTTTATATGGAACCTGATCAAAATTTTACTCTCACTTTTTTAGACTCAGAGAGATAAAAATGAGAGAGGGCAATTGTTAAACTAGACCTTGTTAAAAACACTATTTAAAGTGTTGACACTAACATGACTGGCATTGCAGTCTGTTATGTAACAGGTTTTTTTCAGGTTCTGGATTTTGGGTGCAACTCTTTGCTCTTATTGCCCTGTTTCACCAGACAGGGTACTAGTTTGTACTAAGTTTTTGTGTGCCAAAAACACAGTAAAATTCTCACGCACAGTTCAACATGCATCCTGGGGTTTTGGGAACTATACAAATTAAGAGTTGTGAGTCGGGTCTATAGGACTGGATGTGCAAGAGGGTGAGCAGTTAGGGGGAGGAGTGTGCTGTGCATACTAATGAGTTGTAGAGTTGTGGGAATCGAGCGGAACAATAGGGCCCCTCTGTGCTCAACTTTGCACCCCTCATACACACAGACAGGGAAAGAGGCCTTTTCCCAGACCCAATCCCCCTCCCCCTTCATTTCCAGAGACAAGTCCTTCCTCTTCACCATCCTCATCATCAGCCACCCTGGCAAAGCTCCCAGAGAGCTGCTGATTATTTCTGATTCCACACTAGCATCTCCCCAGGGGCAAGCTCTGCTCCACACTTGGTTTACTCTCAATGGAGAGGCCATCCATAGATTTCTACTGAAGGATGTATAACATGCTTCTTTCTTCTTCTAAATGGGATACTAAACCAGGAAATAGACAGTAGGGTGTGGTGTCCATCTCAGTAGACCAGAGACACTAGGGATGCACTAGGGACCTTCTATCCACTTTGTGATTCGGTTAACACCAAAGAACTCTTTTTTACTGTGGGAAGTTTCCCACAAAACCTTTCTCCATTGCAAAGAGTAGCTGCCTGAAAAGACACCTGTGCCCGAAACAGTAAACTAAATTTTACCTTGTCTTCTAGGATATATGGGAACATACTGCGAAATTGATATTGATGAGTGCGAGAGTAACCCATGTGTAAATGATGGCATCTGTCGAGACATGGTCAATGGTTTCACATGCACCTGTCAGCCTGGTAAGTTTTTTGTCTGCCGTCATCTTACATCTCATCCTTTGTGTAATCACCAAATACAATACAAAGCCAATGTTTAAATGGCCCCTTAAAAGAGGAAAGACTAGGTTTGCTACTGTTTATAGCTACCACTTGTATAAAAAGATAGATCCAAAAAGCTGCCTGTCCTCTTCCCAGAACAAAGAAACTATTGTGACCCCGCTCCCCTCCTCTGTGGAATGTGGATCGGACAGCAGTCTCCCTCATCCTGCCCTGGCGGTGGTGGGGGAACCGCAGTCCCGTTAATGAGATTCTTTTCCAGGTCCGCAATTTACATCTGGGACAGACGTCCCCCCTTCAACCCCCATCTAGCTATTGAGTCGGTGGAGCTGATGCAGGAAGATTGGGGGGGTCCCAAAAGAGAAAACAATCCCACCGTCTCCACTAAACTCTAAGCCCCCACTCTCAAGTAGCCCAAGTGCCAACTGCTCATCCTCATGAGCAGGGCACATTTATTGCCTTATTTCATTTTTCATTCAGTCAGTTTATCAAGAATTCACCATATGTATTATGCTTGATTAATAGGTTAAGTTTGTATTATGTGTCAATGCAGTATATATACTGTTTACTGCACTTTGTATTCACAACTACTAATTGTCAAGGTCACAGACTTTGCATTTTTCAAGTGCATATGCAGCATGTCCTTAACAAGCCAAGACCCAACCTTGCCAGGCGTCAGTAACCCAGCCAGAGACCTCTGCCCTTTAATGAAGGAACAGAGCTGCCCTCTGACCTGCGCATGGATGCCTTCACTGGACCTTCCTTCTGACCTCTCACCTCTGTGTTTGTATGTCCCAGGGTTTACTGGCACCATGTGTCAAATCGACATAGATGAATGTGCTAGCACGCCATGCCAGAATGGAGCAAAGTGCTACGACCGGCCTAATGGGTTTGAGTGTCGCTGTGCTGAAGGTAAATCTTTTGTGTTAATCTCTTAGTGACAATTAGTTAATGACCACACAATGTGTTTACAGAACTCTCCAGCATTTTTTGGTTGTGTTTTGTTTCATTGAGAGTCAGTCAAAGGAATCTATGGAATCTAGGAAAGCTTTTTATCTGGATGCCTGCTATCTAAGCTAAGCGACTTGAGGCCCCTCTTCCCTTGCCTAGCTCTCAGGATCATAGGGTCACTGAACACAGGCAGTTGTCAAAAAAAGCCCCTTGGTCATCACCCCTACATCTGTTCATCTCAACCTGACCACCTCACATGTCTTCAGATTTAATCATGTTTAAGTTAGACTAATTTAAGTTATTACGGTGTTTTTGACACTTGTTGTCTGTGTAAATGCAATGTATCAATATGCCCACATTGGCATATCCATATGCATGTTTATTTGGACCAATGGGGGTAGTTCATTGTTTCAGTGGCCAGCTGCTTGGTATTCCCTGTGTTTGTGGGCCCCTTCTGTTGAGTGAAGTGGTCCTGTTTGACGTGGTGCAGTCTATTGTTCCCTCCGCCACGGAGAACAAAAGCAGGACTGGGAGGCCTGTGTAGGGTCCTTCTTTAGTGCTTTGCCAAACTCAGCACTGCACTATACACACGCTACACAAACCAACACTTGTCTAGCTCACAGACACTGTTGTCTGGGTAACCACTTTGATTAGAGCCCAAAACTGTAGACGCTTTACAAAGAAAAAGTGGGAAACAGACAGACGAGGTTCAACTAGATAATAAAGGATTTTGAAAAGAGTGAAATTAGATGAAAGCATCCATTCAGAAAATGCATTTTAGCAATTGAAATTTACATAAAATAGTGCAAACATTGTTTTATTGAAATAAAAAACTTATGCACTTTACACACTTATTTTATAAATCAGATGAAGTAAATGTCTTAATATATCTAATCTTTATTTTTACATTGTGTTTAGGCTATGAAGGCACACTGTGTGAGAGTAACATTAACAACTGTCAGCCTGATCCTTGTCACCATGGAACATGCATCGATGGTATTGCCAGCTACACATGTAACTGTGATGCTGGTTACACTGGATATCGGTGTGAGAACCAGCTCAATGAGTGCCACAGCAACCCTTGCCAAAATGGGGGCAAGTGTGTGGACCTTGTCAACAAGTACATTTGCCAGTGCCTACATGGAACTTCTGGTATGTCACTAATCTGAATGAGCACCCCAGACCTACATCAACAACTGTAAATCTAATCATTTTATTTCTCTCTGTCAGGCACAAACTGTGAGATAAACTTTGATGATTGTGCCAGTAATCCTTGTGACTATGGAATTTGTAAAGATGGCATCAACCGTTATGACTGTGTTTGCAAACCGGGCTTTACTGGTAAATACCCAAAAATATTAATAAATTTGTGCACATTATTATAAATATTAATATGTTGATAGAGAAAATCTCTTCCACCAGGCCCTAAGTGTAATGTGGAGATAGATGAGTGTGCCTCAAGCCCCTGTAGAAATGGAGGGACATGTGTGGATGAGGAGAATGGATTTCACTGCCAGTGCCCAGAAGGGTTTAAGCCCCCCTACTGTTACTCCCAGGTGGACGAGTGTGGTAGTAGCCCCTGTGTTCATGGTACATGCAGGGATGACATCAATGGGTAAGAAACCATTACATTGTGACATTATGTAAATATGCGTGGATATTTTAAAATCTATGTTTGGTTTTGTAATTTCTCCTTCTGTCGTTCCAGTTACCGCTGTGACTGTGAACCTGGATGGGTGGGAAAGAACTGTGATCTGGATAGGAATGACTGTTTGCCTAGTCCATGTCAGAATGCTGGCACATGCATCGACCAACTCAATGGTTTCACCTGCAAATGTCGGCAAGGCTTTAGAGGTACCAACAGATCAGCGCATTTTAGCTATTAGTTATTATTCAAACGCTATACATTAGCTATATTATTAGTTATTTTAAGTGGTGCATTGTAGGAATTTGTAATGTTTTCTTTTTTTTTGACAGGTAACCTTTGCCAGTTGAACATTAATGAGTGTTCATCCAGTCCTTGCTTAAATAAGGGGACATGTGTTGATGGTGTTGCAAGTTTCACCTGCGTCTGTGAGCTCCCATACAGTGGACCCACTTGCACAGAAGTCCTTACTCCTTGCTCCCCTAACCCATGTGCCAATAATGCTCTCTGTACCCATACTCCGGATTACTTGGGCTTTCAATGTAAATGCCAGACAGGGTGGCAAGGTAAGTCAGTTAACAAAAGAATACAGTGTATTATGGAAAATTTAAAGGTTTTAATGTATATTTTTTCTCGTGTTGTTTACAGGCCATCTGTGTAACAATGATATCAACGAATGCATTAGCAATCCATGTAAGAATCGTGGGACCTGTACAAACACACTTGGGGGCTTTGTCTGTTCTTGCAGAGCGGGATTCACTGGACCCAACTGTGAAATAGACATCAATGACTGCTCTCCAAGTGAGTGACCAAAACTATCAAAGTAATAGAAATTTCTTTTTTCTTTGTCAAAAGTTATCTTTTAACACCCTTTTTATTTTTGATATATCAGATCCATGTCTGAACGGAGGTTCCTGCACGGATAGTGTAAACTCATTCCACTGTAGTTGCCTGCCTGGATTTACAGGGCCACGTTGTGCTTTAGAGATTAATGAATGCCAAAGTTCCCCTTGCAAAAATGGAGCCACATGTAAAGACTATGTTAACTCTTATACATGTACCTGTAGACCTGGCTTTACTGGCATCCACTGTGAAACTAACATCCCTGACTGCACTGAAAGGCAAGATTGCATCTTGTACTCGCTTTGCTATTCTCATTACATTACTAGATTTGGCATAGGATAAATTAAAACCCAATATACTTGTTCTGCTTTATAGTTCTTGCTTTAATGGAGGAACATGTACAGACAAAATCAACGGCTACTCCTGTACCTGCCGCTCAGGCTTTACAGGCTCCCACTGCCAGTATGAAGTGAACGAATGTGACTCCCAACCATGCCTCAATGGGGGCATCTGTCAGGATGCTCTGGAGTCATTCCGTTGCTCTTGCACTAAGGGCTACACAGGAAATCGCTGCCAGGTAAAATCCATACTTTCTTCTTTTTTGTAGAAAGATTTTGTTAATAATCCAAATTGCATATTTTTTTATTAGACACCAGTTGACTGGTGCAGACGGTCCAATCCCTGCCAAAACGGAGGGCGTTGTCGCCAAAAAGATGCTTCCTTTGTTTGTGAGTGCAGTGGTGGTTTGTCTGGACGTTACTGTGACATCCCCAGGGTCTCCTGTGAGACCGCTGCCCGCCAAAGAGGTAATTTTATATAATAGAAACATTTATGTGGTCTCCTAGTTTAAAACCTAAAATGTTTTAAATCATATTACGTTTAACTTTATTGTAACGTCTAATTTCATTGTGTTTATTCTCAGGTATCCAAACAGATGAACTCTGCCACCATGGAGGTCACTGTGTCAACACAGGGACAACTCACTATTGTAAATGTCCAGCTGACTATACTGGCAGCTATTGTGAAAGCCAAGTTGACCACTGTGAGGACAAACCTTGCCGCAATGGCGCCACTTGCAGGGGATATGTGGGAGGATACCAGTGTGATGTAAGTCCATTTCGGACAATTAAATATTGTTGTAATGTAGCATTGATTTTGTAATATTAATTAATAGGTCCATCAATGTTTCTAATATATAAAGTGATTTCTGGCATTTGTACTGAGCTCTGCGTTCTCACTGCAGTGTATGCCAGGCTATACCGGACAGAACTGTGAGCTAGAGCTCAATGAGTGCCAGTCTCATCCATGTCAGAATGGAGGCACCTGTATTGACTTGGTGGGACATTATATCTGCTCCTGTCCCCCTGGCACATTGGGTATGTGTATTAAGCAACCGTTCCAGTAAATTCAAGTCAAAAATGCAAATATTTAATAATAATCTTTCATAAAGGTGTTCTCTGTGAGATCAATGAAGATGACTGTGGTCCACCTCTGAGGCTGCGCAATGCCCCATCAAAGTGTTTGAACAATGGCACCTGTGTGGACAGAGTAGGGGGCTATCGTTGCAACTGTCCTCCTGGATTCACAGGAGAGAGATGTGAGGGGGACATAAATGAGTGTCTGTCTAATCCCTGCAGTATCTCTAACAGTCTTGACTGCATCCAACTGCCCAATGACTACCTCTGTGTCTGCAAGCCAGGGTTCACAGGTAACGGGAAAAAACTAATGGCTTTTCATTTTCATTACACATACACATAGCTGTGCTGGCAAATTAAATATATGTTGCTGTCTGTAGGTCGGAGATGTCAGAACAGGTTCAGCGTGTGTGAATCCCATCCATGTCAAAATGGAGGGGCCTGTTCTTTATCAAGCAACTCTGCATTAGGATACACCTGCACCTGTCAACTTGTAAGTGGACCTTTACAATGAATGGTATATTAATCTTGTGTTACAGCTTCTGTATGTTTTTGTCTATTTTCTAAGAGCATTGTGTTATAATGTATTGTGCAGGGTTATTCTGGCCCTAATTGTGAGAGAAGCATGTCTTGTCGAGAGCTGTCCTGCTACAATGGAGGAAGCTGTGCAGTTACTATACGTGGAGCACGTTGCACATGTTTGCCAGGTTATGGTGGACCCCAATGTCAGCATCGTAGTAATGAAGGGTGCTCATCTCAGCCCTGCCAAAATGAAGGACTATGCACTGAAGAGACCAGCTTTCCATATTTTCAGTGTCAGTGTAGAAGTGGGTTCAGAGGAAAGCGCTGTGAGCAGATCAGCCCACCTGGTGAGCCTCCTGTACCTTCATGCCCTCTGGCAGACTGTCACAGTAAAGCCAATGATGGTGTTTGTGACAAAGAATGCAATTCCCATGCCTGCGAGTGGGATGGAGGGGACTGCTCCTTAAAAGTGAATCCCTGGGCTCGTTGTGCAGACCCTCGGTGTTGGCGTCTCTTTAACAACAGCCAATGCGATCAATTTTGCAACAATCCTGAGTGCCTTTATGACAACTTTGACTGCAGAAAGGAAAAAGTTTGCAAGTAAGTTCAACATTAATAAAATAAATAGTTGTTTTTTTATTGAGACCCGTAAGAAATGTCTGACCCTTTTGTTTCATTTTGTTTCATCCAGCCCTTTATATGAGTCATATTGTATTGCCCACTATGCTGATGGAAAGTGTGACCAAGGCTGCAATATGGAGGAGTGTGGCTGGGATGGCATGGACTGTGCACAGTCAGTCCCAGAAGAACTTGCTGATGGTGTCCTGGTTTTGGTTGTCCTCCTACCACCTGAGCAGCTGCTGCGCACACAAACAGCATTCTTGCAGAAGTTGAGTGCAATTCTGCACACTACACTGCGTTTCCAGCTGGACCAAAATGGAGAAGCCAAGATACGGCCATACACTCGGCCACGCACCAAGCGAGAATTAAAACCACGTGAGGAGGTTATTGGGTGAGACAGGCATCAGATATATATATATATATATATATATATATATATACATATATATATATATATATATAAAAATATATAACAGTTCTATATTTATAGCTGAATTTAAAATTGCATTACTTGTTTTCTCTCTTCCTAGTTCCATTGTCTACCTGGAAATAGACAACCGTCTGTGTTCACAGGAAATTGAGGACTGTTTCTCAGCAGACAATGCTGCAGAATACTTAGGAGCTCTATCTGCTGTAGAAATGCTCCACTTTCCTTACCCTCTCAAAGAAGTTCGTGGTGAGTGATTATACTAGCAAAAAATACATATATTTTCTAAACTATTATCATGTTATGTTGTTATGTTCAATAATGCTATTTTCATCTTTCCTCAGTTGATAAGACTGTTGAGCCAGGCCCCATACCTGTTTGGTTCAAGTTAATGCTGGTTGGAACAGCTTCCCTTTTTCTATTGGTCATCCTTGTGGTTGGCATGTTGATCGCTCGTAGAAAGCGAGAGCATAGTACTCTTTGGTTCCCCGAGGGATTCTTCCTCAAGAAAGAACCCAGCAGCAACAAGAATCGTAGGGAGCCTGTAGGCCAGGATGCCTTAGGATTGAAGTAGGTTTTTCTTGGGAAAATATTACCACAAATGTGTTGTGATGCATTTTGATTTAGATGTTGAATGCTTCCATGTTTTAACTTATTTATTTATAAACAGACACATTCCAAAAACAGTGGAAGAGTCTCTCCTTGGCGATCATAGTGACCAATGGATGGACTCTGACTGCCCAGAGGCAAAAAGGATTAAGGTCAGCTGCATATCAACTAAATGTTAGAATCAGTAATTATACACTTGACTTATAGAGATCTTTTTGTTCAGGTTGAGGAGCCAAGTATGTTATCAGACAGTGAAGATGCAGTAGACAGCCGGCAGTGGACCCAGCACCACCTTGCAGCAGCAGACATCCGTGTTCCTCCAACCATGGCCCTAACTCCACCTCAAGGGGAATTTGAAAGTGATTGCATGGATGTTAATGTCCGAGGGCCAGGTCAGTAAATTATATTTTTAATGTTATGTTCAGTGTTATTCCCACTGTAAAATAGACAAAAATCTATCTTTATTTTAAATTCCTACTAGATGGCTTTACACCTCTGATGTTGGCATCGTTCTGCGGAGGTGGCTTAGAGGCAGAAGTGGCAGAGGAAGATGAAAACGAGGAGTGTTCAGCCAACATCATCTCTGACCTGATCTATCAGGGTGCTTCCCTTGCGGCTCAAACAGACCGCACCGGTGAAACAGCTCTCCACCTGGCTGCACGTTATGCTCGTGCTGATGCTGCTAAGAGGCTACTAGATGCTGGAGCAGATGCCAATGCTCAGGACAACACTGGACGTACTCCTCTCCATGCTGCAGTGGCTGCGGATGCACAGGGTGTCTTTCAGGTAACCACAAAACCACAGAACTATTGTCTTTGTTGATACATCAACACCTATTTTAAGACATAATTATGCTGCCATTTCATATATTATATATTTTCTATACTAGATCTTAATTCGAAACCGGGCCACAGATTTGGACTCTCGCATGTACGATGGCTCCACTGCACTAATCCTGGCTGCCAGGTTGGCAGTAGAGGGAATGGTAGAGGAACTCATCACATGCCATGCTGATGTTAATGCAGTTGATGAAATAGGTAATTATGTCTATTCCTCGACATACACAAGACTTATACTTGGTCACAGTAAATACAAATCCTAATTTTCCTTTAGGTAAATCAGGACTACATTGGGCTGCCGCAGTAAACAATGTAGATGCCACTGTGGCATTGCTGAAAAATGGTGCAAACAAAGATATGCAAGATCTCAAGGCAAGAACTCCAATTGTGTTTATAAAGATTACAGTGTGATTACCAAAAATAAAACGGATGATATTATTGTTTCTAATTAAGTCTTTTGTTTGTCTTTTCAGGAGGAGACTCCTCTGTTCCTTGCTGCGCGTGAGGGTAGCTGTGAGGCTGTGAAGGTGCTCTTGGCTCACTTTGCAAACCGGGAGATCACCGACCACATGGACAGGTTGCCCAGGGACATTGCTCAAGAGCGTATGCATCACGACATAGTGCAACTTCTTGATGAGTACAACACAGTAAGAAGTCCTCAGGGTCATGGAGGAGCTGGACACCACCTCCCCGGGGGACACACACTGTCTCCCCTTATGTGCCCTCCAAGTGCCTTTCTACCAAGTCTGAAAAACACTCCACAAGGCAAAAAGAACCGTCGACCTGGGTCAAAGGGTTCAAGTCTAGGAGGGCAACATTCTAACAGTCTAAAGGAGTCTGTCAAGGCACGCAATAAGAAGTTGACCTTAGACATGCAGAGTGCCTTACTGGAAAGCTCAGTTACCCTGTCCCCAGTTGACTCACTGGACTCTCCCCATGGGGGCACAAGCAATGCTGGCTACATTACCAACCCCACATCACCAGTGGCCATGCCATCACCAGGGATGTTCCATTCATCCATGTCTGTTCCAAACACTCCTATGGTGCACAGCAGCATGATCGATGGAGGAGGCCCCTTTGCTGTGTCTTTGGCACAGCTCAATGACCTGGGGCCTGGGGGAATGTCCTTGCAGGGACGGGTCTCCATGGCTTCTGATGTTAACCATGGCTTTGTGCTGAGTTCAGGTCAGATGGGCATCAACATGGGCTTGGTTAGCCCAGTGAGTGTCCCCTTCGACTGGCACAGTCGGATGCCTCCATCTTCACAGTGTGGCCAGCAGATTGTGAATCTGGTGCAGAGCAGTCAGGCGGGCTTGCACCCACAGAGCCCTGCCATGCAGCAGCAAAACATGATGATGCACCAGCAGCAGATGTACCGCAACGCCATGCTGCAGCCCACACCAGTTACCTCAACACCAACCATTAGTCCAGTCAAGCTGCCCTCTATTGCAGAGCAACAGCAGCTGATCAGTTTGACCACCTCGACGCCCCCAACACCCCAGACCTCACAGCCCACACCCTCCTACTTCCAACAACAAGTGCAGCAGATCCCTCAGCAACCCTCCCAGCAGCAGTCTTCGTCTCAGCCTGTACAGACGTCCACACCAGTTACCCAGGCCCCCCAGCCGCTGCCTCCCCAGGGCCTGCCCACACAAGCCAGTGCAAGCACCGCAGGGACAGAGGATTATCCTACCCCTCCCTCTCAGCATAGCTACTCCTCTACACTGGATGCAACACCCAAGCATTACCTCCGTTTGCCCAGTGAGCACCCTTATCTGACTCCCTCCCCTGAGTCTCCTGAGCCCTGGTCCAGCCCCTCCCCACAGTGTGTCTCTGATTGGTCAGATTCTACCCCGAGTCCGGCAGTTGCTGGTACTGCCCAAACCCAAATTCCCCAAATCCCAGAGGCCAATGGTAAAATGCAGGTGTTTGCGTGAAGATCCCACAGCTCCAGTATAAAAAGGACCTTGGGGTAACATTTAGGACTGGCTATTGGCCTGTCTGTGTTTATATGTGTCAGCCTGTTTCCAAGATTTTCATTGGATTTGGATTGACTGTATTGTGAGGACTGTCTGCTTGTGATTATTGCAGAGAAAAAAAGAAAAGGGAAATGTGTGTTGTCTGGTAAACTAACAGACAATTTAATGAAGTAATTCTGTCACAGATGGACTTGTTTTTTATTATTAAAAATATATGAAGAAACCCAAGTCTTTTATTTCAAAGACTTAGGAATGTTTTTCCGGAAACTAACATTTAAAAGTAGACAGAGAAAAAGTAAAGTGTTGAAGGGAATTCATTTATTTTTATTTATTGTTTTTTTTTATCTGTGCTTTTTAGGTGGAATACTATCTTTATGTCCTGACACCTTTTAAATAATCGTACCATTTTTACTGACTGACTACATTTTTGATACAGCAAAAATGTGATGTACAAGGAGTTTAACCTTAACTTTAATTTACCTAACCTTTACTTAGGCCCGTTAAGTGAAAGAAGATTTTCCACCTAAAAATATTTATTTAGGCCAACAAACCTGGAAAAAATATTAACTGGGTTCTAGAAAATATATAAAAAGTAGCAGAGCATTAGTGATACTTTCTGAGTTAATTGAACTGTGGTAATCAATTACTTTCCATATGAGTATTATGAACAAGAATGTACATCAGTGACTCTAAAGCACTTCAAGTGACCAGCCATTAGGGTATGTGTGGGTCCAACCAGAATACTACAATGCATATTTATCATAAAAGGGCGGCACAAAAGCTACCATAATATTGACGTTTTATAAAAATTAAACAATAAAATGTGTAATTTAAATGTAGCATTTCACTGAGAGGTTCCTAATCTAGTCTACTGCCAGTCCTGATCATATCTGTCATTAGACATGTAATTCATTCACTTAGCATGGTTTTGTTTGTAAAATCAGCTTGTCACTGCCTTTTTTGTTTATGTTTTCATTTTTATTTTTTTTTACTCTGTATATATATATATGTGGAATCTGTGGATACATTTAACATGCTTCAGATGTACTAAGCTATACTTATCGGCTGCTATTTTATATCAATCTTCCTCGTCTAATGATTGAGTCTGTCACATGGAATCAAATTTTGGGGCCCGCCCCATGTTCTAGTATGGACGATAACTAACATTCCTGAATACCTATAGCAGTTGAGGTGGTCATCTCTGGTGGTGTGGTTGATGATGGCCAGTGCAGAACTGCTGATGCCCTGTCACTCCTCAGGGAGGTGTTTTACGGCATGCAGTGGGACAGTTCCCCTGCATCTACAGCAGCTTGCAGTCCAGGCCATGAAGTTTCCTCTCAAACAGATATTTCATAGAGAGTGAAGGAAACAACACTGCTATGTAGTGCTGCATCCTTTGCCTTTAAAGTGAAGTTTGGGATGAAACTTCCACTATCACAACATAAGACTGTGGGCATTTCAACTTAAAGTCATTAATATTCGTAGAATTCTGAACAAAAAGGACACTGACTTATCACAAACTTTAGTTGTGCCATAGACTGAGCTAATCTTTCATTTGTTATTCTATACCTGCACTAAATAGAAACTGTTATTGTTTTGTCAGGCCTGGGAAACACAATATGTTGTTCACATTTCAATTCAAACTGTACTCTCTGTGTTGTTTATTGATTGCTTATAGTCTGTGTGTTTGTACATTTCAACATCCCACTTCTGTTGTAAATATGATTGTTCTGAGTAGTTATTTGCTGAGGTCTTATGTTTCTAAAATGAGTCTGTACTAATAAGGACAAAAATAAAATGTACTTCTTCTAGCATTATTTGACACTGAGGCTCTGACTGATACTTTGTTTTTGTTTTTTTTAGAGTTATGTTCTTCCATTTAATTCCCATACTATTATATTGTCAAAATGTAGCACAGAAACATCATACATGGAATCCTTTCTCTGGTCCTTTCCACAGTCAAGAGTTGTAAAATACATTGCATATAATAAAAACAAACGTAGGGAACTACACTTTGTGTCCTTGTGTTTAATCACTGACCATATCAGAGGGGTTGGGATTTTGGATTGAAAACCATAGGCACACCCATTGTTGACTAGGACAATCTGATAATGCTTCTTAGGTTAGTTTATAGCTACAAAGGTGAATGCAAGGTTCAAGTGACTAGTTGCCTACTCACTTCTGCTACTCACTTATAGTATAACCTTCCATATGTGACTGGGAAGAGCATCACAAAACGGACAAAAATGGTGAGTTTATTTAAGCACACAGCTAGTGGAAATCATTTGCTAATAATATCAGGTTTAGACTTGTAATTTCTTCCTTTTGCTTGGTTTGACAGACCTTTCTAGCTTTTATGCTGCTGATCCCAGTGGCTATCTGCTCCCCAGTGTTTATCCCTGTTGACTGCAGTGATTTGTACAACATAGGTTTTGGACACAGTGGAATATATAGCATCTACCCTGCAGGACCGGTCTCCCCTGTCCAGGTTTACTGTGATATGGACAATGAAATAGTCGGTGCAAAATGGACCGTATGTACTTTACTCAGCCATCATGATCACCATAGTCAGTATAGAAAAAGTATTTGTTTAACAGAAATGTCTTTTAGGTCATTCAAAGAAGGAAAGATGGCACGGTTAACTTTTACAGGGGATGGGACCAGTATAAAGCTGGCTTTGGACAAGCATCTGGAGAATACTGGTTAGGTAGAGTACGTTTGACTCTCTACAGTATGCATAACTGCTTAGTACAAAGTTAAATGTTATTTTCATTCTGCATCCTTTAAGGTCTGGAGATTATTCATATTCTCAGTATGAGAAAGAACTATGAACTGAGGGTGGAAATGGAAGATTTCACTGGAGCAAAGGTTTTTGTTCATTACACGTCCTTCTCTGTTGGTCCAGAGGAGGAGGGATACAAGCTCAGTTTTAGTGGCTTCACTGATGGTGGAGCCGGTGAGTTTGTGCCATTCACACACAGACTACAATATTAGCTGCACAACAATTATAATCTATTCTCTTTATTTTCAGGAAATTCACTGAGCGAACATAACGGTCAGAAGTTTTCCACATTTGACAAGGATCAAGATACTCATGCTTCGAACTGTGCTAAGACCTATTTGGGAGGATGGTGGTATGGAGAATGCCACAGTGTCAATCCTAATGGGATTTATCTATGGGGCAGTTCAACCTATGGGATTGGAATCAATTGGGTGTCCTGGAAAGGATATGAGTATTCTTTAAAATCCATTGCAATGAAGATTAGACCCAGTAAAGAATGATGAAACACAAAGTATTTATCTTTCCCTTCGCCTGTTTGTATCTGTTTTTTAGATAAACCAGCTAGGCCTTCTATACTGTTGTAGTTATTAGATGGACACAGATTGATTATTGAAATGATCTTTAAAGGCTTTATAGTAATGTCTAAAGCGTACATTAGATGGCTTTGTTGTCTGCCTTCTACATTAGAACTTTGAAAAAAAAAGTGGATTACTATTATGTTCGGATTCTCCATGTGTACTAAAATCGTATTATTATTACTGTTGAATCTCAGAACTGATTAAGTATCTTAGAATTAGAGACAAAACGTCTTCACCTTGAAAACTGAGTCCAGATGCCTTTTTTCTAAACTTTTCGTCATATTAAAAGGTTAAACAGGCCACTATGCTTTTTCAAGTCGATTGTTTTTACACTTCCTGTTTGTGGCCACTGGAGGGCGTTGCGGATTTCACCAAAACGTGATTCTTAACCCTGTAGCTGGTAGTTAATAAATACCTATGAAAATACTAACTAAACAAAAATTCAACGTTTAGATTATTTATTGCATAGGCCTAGCTATAGTTCGCTGGTGACTTGTGTTCTCCTGTTTTTGTAGGCCTACATAAAGAGTCCAACATGTAAATGCTAGGATAAGAAAGCTGCTTAGACTAAAAATTCTCTGTTTAAATCATTGATTGTATATAATTTAATAAATATGGTTTAAATCATACAGTTATTATTATTATGCAGGATTATTGATTAAACGGCGCCCCCTGCAGGCACAGCTCTCGGTAAGTCGCAGGTCTGGGTATAACAGTCGTAATTCTTTTTTTAACACATTTATTCACAAAAAAAGCAATCTTTGTAGTAATAAGTGTACAATGTCTCTTTGTTGCTGTCAGTTAATAAACTTTCTCAACCCAAACTTATTCACCATGTCTCAAATAAACAACTTATATAATGCTTGATCTGCATGTTCCTCGTTGTTTCTCATGTGAGTATTTTACATATAGATATATCAGACTGAAACCAAAGCACTGATTATTAAAGACTAGGACTAAACGCTTACACTTAACGGAGGGAGGCTTGAATTTCTCACGTGTCATGAGACATGTATCCGATGACATTTGTGTTACAAAAGACAGATCATATAACTTCTCTGTCTCTCTTCTGTCCCTGAAGAGAGCAATATTAACAAGAATAACACTATTATGTATAACACTCATTATGTCTGGGCTAAATCTTGCTAGAGTGGTCCTATAGTGAACATTTTGTACAGTGTATAGTATTGCATGGGAACTAGGATTTTCCCCATTCTGTGTAAACCTGAACCTCCCTTTACAAACTGTTTGCAGCTTTGTTGTCAGAATGTATTGTGACAAACCTGCAGATGAATGGGATGGGCAACTGATTATAAGACATGTATAAATATGTTTATATGTATATTTTAATGGCTGTATAAAAGTTTTGTTGTGTAAGACACACAAAAACAGGGGGAAAATACCATACTAAGATGACAAAGCAAATCTCGTAATGACACAATATTTAGTGATCGTGCAGTTCCCATTATGGGTTATGATCAAGACTCACTCAAGTATTCTCCTGGCTTTTCTTTTTCTTCAAGTCTGTGAAATGCTATTGTTATGTCTGGGTTACATGTTTAGGGTGTGGCCATTCAAAAGTAAATAAAAAAATAAATAGCCACTTGGGCTCCCACTTCAGATTTAGTAGAGGCATTGAATCAACATTCATGATGTGAGTATAGACTTCTCAGATCCTCTGCAAAAGGATTGCATACATATCGTACTTGTTTATGTTGCTGTGGGTTTGGCTGGAAATGTTTGATAATACAACATGGTACATGTATTCTAGGATTTACCTGGCAGGACTTGTTGGCTTTTTGCTGATCCTTAAAGCTGATGCTAAAGTGGGGTTGGTCCATTTGCCTTAAATCATCTACCACTCATTATTTAAGATTAAAATAGCAACATCATTTTAAAATGTATTGTGCCTCCAATTCACAGAAGTTCTCCAGAATTATCTTTCTAATGAAACCCCGGAATGCCTTCTGTTTGAACTTGTTTGTCAAACTGACAACTATGAGGTGAGTGTGTGAGATCGATGAGACACTTTACCACAGTTCATGTGCAAATAACTCAATACTATATACACTGCTTTGTCAGGTCCGGCACTCTGACTCTGTCAAGTGGGTGTCAACTTCTTTCACATCTACATCTATTTTGTGGTGGGTAGTAGCACCTGCGTTTTGGCGTTTGAAAATTACCTAGATGGTGAGTCAATTCTATGCTTTTATACAGTCTATTGTTTTATATTTTATATTAATCAGGCAATGTCTCTTCTTTGGCTGCTGCAGTTATAAAGCACATTGTTTCACCTGTAACTCAAGTGTCCTAAAGCCTTTTGTCTGTTTTGTCTGTTCTATTGTTTACTCTTAGATAATAATATTCCTATGAAGACAGCTCTTGTCATTGTAAAAATTCCACCTGAGGATCCTCCACAGCAACCAAGTTCATTTTTTTCTTGGAGGCCTAAGATGCCTAAGTTTCTGAGTGAATACACCATGAGTTTTTTGCTGCCAGCTGACTGTCAGGCTAACCCCCCTCAACCATCTAACCCAAAGGTAATCTGCCAAACATATTGTGATTGTCCTAATAGACTGTATTATTAGTGTTTTATCAAACCTTCATCAATCTTGCAGGTAAAAATTGAGGAAATTCCAGACATGTATGTCTTTGTCAAATCATACAATGGTTGGGGGAAAGATGACCCAGCTCAGGCTAAACACTTGCTTGATCGTCTTAATATGACAAACTATGAGACATTCCATTACGCTGTTGGATTCAACAGGTGAACCTCAACTCAATTAATATCACACATTTTTCCTGACCAGAAATGTCTATTATTTTTTTGCTACTGTTGAAGAAATTTCTTATTTGGGTGTCAAAATGTGTGTCTGCAGTCCAATGAGCTCTAACCCACATTCGGAAGTTTGGGTTGTTGCTGATGGCCAACCACAGTGTCCAAGAAAGTGAAGAAATCTCTGAGGCCATGTACGGTTAAAAAGTACATAATGCACAGTAAATACATATTATAGTCAACTAGTAATTTAGTAAGCACTGTATACAAAAATCACCAACTTCTACTGCTTTAAGTTACAAATACATGTATTTGACAAAGCAACATTTTTCAGTGAGTATGCTAAACTCACTCTGATTGTTGCTATGGGTGTGATTGCTAACTTCAATCAAATCTTTGTTTGCAGTGAAGTCTGTACTCTGAAGTTTACTTTGTAAGTGTACAAACAAGTCTGTTTTACTTTTACATGTCAGTCACCAAAGGGGATACTGAACATAATTACACAACTACAATAATATTCAAATTAAATCTAAGCCCTACCCAAACATAATTATAATCATAAGAATTTACAAGCCATGCCCTTTGACCCCTCAGATTTTATAGCATTAAAGGCATATTACGCAGTTTTTCCAAGCGGATCTTTGCAAAGAAAGCTAGGACCATTAAATTTGCTCTTTTTAGAGGTCATCGGTAAATATAACGTTTTTGATTGAACTCTAGCTACCTGATGAAAAGTTTTATTTAATTTTATTATTGTTTTAATAAAAGGATAATTGTGATTTTTTTTTTCAAACTTATTTTACATTGCAGCATATTATGACGATAACATCTATATATTGCACACAAATAGTGTGCCTATTTTTTTTTTAGCAAAATAATCAATATAGTTTTCAGGTCACAAGATGTAACAATTTACACGTGAACTTATCTAGTCTTCCTTTAGCATTAGGACGCTTAGCTTGGCAGTTTATCATTTATTATCGAGATATAATATAAACTGTCAATGTAATTTATTATTATTTATTATTATTATATTATTTTCCACAAGTGGAAATCTCTTCTCTTCTATAGAGTCTTATCTTATCAGCTGTGCACCAGGATGCCAATTACATTCAGTCTCATTCTGACTTTTAGACACTCTCCTGTAGGCCGTTCTGCTGGATGACTGGGTAGGAGTGCCAGTCAGGAGAGGTTTTATGAGCCCCAGCAATGGAGCGAAGTCCACCTGTGGTGCCTCATACAATAAGCATCAGTTCACCTGGGCTGTTCGGCCTTCTGGTTGGCCTCTGCACAGTATGGTCTCCTTGTCTCAGGCAACAATGAGGACTAAACCAAACTGACTGTGGAGCTCCAGCCAGAATGGACCCACCCGGATATTACTCACTGCAGAACCAAACTCATGCCGAACAATATAACAACCCAGAAGAGGTACAAACATCGCCAACATGTGAGTATTTCCTAAATCGTGACACGTGTTGCTGTGGGTATTGGCAGTGCATGTTTTGTTGTCTTTGTCATTTAAAGGCTTTGTGAACATTATAATGTTAGTTAAATGTTTAGTTTAATGAATATCAACCTAGTTAAAAGGGGTTTGGAGGTACTTCAGAAAGTCTGTCTTCACTGGAGTGATCTTTGTCAATTATGTAAGGATCATATCTATCATTACTGTTACATCAATCATTTGTGATAAGGCCGTGTCTGTAACAGAGCGATGGTCCTGTGTGACCTCACAGTGTGTGCATGTCAGCATGACTTGACCCGACACATAAATAAGACTCAACACTAAACCTTATTTTAAGTCTTTTTTTATTTGTTTTTGAAGTTTGTGTTTTTTGTGAGTCTAGCATTTTGTGATTCTGCTGCTGTAAAACTATTTCCCACAAGTCAGGGACAATAAAAACTCTTGGTTTCAAAAATATTTTGGTTTCTGTCCCTAGCCCCAAAGACAAAATTTGACACCCAACCAGAATCCCAAGAAAGCTGCCCAGTTTGTGGAGACAGAGTGTCAGGATACCACTATGGACTCCTTACGTGTGAGAGCTGCAAGGTAACCCCACTGTAGGCCACTTTTTAAATCTTAAAGGTGGCCACTTTATTTCTCTTACTCTCTCTGCAGGGCTTTTTTAAACGCTCCGTGCAAAACAACAAACACTACACCTGTGCAGAACAACAGAGCTGTCCCATGAACCTCACTCAAAGAAAGCGCTGTCCTTACTGCCGTTTCCAGAAATGTTTAGCCGTAGGCATGAAGAAAGAAGGTACGCCGCTTACACAGAAACACACAACACTGTCTTTAGGCATGTATTTTTGTTCTATTGCAACATTGTCCTGCTCCACTAACATGCACAGCATTTTTTTCCTTATTAGGCGCCTAGTACTTACTCAGTACTACTCATAAAAACTCATAAAACACAGTTGTATTGACCTATATTGACTCACTTTAACACAGTTTTCTCAAAGTGGAATGCATTCAAAAGTTATCAAAAGGAAACTCATTCAGTGATGGAGTCAGTATTGTTTTCTTCTGTGTTAACAGCTGTGCGAGTAGATCGTATGAGAGGTGGAAGAAATAGGTTTGGCCCTCTTTACCGACGGGACAGACAGATGAAACAGCAAACAGCCTTTCAACAGACCAATACTGCACCCTATAGGATTAAAATGGAAACTACTATACCACACCAACCCTTATCTACAGACGGCCCTCACCCAATAAGCCCTAACTTTAATGCTGCAGTGTCTTCCAGTACCTTCCACCAGTGTCACATGTACCACTCGAGTATAACGCATTCAGGTATGTCCACTCATTGGGACTGTATTAGGAATGCAGACAGAGGGCTCACTCCCCCACTTCTGCCCTACACTGGACTGCTACCCCAGGCCTTCACAGAATACCCCCAGGAAAAGTTTCAAATGTCTTTTGGCTGCAGCTCAGCTTACACAAACTACCCACTGCACACAACTGCCAGTGAGTCTTTTACCTCGAGAGGAACATCAGGGTCATCTGGAAATCCAGGCGTAAATTCCTCTCTGAACCTTCCTGCCAGCCCAAATTTAGGCCCTTTCTCTGCAACTCTCTCAGCTAACTTTCTAAACGCACTCCTAGAATCAGAGCAAGATGAGAGCCAGTTATGTGCAAAGGTCCTGGCCAGTTTGCAGAGAGAACAAGCCAATCGAGGCAAGCACGACCGTTTAAACACATTCAGCATTATGTGTAAAATGGCTGACCAGACACTGTTTGGACTTGTAGAGTGGGCCCGGAACAGTGCACTTTTCAAGGAGCTCAAGGTAAAGAATCAAGTGTATCACGTGTCATCTTTTTGACTTTTTTTTAACTTTAGGTATAAGAGTCTTTATTGCAAGTCTGGCTCAAAGCTGAGTAACACATTACCTGCCACAGGTTGAAGATCAAATGGTGCTGCTGCAGAACTGTTGGAGTGAGCTGCTGGTCTTGGACCACCTCTGCAGACAAGTGACCTACGGCAAAGACGGCTGTATTTATCTGATCACAGGACAACAGGTAGTAAAGTATATTCTTATGCACATTTTATGTTCATTATGCTCCTAATCCAATATTTTATGTCATTCAAGCGCAGATTGAAGTCTCGACTATTATTTCCCAGGCTGGAGTGACACTGAGTAGCCTAGTGTCAAGAACACAGGACCTGGTAGCCAAGTTAAAAGCACTACAGTTTGACCGAAAAGAGTTTGTTTGCCTGAAGTACCTTGTACTGTTTAATCCAGGTAAGTTATTATTAATATTAGAAACAATATTGTATGTAGCCTACTGTAGGCCTATGTGTTAATATCCAATCTTTCCTCTGCTTTAGATGTTAAGTCTGTTCAAAATCGCAGACAAGTGGAGCAGACTCAAGAGCGGGTTAACAGAGCACTGATGGAGCACACTCGACAGACCCACCCAGGACACTCAGACAAGTTTGGCCAGCTGCTGCTCAGACTTCCCGAAGTGCGCAGCATCAGTTTACAAGTTGAGGAGTATTTGTACCAGCGCCATCTTCTGGGAGATCTTCCCTGTAACTCACTGCTCACTGAGATGCTGCATACCAAGCACAGCTGAAAATGCACCGTCATATTTTAAATTTGTGTTAAAAGTTGTAAACTTCTTTTTTACGTCTCCAATTTTCATTTCACAAATACTTTTGTGGGTTGGAAAGAAAGAAAAAAAAATGTAATGCCAAATTTACAAGAGCAGTATTACATCAGCAGAGGTTTCTGACAGAAGTAGCCCACTATGTTTTGACATACGGTGAGAAGTACGGCCTCTTATTAAAAAAAATCTAATAACACTCTGTTTTTGTGAACTCAGTAGAGATAGACACAACATGGCATGAGAATCAATGGAGAAATCAACACATAAAAAAAGATGAGATGATTTAAAAGTAATTTTATTTATCTGTTCCAGTTATCAACATTTAATTTATGAAATGAACATACATAATTGTGCAGGCACAATTGGAAAACAAAAGAAAATGGTATACAAGAATGGAATGACACATGAAATGACTGACAACATAAGACCATAACCAAAAATGACAAATGCAGAATTAGAAACTAAACATCAAATGCAGCTTAGGCAAACTAAATAAATATAAATACCTCTGTGTGACACCGGAACTTCAAGAGGAAAATTGCACAGAATCAAAATATAGTGTTCCACTACCACAAACTACCTTTTTTCACAAATACATAAATAATAATAAAAAAAAAAACATCCAGTAATTGTATATCCACTCGTCATTAGATATTTTTTTTTATAAATGCTACTCTGGATAAACTTTTCACATCTTTATTAGAGTCTTAATTGAATGGATTAATTGTAGGCAGTCAGTGTTTTGAGTAAAGATGTAGTGCTTAAAACTGCAAATGAAGATAAGTGACAACATTTTTCCTTTGATTCTGTGGCAATATGGCACTGACCACCATCCGCTGCAGAGTCTTGTCGAGCCAATTAGTGTGGACATATTGCTCCAAAGAGAGGATAAAATTACATTAGGTGCGCCTGGAGAGTATAGGCAGAAAAGGACTTGCTGCAGTCCAAAAGGAACCCTTCTAGAAACCTACTGTTTATATGCTTGAACACACAAACAGGGAAGAGTACTAGGAATCATATTTCTAATGACCAAAAGGATTTATTTATCCCTAAACAAAAAGGTTTCAGCAATTTTCTTTCAACAATCATTCTTATTCATTCATTCTCAAATACGCCTCACTAATGCATTATGCAGCAGGCTAGCTTACAAAGTTAAACGTAATTTACAAATCATTGTTAAAAAAAATTGGCATTCAGTTACTAATAAATCAACATTGATTATCATATTCACATAGAGCTGTACGATCAACATAATTAAGCCCTCCTTCATGTTTTTAGATCAGGATTACATTTCACTGTAACCACATTGTTGAACAGGAAGTAACATGTCATTCTTCTCCCAGCTTTGAATGCAAATTGCCCAGCAAAATGTGTCAAAAATAGTATAAAACATAAACATCTACAACGGCTGCTGAAGAAGAGGTGAAGCTGAATGGAGTGCACGGGCAGTTTCCGAGTGTTGATGTCCACTGATCAGAACAGTAGCGAACACCAGTGCAACCCAAAGAACACCACAAACTATTTTTCCTCTGGTCTTTACAAACCAGAATTCTCCGGGAGAGAAAAGAATGGTTACCGTGTACCCTACATTCATGTTTTTTTTTTGTTTTCAGCTGATATATATATCAGCTATGAGCCCTAGAATAAGCAAATGCAGCAAAAGGAAAAGCCAGCAGCGTACTAAGAGGAGAGCATACCAGACCAGCCCTGAATACTTTGTGGGCAAAGGCAGTATGGTAGTTTCCTCTTAGTCTTAACTAAGTCACATAAATGACTTGAGGGCAGGATCAGGATATGCATAAAGTGGTTAAAAGGGCAAAAACTTCAATCAGACAAAATCCATCATTTTAATTTTACAATCAATAAAGCTCTTGAGAGTGAAACTTTTATGACTACAACTAAATGCTTGGCCATTTTTCTTGGCATCTTTATGAATTTATTGTTCTTACAATGACTGCTGTTTTAAAAGTATTAAGCAGTCAGTAGCTTCTTTAACTGGGTACCGCAGAGGAAGAGCCATACTGGCCGTAAGACAAAAAGTCACTGGGACACGGGTTCCTGAATATCATCATCTCAGGCATCTTAGGTAGAATTTTATTTAGGGGTGCCAAGCTTCTTCGGAGTCCCTGGACGTTTTTGCCAAAAGTGACCAGGTATGGTAAAGGCATCAACACTCATGGACATGGTTTTGGACGGTATGACAGTGAATTGCTTGCGATCAGAGCTGTACTTGTAAATAGATTCCACCATTTCAGGAGTAATGGTCCGAGGCCCAATGCCAGTGAGTCGCTCCATCTCTTCAGTTTCAAGGTTCATGGTATAAATCGCTCGAAACTGGCAGCTGGAATCTCTGAAGAGGATAAGAAAGTGGTTGGCTGTGCTCTTTTCCATTTCCTACAGAGGAAACACAAAAGGTTAATACAGTTATTACTCAAAAACAGAACATTTTCCAGGCTTATTGAGGTCTCCCTTTGTTGTGACTCTGACACAGCAGCATGGCTTACCTCTACAATCTTGTTTTTTTGCGGTTCATTGACCTTGCCAGCCAGGCAGCAACGAGTGACAGCATTATGGATGATGAACTTGTTGGACTTAAAGCTAGGCTCCTTGTACAGCTTTGGTCCTGGGAAACAAAATTGTATATAATGAATAAAATAATACAATGTGCTGCAGATCAAACCTGAAATGTATCACTGACCTGTGTATTCTGGGATTGAAGCAGGTGATGAAATAGTAGAGCCATTCTCCCAGTCTCTCTCTCCATTCTGGGTGCTCCTTCGCCCCGGAGACATTAGCCGCGATGGTGAGTGTGAACGGCTAAAGAGATGCAGAGAGGTATTTAGGATCTATTTCTTAAAACATCTTTATGTTACAAAGTTTCTATGACCCTATATATATATATACATCTCACAAAACACAAAAAGTGTCCTTAGTCTAGGAGAAAGAATAAGGTGCCAACAGAAATATTTGCAACAGAGATGGTCTTAATCAGGGTTTTGGTATTTATTACTTTGTAAAGTTGTAAGAAAGCTACAATAGAAATGTATAATTTATCTAACTGTCTTGCATCCAGTGACTGTAAAATGTGCAAGATAAATATGAAAGATTTGTTCAGGTTGCCCCCGTTTGGCCAGAAGTTTGGGGCTAGTTTTGCACCTCTCAGACAATATATATATATAAAAAAAAAAGACCCCACTTTGTCTATTGGACAGAAAGTCTATGGTTAAGATGAATGTGCTTGACTCTTATGTATATTACAAATGGTCCCTTTGTTAATTTTAATCCCTTGAGCTGTGCTGGGCTTTATTTGTTTGTTCACTTGTTTTTTTTATGTTCTAGGTTTTTTGAGTTCAAGTGAAAATATTACAAAAAATAAAGAAAGATCCATTTCAAAGGTTCTTTTAAGTTACCTGGGAGACTTTCTAATAGTAAGTCCTCCATGGTCGTTTGCCATGGATGACAAGTTCACGCTGGAGTGAGAGTAGACCTTGTTTAATTTGGTGCCTAGCAAACAAAGAAGAGAATATTAAGAAAACAAGTATTGAAAGAATAAAATGAGGATGTTATGAACGCTTAAACTATTTACCAATCAAACCCTTAGCAGGGCTGTTAGAGAGGACCGAGTCGTCTCTGAAGACAGTTTTGGGTCTCTGCTTCTTGACACCGCGAACTGTGGTAGGTTTCTGCCTCAGCACCTTGTCCAGGTCCTCCATAATTTTCAGCTGGTGTCTCCTTTCATACTCCTGTCTTGTGAAGTCTCCTCTGCGCTGAGGAGTGCCCTCTGGTGGCGGAGTGCTTGATGCAGGGGGTGTACCTGGGGTCTGGACACGGTCATCACCTTTGTTTCCCCATCCCTCAATGATCATCCACTGTGGCTTTCTAAATATAAAAAGAGTACCAAAAATAAAATAAGTATTGCGATGTAATGATGAGAAAATTAACAAGACAATATAAAAAAAAAATGTGACCAAGTTTTTTTTACTCTCTTTACTATACATTTTTATTTTATTTCAGATTATTAAAAGTAAATTTTACTTTTCTGACTCTTTTTCCTTTTCCTGCCTGCGTTGTTTTATCTCTTCAGCCCTTTTCTGCTGTTTCTCAAGCAGTGCTGCTCTTCGTTGTGCCATCTCAGCTTCTGTTCGGTCTTTATCATCCTAAAAGGAGGACGAAAAAAAAATAGAAATAAACTAAATTTTATAAAAACATTAAAAAGAGCACTTATGCTGCATAATAATGTTAGCAACTACGTACCTTGAAAAAGAATCCAACCCCTTCTCTAACTTCCGACTCTGCATGTTCACTCATTGAATCAGACAAAGCATCGGCTACTTGGCTATCCTCCTCTCCATCTCCTCTCAGGGCAGACAGTGGGATCTCTATTAGGCTTCCACGTTTTCCATTCAATCCTGCTGCCGGAGCATCACTGTCAAAGGAGCACTCTGACGGAGCCCCTGAGCTGAAGCCACCGCCAGTTAGTCTGTCTTTTTTAGGCAAAGAATGAGAAGGCCCAAGCTCAAGCTCCATACTAAATATACTCTGATCGTCTGTTGAACCTACTTCAGACAGAGCATCATCTGGTCCAGGATGGGGTGCAGAAATAGGAGTTGGTGTTAGTGCAGGAGTAGGCACTGGCGTTGGTCCAGATGAGCGCAGCTCATCTAGGTTGTCAGAGTCACCAATAGAAAATGTGGAGGAAGTCTGGACCTGAGATTGCCGTGGGTTGACACGACGAAGATGGGGAATGCGGTCAACATTTTGAGGTGGCGTAAGAACCCTTGACATTATTGGGACCTTAGCATCCAACTGGCGACCGTGTTGATTGTGTTTAGGGCTTTTAGGAGGCACAGACTGAGCTCTACGTTGTAACATTTTGGGAGATTTGGGAGGGGTGGTGTGGTTTAGGATTTTACGTGATGGAGATGGCGAGGTGGCAGATGAATTCCAGTCCCGAGACTCTCTTGAGAGACGTGCAGAGGAAGGTGCTGGTGTGGAGGTCTTAGGGCTTGCTGGTATAATCCAGGATTTGTTACTTGAAGATGCAGTTTTTTTAACAAGTAGCTGGTTTTGTTGCTCCGTCAGTCGCTGCATGTCACTTTGCAAAGAGCTTAGTGCTGCTGTCAGTTTGGACACAGCATTGTTGTAGTCTCCTAAAGGTGCTACCATTTTCTCATTTGGTATTCCAGAGTTATTTTCTCCAGGGGTGCTTGGCTTTTCTTTGAACAGAGGGACTTGTTTGTTAAGTGCTTGTCCTCCTATAGCCTTTCCTGGCACTGGCAGATGTTGCTCATCTAGTTCCTCCTCCATTCTTTCCTCATAAGTTAAATGTGAAAGGTCATCCTCTGTGGATGAAGTGCTGACCTGGCTACCTTCTCCTTCACCATTCTCCTCGTGGTGCTCCTTCTTCAACTGCAAAAAGGCACTTTTACCTAGTCTTTGCCTGTGCTTTGCAAAAATGGCTTCTATGCGTTTCTTCTGCGCTTCTATTGCTTTGCGTTTTTCTTCAAGTCGAACTCCCAGTTCAGACATGTCATTATTTAGTTGTGGGCTTTTGCTTGGGCTTTCTTCAGACTTTTGTGTCTGTGAAGTCATCTGGGGAGGTGAGGGGTCATTAGACTTGGGAGAATCCATTAGTTTTTTCTTACGTTCTGCAAAGCTTGTCATTTTCACACCACTGTCAGCCACATCTTTGCTGTGGCCCTTTACTGTGTGTGCACTATTGGATGGTGTGGAGGGAGTGGACTGGACCTTAGGCAAATCTTCTGAGGCGTCAGAATCCACACTACCATCTCTTAAGACAGAGTCATCATCCCGTGAACATTCAGAGGTGTTTCTGGTGCGTTTCGGCTCTCTAGACCCCGAGGGCCGAAACATCATTCCTGAGCGTGAAGGAGCAGAACAGCTGATATTGGATAGGCTACTTTTGTATCTAGAACTAGCAGGATCATCAGGAGAGTGAAGGTAGAAGCCATCTGGAGCACCATCAGGGTGTAGACGAGGCTCCATCTTGTTCTCATCGTGAATAATTTGAAGGGCCTCTTCAATTGTGGGCAGCTCTCCCGTTTCATTGGCTGCAAGGCCATTCTCCTCTGCCACCCTAGGAATGCTCGGAGACTGGGTAACCCACGATGCTCTTTGAGGTCCATTAGGGCCCCCAGGTTTGTTGAGTAAATAGCCGAGATCTTCAGGCGAGGTGTAGGGCAACCTTGTTGTGTTTTGGCCTGGATTTAGTTGGTCTGAACTCACAGAGCGGGTTATGACTGGGTTTCCCATAACAATGTCCACATCACTGTCCAGGCCAAAGGGAATACTAAATGACACTGCTGACAAAGGCCGGCTATGTAGGAACAAGCATCAGTATCAATTAATAATAATAATAATAATGCATAAGCACAAATGTATAAATGTTGTACTCTACACTATGGTATTCGATATTAGAGCTTTACCTGAGAGGCTTCTTGTTCCACGTCTTTCCCACTCCTTCTATATGAGACATTGAGGTAGACTGAGTCAAAGAGCCTGAGTATAATGGGATACACACAAAAAATGAAAAAGCATGCAGACAACACCAGGGTGCACAGGTAAACTTAACAATGCAAAATGAAAAGAAATAAAATGATTGAAAATGCATAAAATGACACATCAAGACAACACAACAAAACACAACACAATGGAAAACAAGTTCATCGTTGATAGTGGCATAAAGTTTACTGTAGAAAACAGACAGAGACAATCAGGCCAGGACACAGTGTTAAGCATACCTGACACAGAAGATGATATAGGAAGAAAGGGCTTTTTGAAAATAGAAGGGGAGGTACTGCAAACCAAAGGAAAAAAATATCAGTCTTCATAGTTCCATTTAGAAATTACAGGGTAAAAAAAAAAACCTTCCAGATTCTTTACCTGTTAGTGTCATTTGGTTTTACTGGTGTGGAGCCATCTAAAAAGAAACATATACATTGAAGGAGATACTTTGACCAGATTTTACAAGAAACATACAAGTGATTCTTACCTATTGTGTTTAATGGTTGAACAAATTCTGGTCTCTGTACTTCAAACCAGCTAAGCAGCTCTGCTAAGAAGTTTAGCATGTTGACCTAACCAAAAAAAAATATATATCCTTTATTTTTCAAATAATTTATCAAATTAATACATTTCACAAGACAACATTATGAGTGTTTATACCTGAAGTTCTTGTGGCATGTATAACATGTCCTCCAGTGTTAAGTGACAGCAGCTCTTAAGACAGCTGTCACAAAACTCACGGATAAACTGCAGGTTGTATAAACTGTCTGCTACAGACATAGAGTCCTTCATACATACATCTAATTCAGAAACACAACAATAATTTAGTTAAATTAAAAGTGTTCCCCAAAATGTGTTTTTTATTTTTATTTCAGTTGACGATGCTTGTAGGTACCTTCAAGTCTCAACAGGCCTGGACAATAGTAATGAATAACAGCAACAATGGCACAGCCATTTGACAGGTCTTTAACTTCATTAACCACCGGGAAGATGGGCTTTTGTCTGGACTGGACTTTATCTTTCCTGTAGCGAAGCTTTGGATTAAAAACAAACAACTATGAAATGCAGCACATGTTAAAAATATGAATTAAATTACAGTTCTTTAAACAAGAACAAAAGACAGTGTGTTAAAACTGTTTAATGTTTTAATAAAAATGACAAATTGTACTGCAAAAAAGATTATAAAAACATACCATTGGAAATATGAAACATGCAATATGTACAGGATGAAGATAGGTGACCAACAAAAGGGTGCAAGAGAGTGGTCTAGTAAAAGCACAGCTAAAAGAAATTAGGTTTATTTCAAAAGCAGGAGGAAATGACAGCAAGAAAATTTGGAAAATTGTTTTCAAATAAGATCTGTTAATTATAAAACATACTGTCAAAAAAAACAATTTTAACATTTAGCCACCTCTTACCAAGGACTAGGGAAACAAGTTTTGTTATGTTGTGCGTAATCATGCATCACTAGCCACTGTCAGTAAACGTCTGCTTGTCATGGCTCACTCTGACATTTACACCGAAATGTGTAATATAACACACTCACTACAGTAATGCATTAGCATTCTCACACCGGCAAATGCATGAAAAACACACCTGACCATCAGACATTGTTGATATATTTGATGTGGGCACTGGAAGAATGAAGAGACATAGGCAAAGAGCAGAGGAAAAGGAGGAAACAACTTACAGGAACAAGTTTCCAGTACCAGCGAGTTGGACACTGTGAGAGAAAAGTCAGAAAGGACAGGAGAAATACAAACAAATGGAAAACATGGAAGTATTAAGCCTAGAGAAGAAAAACCTGACGCGAAGGGGGTATGATGACAGTGTAGCCCTAACCAGGGAAAGAAGTATGTGAAAAATAAGGATGCCCTTCTACATATTGCAGGCCATTACTAAGGCATTCTAAGACATGTAAAAAAAAAAATAAAAATAAAAATACTTGCAAGTATTGTAATGTTTTGGATCATATCAATCCAAGTGCCTATCATGATGAGTAGGAATAATACTCACAGAAGCTTCAAGAGGTTGAGCCTCTGTGAAGGCTTGAGATGTGTCATTTTGTGCTTTGTCCGTGTGTTCTTTTAGCTTCTGATTTAACTAAAATCAAAACACAATGTTAAAGTTTTTTTTTTTGTTTTTTTTTAAAAGAGTATTTTTTGCATGGTTTGTGCCTTACCCCAATAACCCACTGAAGCAGAGCATCCTCCCAACTGAATTCGCTGCCTGGTAACTCGACAGAACCACATGTCTTCGCTGCAGTAACCATCTCCATTGCCCCCACGGACATCAGAGCATCGATCACTACAAGATGGGCACTCTGCACCAACAACAGAACAAAAAGGACATTGTCATAAGTGGGTAATTCACCTCAGACAGCTTTCATTATTTACAGTTAACATAAAGCAGGTCATTTCGGATTACTCTGCTCTGGCAGCACAACATTTACTGCAGGAGAAAGGCAATTACTCACTGCTGCAGCACAACATTTACCAACAATGTCCTCCAGGAGTCGCCAGAAGCCAAAGTCAGCAAACAAGAGATTTCCAAGAAGGTTAAGGACTATCAGTACATGCGGTTGAACTTTGGAACAGGTTTAAACAATCATTAAATCATTAAAAGGGACAATTGACTTGTGATATACGCATAGTGTGTGAGGCCCCAGAGTGTCACACTTTTTCCTCCGCATGTCTTCTCTGCAGAAGAAGAGAAGAGGGGAGGGATTCCCCTCTTCTTTTAAAACACTGCTGAAAGATTAATGTGAGACACACTTAAATGATAAATGAGACTCTGTTACCAGCAACATTTGTAAGTAAACCAAAGAACGATATGAACAGAAAAATATTTATGCCTTTTGTGCTATTCAGGCGAATTTATAAAGATATTTCTGTGAGACAACGTCATTAGTCGAGCCTTCCATGCAAAAATTTAAGCCAGACAAAATTACTTTTACAAACCAACTATATACCTATAGCTACAATCTTTTGATTTTGAAAGGGAGCTTTAAAGAGTTCTTGTCTTAAGAGTCCAAAGCGCATTAAAATGCACCGACAACATTATCAGGGCAGCCTAACCAAGCACCTTAACTCCATTAACTTGTTAACTTATTCCAAGTTGGGATGAACACCATGGGAAGGCCACAGTACTTAATTAGCCTGTGCTGTTGTTTGTTCTAATCCAGTCAATGTAGATAATGTATGGCACTAAATACTGCCCCATCTTTCTACCACAAAATTTACTGTAAGTATTCATTGCAGGTACTACTAATAATTAATGTTAAAAAAATGAAAAACACACATTGATTTTCTGATTTGACTCAATTGATCTTGATCTCAAAAGCTTTAGAAGATTTGTACAAATCAGTGCCTGTTCCCCTTAACTTTAGAGGCCAAACATTCTTACTCTAACCTCTAGTGTTGCCTCAGCTGGGGACTGGTAGTACTCCAGCTGAGTGCATTAGCCCTGTCTGCACGTCTGCCCGCTCAACCCTGATGTAAAGTGCTGACCTGAGCAGACAAGCTGCTGGGCTAGTAGGCAGTGCCAGCGAAGAGTTGTCAGATAGCACTAGTCAAAGGCTCTGGACATCAGTTGAGCCCTTGCTCCATCTGCACCTCAACACTGTTACCAAGATCATGGATGCTGTCCCGCTGTGAGACATGACTAGATAATGATAATTCATTGTCTGATTAGTAAATGTAAACAACAACAAAAACTAAGCAGGATCAATCACAGCCACAGCATGTTGCACTGTGGCCGTTATGTTTAAACAATAAAAGGAAAATTAAGTTGAGTAATAATACAAGTTTAAATTAACAATCATAGGTTTTAGATATACACCAAGCCAAGTAAAAAAGTCATGATTACAAAAGTGGAAATGCAAACTGGAAACAGAACAGCAGCAGTAGGCGAAAGTGCCCAAACTCATCCTCTTTCTGTGTAGTAGTTATTACTGAGCGAGCGAGGGGGGCAAGCTCATTTCCCAAAGCCGACCCAGGAGCGCTCCCTAAGCTAAATCACAAGTCTACCTAATGAGAGGGGAAAAAGGAGCAGTTCAAGCACACAGGCCGCTGTGCCTGCCAGATCACCATAACAACCAGCCAGCTGACCCACAATGCATCTGAGCACAAGCCTGACTGCAGTGCTGCATGCTTCTGGGTTAGCACTAGCGGTGTGCTCCACGTTCACCGAGCAAACTGTACACCTTCAAAAAAGGTGACAGAAAAAAAGAACCCCCTCGACTTCCCCCAACAAAATGTTTACTACATTTTTTCTTTTGTCTCAACAATAAAAACCAACAAAGACAGCAAAGGCATCTTGTTGATCATTAGATAGGATTTTTATGATTAAAGCAAAATCAGATTATGTCAGAAATATTACTTCACCCCATCCCCCACTGCCACTGCCTTGTGCTTACAATGTGGGACAAACAGTGGGATCAGGCAGGTCTGGGGCCTATCCAAGGGATTTTAGCGAGGAAATCCTCTCATAACACATGTTTTATAAACATTGAGAACTGAAAAAGCGCTTGAGCGGTAATAAGATAGGCAAGTTACTACAAATTAATTTCAAAATTGCTAGTATCAAAAAATATATATAAAAAAAACAAAAAACACAGAATTATGTAGTAAATAAAAAGTGCATCTGTGACTCATAAGCAGAGGCTCACTTTTATAGCCTCATAAATTACTTTTTCAGTTTGGTAGCTAACCCTATTTTTCAGATCATGGCACTTACTGTGCTACTGACAAGCTGAACATTAACATTACAACTTAATGCAGGAAATGTTAGCCGTGTGGTGATTTAGAGCTCATTTCTGGTGTGTCATCCAGTCCTAATGGTGACATCCAGTCTGCATCACAGATTATCTCTAATCTTTACAGATCTTTATGCTCAATCTGAGGAGAGATGGGGGCTGGGCTGTAACCAGAAAGTCACAGACACACACAGCATACAGGGGGTAAGGAAAGGTTTCACTTCCGCAGTGGCCCAATTGGTAGAGCCCTGGTTCATTCTGTCGTGTCCTTGGGCAAGACACTTAACCCACCTTTGCTCCAGGGGTGGTCCAGCTGTGACGCTGGTGTATGAATGTATGTGCATGATTATTTTTGGAGGTTGGAGAGCCCGTAGGCGCAATATGACTGCCACGTCTCCACCACCAGTGTCTGACTGTTTATTGAATAAATAATGGACTCTGTAAAGCACTTTGAGAGCCTTGAAAAGAACTATGTAAATCCAACCCATTACTATTACTTCTAAGGTGTACAATCTGTTCAACCTTCTTTTAAAGAGAAGAATAGCCATTACTAACACATGGGAAACTGATAAAGTGTATTAATTCTGTTGGAAAAGAGGTTGTTGGCTGAGACCCACATTGAAGCTCCATTCTAATGCTGCTGCAGCATGACCCACTTTCATCGCTTGTCACACAGCAAGCATGTACCAGACAAGCTAACAGAGCAGTTGAGGGCCAAAGACGACTGGAAGGCGCACATACAACTGATCAAGTAGCACACAGCAAATGCAGCATTAGGAGTGGCAGCCAAAGTCAGAGTTTAGTGGTCGGGATTTACAGCATTAGCAGGTCATCAGTGGAGATCCAAACATAACATGAAAAGTCCAAAAAAAATATGTGTCCCTTATAAACTCAGTAACAAAATGTATTGTTATCGTTTTTTAGAAGCCAAATTACACAACACTGCATTTTTCCCTGTTGTATTGAGGCTGGTCTTCACACACAAATACTGCTCTCATGCCACAAAAATGCAAACTTTCAAATCCGGCTGAGTTGGAGTTTTATTTTGCTGCAGCACTCGCTTGTTGTGTAAACTATGAAGACGTCAACCTCTGTGAAAACAATGAGCCAACAGCTGAGTGCCAGAAAGCTATTGGCTGCTGGTTTCACACAAATGTTTTGCTTTATAAACATTCTGTCAATATATTTTCAATAATACATGAAGAATCCATACTGATGCGTCAGAGTATATATCAATGCTGATCTATTCCACCCCAGGATCGAACGGCCCCTTACACAGTCCAATCCAGCAAACCCTACAATGTGTATTAAAAATGACCGACATCATGGCACCTACTTTGTTACAATTATAGAATTACTTAACCTACTGTGTGCTTTGTGTGTATGCAAGTTTCTTTTTTTGAAAAAGCAAATTACTCCAGCAGTGTCCATCATACATGATTGTCAAAATTAAAGTCTAAAAGTGAAATGACAAGCCTAGTGTAGGCCTTCAGACTTTTGTAATTTTTCCATCTAATAAGTAAAATGATTTAGTTGGGTAGCTACAGTCACACAGTTAATTTTAAGCAATTTCAATAAAGGCAACATTAAAACTCAAGCATTGTCAAAGTTTTAATAACAACAGCCTCAGTTTTGCTGCTGCAGTGAAGTAACAACTTTCACCTGACAACAGCACTATGGCTGCAGCTCACCGGGGACTCTTCCTTAGATTGTAGAAAGCACTCTAGATGCTTACTTCACAACAATTAGAAATACAGTTATGTCACATTTAGAAGGAAGCTAGGCAATAATACACAGAGGGCAATAATACACAGAGGGGCATAAGGAATATTGCATCTGTACAATATTTTTAACAACAGAAAGAATTTGTTACTGCAGCTGATTTTAAGCAGCCAATATCTGTTTTTAACCCATGTGAGCAGGAAGGACAGAAAGCAAGAGCATGAGGGTGATGGCCAAAGAAGACAAACTGGTTTCTCTCGCGTTCTCTCAATGCTCTCATTAATGCAGCTAAGGTTTCACTAGAACTGGCCCGCCATTGTTCTGCAGATGATCTGGAGCATCTATTGTGTCCAGGCTCTACCTTTCCCTCTCACACCCTGAAATTAAAGACGGTGTTCCTTGTGTCTTAGCAGCTGGCTCCACTCAGCACATGGGATTAGTGTAGTGGGGATCTCTATTGAACTGCATCTAGTGGGGGTCTTTTTGATGTCCTTTAATCCCTTGAATCAAAGCTTTTATAACAACTGGACCCACCCAACTTAAATTCTTCCACCAAAGAAAACATTCAATACCATAGGGCTGTGTAATTAACCCAAAACAATATACAACAAATAATAAACAGATGCTTGTAAAATGGTAGCTATTCAAATTTTCTTTGAAAGGGGAGAAAAAAATAAAAAATAAACCGCCCAGAGCTGTCATACATACACCGACATAAACCTCACTATTCTTAAGACTCACTTTAACTGCTAAATACTTTACCATTTTGATGGGCTTATGCCGTAGGTCTGCATCAGTTACTGGTCCATCTTGGTCTTTGCAGAGTATTCCTTTTTGCGTGAGAAGCTGCAGAAGGGTGACATTGTCTTTAGGCAGAGCATCAGCCGGAGTTGCTCCCATTAACAGGCTGTAGGTGCGACAGTAGAGCTCCGAGGACTGAAGGAGGCGTGCGACTGGCGGCTTAAGGTGCTCCTGTTCATACTGATCACAGTAGAAGGGGTCACGAAGCTCCACAGGGACATTCTCTGCCGGGAGTCAAAACAAAAATACAAAATGAGATAAGTCCCCAGAACTAGGTACAATACTACTGCTAAACCTGGGAGGAAAACTGAAACAGGAGAGTTGATAATGCTGTCTCATTAATCCTCACAACCTCTCTTGTTTTAGGCAAATATCAATACATTCTTGTTGCTGCCATGTGTGCCAGGTGCAGATTAAAACTGCTGGAGCATGCCCTCAGTATGCACAGGAGCTATAAATCATAAGTGAGCAGAGCATCAGGGTCAGTGTGGCATTAACAGTTCAGAGGTTGGCATCATGGGATTATAAGACGCTCATCAACTTGTTTCCTCTTTAAACGCTCTTAGACTGACAGGCAACTGCATGAAAAAAGTTACTTTGTCTCAAGTTAAAAAGGAAACTAGTATGGCAAATGTGTAGCGCTTGTGTGTCAAAGGGATTAGAGCTAACGTTAGTCTAAAAACACTCCCTCAATGGAACTGGTTATTCTACATCTAGACCCAACCAGCGGTAAATTATTGTAGCTTGTTTGCACAGTAACACAAGAGTTTTTGTTTTGTTTTGTTTTTTTTAGAAGGCTTTCATTTCATGTGTCTCCTGATGTTGCTATCTAATGACCATCTGAGCCATGCGATGACATAACAATATATATTTTTGAAAAAGCTTACACAGAAGGCAAAGCAGAATGCAAATGCTGTGACAGAGTGATATCACGGGCTAATAACAGCATCATTTCCCTGTGAGAAGGTCTAGCTGCCAGGAAGGCTTACTTTATTGTCAGTAACAATTAACAAAATTTGGCCATAATTTTAAATTGTTTATCTATTTATGGTAATAACTTTGTAAGTGGCCATGTGAGAAAAATAAAGCCGTTACAAAATTTACATAAGATTTGACTCAATCTATTGATTATTAATTATACACATTATAAAAACAGAAAACATTATTCCAGAGATGGAGTCGATATTTTACCACATGCCATTTTGTAAGAAGACTGGGGAAACATAATCCTTCCTACTTCCACTGCTCTGTGCTGAAACGGACATCTTACCTTTGACCGCAGAAGGCAAGGGTAAGTTTAGAGCAAGGGTAACTTTCACTAGAGCAGTTTATACCTTGCTAACATAACACAACAAACCATTTGATAGCATTTGAAGTGAAAACTGATGTAATTTTCAGATCACGGGATACTATCTTTACCATTAGCTACTATCTTTATTTAATAGTTTAGTTATTCAGTGACTCATAAAATTTGCCTACATCACAAAGCAAGTTTAGGTAGGCATGCGTCTTACAGCTGTTATGATAGAAGTTAATACAAACAGATTAAAAAACGGTTGCTTGACACATGCCAATAAAAACCAAGCTACCTGGAAAAAAAAAGACAAAAAAAATAAAATAAAACCTGCGTTACTCCTTTACAGGTATAGTACATAATAATTCTGAGAAGTAAGCATATAAACATACGAGAAGCTTGTTCAATTGTAACACCTGTTAAACGGCTAAAATGAAACTCCTTCAGAAGTTAAAGTTGATAAGTTATAACCAAGCTTATCATGTGGTGCAAAAGATCAAACACTGATGATCACCACTCTTATTTCTGTCACAACGAAGTTACCGTTTTGTTGCCCAAAACGTGGCAGCAGCTGTAAAGGGGGATCACCACACAGTGCTGTATTAAAAGCCTTTGCTAACATGTCGAGTACCTTTTCATACAGAGCCAGTAGAATCTGTCATAAAACAGATGTATACATTTCTCTACACTTAACTTCATTATTGGAAGACATTGTTCTATGAGAGGATCATGTTACACTGGCCTGTTTTTTTTTTTCTATTGAACACTGCATTTTATCTCCCATTATTGTCTTTAATTTAAAATAAAATCTTCAGAGAAATGAACTGACCACCATTTTGACAGACAAATAGGACAATAATTGAACCTTTACGTAAAACACAGATAGCATGCCACATCCTTCTACATGTCCTCGTCCCCTGTTGACTCACCGTAGTTACAGAGACTGGGAGGAGATGAGTTATATGCATGTATGAGTCAAAGGGCTTTGTTGATAGGTGGAGCTAACCTGCTAAATAAAATAAATAAATGCAGAAGATTGTTTTGTTTAACCTCTTAGGAAACAAAAAGATCAGCTAATACAGGCATACAAGTTGTTTGGCAAGCCTTTAATTAAGGTATTTCAAATACATAACAAAACTGCACACATTATAGTATCATTAAAGAAGAAATATCAACCTGTGACCTTGACAGGCTATTTGTATTTTTCACCATAGCTTTCAAAACTGGCCAATCAAGAGTTACTAGTCTAATTGCTTACACCTCAAACAAACTTAAGAAACACAAAAATGAGTCATGAATCACAATAACTATTTGTGTCAACTGTCCATGTCAAGTCATACTTAAAAACCCGACAAAAAAAAGGACTATGCAACTCAAGGAGCACCCACAGAAACAGACTTTAACTGGTGACAGCCATCGAAGCATTTCTAACTTCAGCCGAGATTGTGGTAACAATGCAATGTTGCCTTTACAGAAAGATATCAGTCTGTGGCAGGGATTCAAATAAGTTGATTAGGCAGAACCTTTTATCAAACAGTTGTAGTACATTTTTGTGGGGTAACTTTGGCCAGAGGGTGTGGTCCAGGTGCTAAATGGAGCATTAGTAGCCTGGAGTCAATAGCTCAAGGTCTGTTTGGGATTTTGAAATGCACAGGCTACGGCCAAACTCAAGAGGCATGAGATGGAAAAAAAAAGAAAAAAAAAAGTAACTTACCCTTGTCTGTTTTGTAAACAAGCACGTTTGGAGAATATGAACAAGTAGGTCATTTTATTTAGTCATAAATAAAATTAGGCCGAGTCACAAATGCCAAAAACAGGACTTTATATGTGCAACGTTTACAACAACAACACTATTTATTTTACATGGGTGACATTTTACCGCATCACAGACCCTTTGAACAAAAGAAAGCATGACAATAAAAGGCAGTCTTGTCTTTTATCATCATATGCTTTGGTCCTTTTGTTCAGATGTTGTTGAATAACTGCAGCAGAGAAGATGCTATGGTTCAAAGGCTATGGTCATCTTTGAGAGAAAATGTAGCCTACTTTAATCATCTACGCCCATGTGCCATGTCTGTGAACCGGATTAAAACATACACAGTAGACAGCAATTTCTTTAGGGGCTAAAGCCGGCGGCTAGATATAGGCTTCGAAAAACGGGTTAGCATACTAAAGGCCTAGAGGAGGAGGCCCGCTTCTTTGACAGAAAAAGACCCCCAAAACGTGACCAGTCAATGAGTGCGAACAAATGACATGTGTCAGTAAAAAAATGCCTGATCCCTCTTTCATACGCTGCTCTTTGTGCGCAAAATCGCTGAGCTGTACTCTCAATGCTTCCCCAACAACTCGCTACTAATGTTCTCCTCGCCTAAACACAATATAAAAAAGGTCTAACAACGGCATAATGTCGTAAGGCAGTCCTTTAAAATTGGGAATAACCATCGGCCTGTGGCCAAACTAAAACCTACCTGCAGAACCGTAGGACTTTGCCAGGAGCCAGCCGACACTTGCGCATATTTTAGCTTTAGTACAGTCATACAAATCCAGTGGCTTTATGTCTGGGACCACAAACGTCTTCCTCATCGTTGGCGAATCCACCATTGCGAGTGCGTGGAAACTAATTGTTTATTAGCAAAAACGGCTCGAAGTGAGTGTAAAAAAAATTAACCAGTCATCCTTTTAAATCCAAACGCTGGGAATACGGATGTGGGAAAGGGTTTTGTGAGGAAAATATCCGCCCCGGAGCTGCATTCAAACTAGCTTATGTCCTGCGTTGGGTGATTTTGAACAAGAAACCCTCCACAAAGTATCTTGCAGCCACAAAAAGCTCTATTTAACTGAGAAAGTATAAAAAACAGACGGAATCCCTCTCGCTTTTGCCTTTCCTCGTCCGCATTGCTATCGGCTCACTGTACGCAGATGACTGACTCCCAGGTGCTCCACACTGGCACTACTCACTTATCGCTCCATCCAATCGTAATTGAGCCTGGAACACGGAGGCGGGATCTTCTTGTGAGAATGCGCACAGCAGGTAACTGTTTAACTTCTGTTACAGGTGCATCTGCTGGAACATACCTGCAGGCTCCTAGAGGGATGTCCCTATAGGTTTTAAAGATAAAGATGGCTTAAATGAGGATTAGACACATACAATTCATCTTTATTAGGAATTTTGTTTAATTGCCACAGAACAAATAGGACTCCCAAAAGAAAACATTGAAGGACTTGTATTGATATGGACACTGTCCCATCAAATCTCTCAAAAAGGCCTACCAAAAAGGCCTGCGGTTGTTCTTGAAGTCACACTTTGAGTAGAAACCTGTATTGATTTGGACATACACACCTTTGAATGACTAGCTTAGTTTTATTACTGAATACAGAATAATGTGCTGGATCTTTTTAGTGTTATCTTGGTCATTTCGTTATACGTTTTCAGAAGTAGTTCCCCTTTGCATGATTTGGAGCACATATACTTAATACCGCTTCACAATCTGCAAAATAAAATGAAAACTTGTTAAGACAATAAACTGAAATTTAATGTCAACTATTAAAGTCATAAAGAATCTTGAAGTATGGTGACTTAAGGTCGTGACCACAGCATCACCGAACGCTTTTGTCCGGGTTTGTAGAGTAGCCAACAGTGACAATCCTGAGGATCTGAGAGGCCTTCCTGGTTTGTAGCTCGGAAGCTTTCTAAATCATCAAAAGAATCAACCCAATATGCAACAGGCTGCCAGTAGTGATTTGTAAATTGGTGTGATGGGAGCTCCTATCTTAATCTTTAACAGCCCACATGCCACTATCTTTTGTATAATGTCAGCTTAAGGATTTTCATTTTTGTAAGACCATACTGTTCAACACATATTTAAAAAAACCTCTGCATTTGAAAGGAAGAGAAATAAGTCAAAATTGGGCAATCTTTAAAAGCAGCCTTAATGTAAAGGGTTTTCTCTATAAATATCTAGCCACTGAAAAATCTTAAACTTAAAATTAGTTTGCTTTCTAATTGTGTTTGGCCCGGTTTTTAGCTTCACCATGCACATTGGAAAACTAAACTCCTCTGAGTGCCTTGTCACATGATGTTTCATGAGTTACTCAAGCTCACATAGGGCCCCTCTTCTGTAACTTTGTAAGAGGATTTACCTCTCTGCTATTTTAATCTAATTATGAAACCACATTTCAACAGAAGTGTTTCTACTGTTAATTTAGCTTTTAGACTGTGGTACATACATGTACACATTTGTACACACTGCGTTTCTGTTACAAATTGTGTGACACTGGATTGTTTGTGTGGATGTAACCCCTGTTTGTGGTTAATGTGCATAATTTCAATTAAAAAGTGAGTAAATCAAGAGATAAACATAATTGTACAAACCAGAAAACATACATAATCGATAGAACACACTCAAGCAATAGAAACTATAAACTATAACACCTGCTTTTACCAAGGCTGATGTGTCCCTATTTTTTATTATATATTGTGCACCATGCAATCAGCACACACCAAAATAGTTTTCTTTGTCTTAAATGTGGAGCTAATTAAGAGTTTTTGTTTTTTTTTTCCAAGTGGTGAAAAACAAGAGAAAATCCAACGGACCAGTGGAAGCACATTAAAGGTATGAGCTCATGTTGGCAGAAGGGACAAGTGGGTGGGTGCAAGGTAGGTTTATGAGTCACACATATCCAATCTTCATTTGATCATTCTGTATTGTTCTGTATTTCCCCTTTACTCTCACACACTCTTTGGATGTATTTCTTGAATTCAATGTGAGAAAAATCATTTTAAAAAAGTGAAGAAAGTGTGGATTGACTCCAAGTTTTGACAATAAAAGAATAGAAGTGTGTCTATTAAAGAGATCCATGTTTGTTCATAGTTATTTAGGGTATTTCATTGAACACCAAAAAGTGGCAAAACTATTTTAGCTCTTTGAGACTAAAAATAATGTATGTAAACAAGAATAACCTCGAAATAAACATTTCCTTAATAATGGTCTTCAGATGAGAAAGTAGTGAGAAGGGTTATCCACTAGGGGGCGATCACACTACAGCAGACACATTGAGGGACTTAACAGCTGAGGCTAGAGGGATAAATCGATAAATCGGACATAAATATACAAGTTTGTAATGTGGTCAAAACTGTTCACATGCAACGTGACTATTGTTAAATAGTGGCTTGGAGTAAGTTTTTGTTATCTTGTCTCAGTTCTGTTTACAGCTGGTGTGGGAGCAAATGGAAAACAGGCAATGTAGATATTCTGCCTACATTTATTTTATTACTGAACCAATTCAAGGTCTTAATTTACGTTAATATGCCCACGATACAGAAAATCATATCTATACTTCAATTTAATCATCATCCTTCCGATGATGGTTTACAATCAGACGTGAAGCTAAAAAGGCGAAACTGCACAGCCGGTTGTAAACAAAAAAAGCCACGTTAGTGCCGCTAATTAACATGGGCAGCAGTAAAGCGGTTTCATCGCTTATATACTTCGCTGGTTATTCAAAACCGAGGCGAGAGCAGAAATAAACGGCCTCTTGGTAGCAGCGTCCGCCATGATGAATGTTTTGAACAAGCCGCGCGACCAATGCGCGCGACCGAGTTACTTGTGTATGACGTAGCAAGCAAACCAAACCATGCTGCAGACAAATGTCTTCTGATTGGTCCGTTCGCAGAATTGCTGATGAAGAGGTTCACTGTGAGAAAGGGACCTTTTGAAAAAAGGAAAACAGTCTGATATGCCATGCTACTTGTAGCTAGGAACAAGCCTACCAACTCTCAGCAGCTATCAGTTATTTCACTTTGCCTACTAAAACGTTTTTATGGTTATGATTTAGTAATGTCTAGAAGAACCTTTTTAAACTAGAGCACTTTTTCTCCCTTCTAGGTCATACATAAGCATTTATATCAAACATGCAATCATGCATAGAGCAAAGGCTAAAGATCTTAGATATATGAGTAGAACTTAATAAAGATAATCTCCAGGATGGCCTTGTAGGAAATATCTTATATAACTTGAACTTTATGGAATAACTTTACATTAAATTTTATTAGTGGAATATGAGAGGTTAATAATGACTTTATACACGTATTTAATTGGTTTTGTCAGAAATACATCAATATTTCAGTCTGTCATGATGGCTGAGGAGCTGAAGAAGAAGCAGGACACCAGTGCTCATCTGAGAGGATGAAGAAGAACCTGGAGGTCACGGTCGAGGATTTGCAGCACCTTCTGGATGAAGCTGAGAACCTCGCCATGAAGGGCAGCAAGAAGCAACTCCAGAAACTGGAGTTCAGGGTGTGTATCTTACTGAAATGTTAGTTTGTAATACAGTGTGTAATACAATTTATTTATTAGTTTAATTTTTTAAGGTACGTGAGCTTGAAGCTGAAGTTGAAACTGAGCAAAGACGTGGAGCTGATACTGTTAAGGGAGTTTGTAAATATGAGAGGAGAGTCAAGGAGCTGACCTATCAGGTAATTATTAATGCAGTACATCATTTAAATTGTTTAGTTTTTATTTAGTTTTTCACATACATTTGATACTTTCTTAGACTGAGGAGAACAAGAAGAATGTGACCAGACAATCTGCAGGTGAAAGTCAAAGCTTACAAGAGACAAGCTGAGGAGGCTGTAAGTATTACATGTGCCATTGTCTGGAATGTATATTATATTGAAATTAGCATCTCGTCAAATGTTTTTAGGAGGAGCAGGCCAACTCTCACATGTCCAGGCTCAGAAAGGTTCAGCATGAACTGGAGGAAGCTCAGGAGCATGCTGACATTGCTGAGTCCCAGGTCAACAAGATGAGGGGAAAGATTCCCAGGTAATCTCCAGGTAACAAAAAAATTCAAGATTCAAAATTTAAAGTATAAAATATGCAAGTTTCTGGAATTGCTTTTAGTTTATTAATTTAAATAACCTTAATACATTTAGCATTTAAATACTAGAAACAGGGGCACTGAGCAACTACAAATGTACTGCTCACATTTTTACCTTTCTTAACTTGTTTCAGCTGTAATCAGATATATATAAAAAAATACTACAGGATAATCACAGCCAAACCAGTCAGGACACAAGACACACACAGATTTAAATTGAACAAAAGTTTTTTTTATTGCGCATCTGTAACAAAATATCTTACAGTAAAGTTACATTTTAATAGCATATCCTATTTTTTCTTACTGCCCAATTCCTTGCCATGTTAGACTTCACACTAGGAGAAATACACCTGCATTCAGAGTACTACCAACATAATCCAAGATTTTCAACCTAAAGATAGGTAAAACATAAAATTAAACCTCATCTTGAATAATGTTATGTCAGCCATTTCCACTGAACATGTTCAAACATGTTTTTAAGAAATTTTAATGTAGCCCATTTTGTGACTTTCAGGACAATGCTAAAATGTTTGAGAATATAAATTGGTCTTGTGAAGCCTCAGTCATCTTTAAGTCCACCAAACACAGCTGTTGGGACACTCTTCTGTTCAAGCTGCACCTCTGTGAAATGGTACATTGGAGGCAATTAGCACATTGTACATAAACAAACCTGTGTAAAAATACTGTGTTTTTTATGTTCACTCAACATAAAGAGCAGATAATATTTACCATCAGGTCCTTGGTTATCATCATCATCCTCATCATCATCAATGTCTATCTCATCAGGATTGGCTTGTTTGGAAAGCTCAGCCAGCTCACTACGAGAAGTATCACTCCTGCATAGGAAGATGCCGACAATAAAACAAAAAATTCAAATTTTACACAATATTTATGTATAGTTTAAAAAAAAAAAAAAAAAAAAAAAACAGACCGGACAAAGAGGATCTTTTCTTTAGGCTTGGGTTTATCTCGCTCAGCTTCTGCTGCAAGCTGTTGTGCTTTTTGTTCCAGCATTTTCATGTCATCAATACCCATCTGGCCTGGTGCAAGATCAGACACTAGAGACAAGAAAAATCCTTTAGAAAGAAATTTAAAATAATATCCAAACAACCCAAGTTCAAAACCCAATAACCCATTCAGTTCAAAATGCATCAGTCAATTACACCAATCATTCAATGAACTAACTGTAATACACAACACACCAGTGCCAGTCGAGCTTGTTGTGGCCTTCATCATCTGAGAGGACATGAAATTGACCTGAGTGTTGTATGTGGCCTGGACACTGCGTTTGATCCTTAACATTTCTCTAATAGTATCCTCATTTCCATGACGAATCTCAAATTCCTTCCATGTCTGCCAGAAATTAGCGGTTACCTGAAAAGTCAAAGTCACACATCAGCAAACATTTTGAACAAGTCAATAAGTATACCTGAGATAAGTAATAACATACCCTGGGATCACAAATTTGAGAGCAGTAGGAGTATATTGCCCTGGCTCGATCAATTTCACCCAGTTTACTTTCCATATCAGCAAATCGAAGGCACATATCCCTTGCATGTTCATCAGGCAAGACCTTTAAATACATATAAGATTTGAATATCTTTAAATTGTCTTCAGTGTAACCAAACCAATGTCTCAGTTCAGTTTTAGACACGTTGTGATAACAGTTCGTTTTACCTCAATAGCCTTCTGATATATTGTTCTAGTATAGGTGACTCCATAAATTTCAGCTGCTCTTTTAATGTAGATATTGAACATGTGGTGTCTCTCTTCATTTTCTACTGCCTGTGTGGCCCTTTCATAAACAGCCATGGCATGACGTGCAAGTCCATATTCCTCCTCCAATTTGGCATACAACAGGTAAATAGCTGTAAGAAAAAATGTAAATTGTGGAACTATCAGTATGTTTTGAATTGTGTCAATTAGATAAAAAGCAGTACATTCAAAAAACATACTCTTAGCAAACTTAGCCGGGCAGCCATCAAGGGCTTGTTCAAATAAATCTCTTGCTCTCTCCAGCTTCTTTCCCCCGTAACGGTCGATGAACTTGGTAAGGTAGGTGTTCCAGATGTCGTAAACATTGGGCCATCTAAACAAGGCAATGCCGCGCTCATATGCCTTACAGAAAAAGGAAAAAAAAAAGGCTGTTCATGATATTGAATGAGCCACATATTGACCATTTGTAGGTAATATAATATGGATTACTTTGAAGCTTTCCTCAAAGTAGTTGTGCTCTTCAAGAAACATTGCATAGTTGATGATGATCTGTGGTGTGGCAATGCGGAGGTCAATAATACGATCATATACTGCTTTTGTAGACTGCAAACATGTTGAAAAAAAAAAAGAAGGAAAATTAGATCACAATACAGATGAGTGACTTTGATAAACAGTACCAGAGAAAAATGTAAACTAAACCTGGAAGCTTCCAAGACTCTCCTCCAAGTCTGCCAGCATAGACCAGACTTTTAAGGACTTATAAACTCGGTTTTGGACTGGTTCCGATACATCAAAGTATTCTGCTTTCTTGGATGGAATGGCTGTTGCTTTCTGTGTAAAGTAAGTAGTGAGATAACTCAGCAAAGAACCTCTGAGCAAATATAATGTGTAGTTAATAAGCATATTTAACATAACTTATGTCTAAACTCTATTAGAGACAGTCTGTGTATCTAACCCGTAAGATGCGCAGCGCCTGTTCGTAGTTTTCATGACGGAGTTCCATTTCTCCATATTCACACCACACAGCTGCAAGGTCATCCACTTGCTTGTAATTTACTTTGGTTGCTTTCTCAAAGATTGTTCTCGCCTGAGCAACAAATGCAGACAGTAAATGCAAGGAAAACAATGGTAGTAAGTCCATGTATTAAAAATGTCTTACGTCATCCAACTGATCATTTTCCTCATAGAATTTAGCAAAAGAAACCCAAAGAGAGTGAGGCTTTCCTGTGGCTTTCATTGGATCCACAGTCTGTACAGCCTCCGTGTAGGTGTTTATAATCTGCAAATATGAAGAAAACCATTTGTTACAGTTAACAAGGTCACTAATGCGTTTAATAACCAGCAATAAAAAAAAGACTAAGTCAAGTATTAAGCAAACCTGTCGTGGATTGCCTTCATATAGCTTGACCCGTTTGTGCCATTCATGAACGTTGTGAGGGTTTTGCCGAAGCAGTACACTGTTTAGAAGGAGAGGACGCCGGGCAATGAGCTGCTCAAAACGGGCTAGTCTAAGCTCTAGATCAGTGTCCTCTGGAAAAAAAAAGTAACAAATAATAAGAATGCAAGATCATATGGGGAAAAAAATTTAAATAAAAATAAAAAAATGTAAAAACATTCTATTTTTAAATAACCCTTTACCCTCTTCATTCTGGCCCATTTCAGCTGTGGTTTCCATCTTGGCTGCAATCATGCTCTCTTCAAACTGAGCATAACTATCAAATACTTGGGTGAAATCTCTTACTGTTACCACAGTAAGAATGGCCTCTTCATACACATCACGAGCCTGAAGGTCAAAATATAGTTAATTTTACTCACATTTTGATTTAGTAAACATATAAACTGGTATTCTGTGATATTTTAAGAAAAGTTGTATGTGGTATTTATGTATAATGTTCTGTAGAACATTATTGTGTGTGCGCACGCAGCCTGGACAGGCTCAGAGAAGCTGCTGTTCCATGGAAGTATTATTCTACCACACTATACTAACTACAGCACTACAAAAAAATTAAAAATCTTGTTGTATGAAACATTTTTGTGAGTAATGCAACTAGTTTAACCCACATTTACATTAATCCTATGGTGACGCATACATTTCTGCAAACTCAAATGTGAGTTATGTGTATGTCTGACAATATTGTAAAGATATGCGAGCAGTTTTTTATATAACAGTTCTGAGTCCAGCAGGTTCTGATGGCGAGTTACATACTGGAGAACCTGGTGAGTTGGACAATGGTCTTTTTTTTATGCTGGAAATCACAAAAGTGACTTTGAGACTATATTGTAGATTTTAATAATTAGTAAGAAAGTCTATAATTTTTATAATAAAAAAAAAATTACATTGTTTTTCAATATATGTTCATTATTTGATTAATTCATTTTGAGACTACAGAACCTGGATTAGATTACGATGGGTTTTTGTTGTCTTGTCTGTACATTACAAAAAAAAACCTGACAGTTTTATACAAATAAGCAGAGATTAAAAAAACCTTTTCAAAGTGTCCACTCCTAATATAATAGTCTGCTAAAGAGCACCAAAGTTTTCCAAGCTGGTCAGTAAAGCGTGTGAGACCCCCTCTGATGATGGCTCCAACATTCAGAGATGTAACTTTATCTGGATTCTGGGAGATCAGATCGCAGAGTTCATGCCACAGCTTTAAATAATAAAAATGAAAAAAGGTCTGTGGTCAAAACTGAAGGGAAAAAAACAACAAATTTGACACCACTTAATTAAAAGGACGAAAGCCTACTTGATAGTTTGACTTGCCCTCCTTAGATACAAAAGTTTCATCGTTGACAACAGCTGCAAGTCGCACTGCAGCTTCATCCAAGCGGCCAACTGAGCGCAAATAATCAATGTATTCCTCTGTGTTCTCTGGTGAAAGCTATGAGACAAAAAGCTTAGGATTAGTTTTAAGAAAACTGTAGAATTTATTTGTGCAGTACAGTTCAGAGTTGTTTACCTTAAGGTACCTGCGGAAAACCCGGATTGCCGTTTCAGGCAGGGGCAGGTTGCGGGCAAAGCGGAGATACAGAGGCCAGATTCGAGGGTGCTGAGTAACAGGCAGGGCTCTGAGTGCACGGTCGAACGTCCTCCGACTTCTTGTGATTTTACATTGGGATACAAGGAACTGGCAATAGTCAAGCCAAATTCTTGGCATCTAAATAAAAAAAATATATTTTGTAGTCACCACTGAAGCAAACTGCAGTGTAAATAAGTGTATGACAAAGCTATTAATTAATGGAACGCAATAACCCACCTTGTGCATGAATACCAGCGCTCTTTCATGACAGTTGTTGACTTCGTCGTAAAGTGACTCGGTTAGGCATTTTCCTTTCACTTGTTTTCGTCTCTCTTTCAAGTAATTGTACCACAGCTTGTAACTGTAAACAATGGAACTTGTAGTTAAACTTTAAAAGGAATCCATCAAATCTGTGATGAGACTGTCATAATTGTATACCTGCCAGGGAGCTCTTTCAAGGCGCGCTCATAAATCATGTTAAGGGTCGATTTGGGTGCATTTTGTTTGAATTCGATGTAACGCATCCAGCACTTGACGGAGTATGGGTTTCGGATGATCTCTTCTTCGTATGGCAGATCATCGTCTTCCTAATAGATAAAATAAGGTTTACAAAGGGTTAAAGCTACATTTTCAAAGGCTAACATTAGCCCCAAAGACTTAATAAGTCGTCGATCATTTCTAACTGCATGTATACTTCATCCTGGTTAGAGGGGGGCACCTACACCCTCTACACAACCTCTTTACAGTGTTATACGAAAATGAATAGTATCTTGCTCTTATTTTGTGATTTGGTAAACTTAACCCTACAATGAGCTAAACTTATATTTATCTAAGCTTACTAACACGTAGTAATACACAGCTGATCATTTAGACGAACAAAATAAACTTACAAACATAACATCCATTTTCCCGTTTATCGAAGGCATATCTTTTTGTGCCAAATAATGTAAAAAAAACACTATAAAGATATGCTCAAACTAGCATTAGCCTGTAGAGTTTTCATGTGTGCGCAACAGCCGGGTGCTTGTTTATTACGTCAGAGTGCCCGCCGCCATGTTTCAACTTAGTTAGCATGCGCGAAACCCTAATACTAAACATGCACGTAAGAAATGTAATGTACAAGCTCATAGATTCACGATGGCGTAGCCTACTGTTGTCTTGCTAACCCAAAGATCTGGTTTGTCAAAGTGGTATTCCATTTTCTGTGAAATATGCCAGATAGGCTTACATCTTTTTCTTTTTTGATAAAAACTAATTAAGATAGGCTAAGCTGAAATGTACAATTGGGTATGCGGAGTTTTAAACTCAGAAATGTCTGACTTTAATTTCTCACTGCATCCTAATAACTAGAGCATCTGTAGAGAGAGCATACTGTAATACTTTCTTGCGCCACATAGGTGGCACCAGCGTACAGAGTATTGAAGATGGAGCAAGTTATGAAAATGGGATTCAAACGTTTTTGAATTTATACTCAGAACTTTATTCCAATGTTTTTCTATTCAACGCATACATTTTACTTTTCTTTTTCATTAACATTTTTATTTTTTTAGAAAAGGTATTGCCTACATATAGGGTACAGTAGTTTTATTACTTTAAGATTGTGTTTACTGTTTGACTATGATTTAGTCTTATTACATGCATATTGGATTTATTGGCACCAAACATAATCTTACACAAGGTTGATTTATTGGCCCTAAGTTGTTCTAGGTTACAGCTGATCGTTGACCAGTCAAAAGGAGGATTTGCTTCCCTTGGATTAGATTTTTTGATGTCTCATGTTCCCTTTTTCACAGAATACGTTAACTAGTGTTGTTATTGCCAGGGGGCTTTTTCAGTTTTTCTAAAATGTATTGTAAATTAGTAGAAAAATATGTAACACAGTGGGTGGGCTATTAAACGACAAAAGCTTGATCCAAGTAAGTAGTTTTTATTATAAAGTAGACTATGGATTAAAAGGTGTTATTATAACAATGATGTTTCAATGTTACTTTTTATGTCATAGTACAAGAGGGTGGATCCCTTATCCTCTCAAACTTGTTCCACAACTATAATAATATTATTAATAAATGATGACAATATCATTTTTCAACAGTCAAACATAATACATTGAACATTGTAGGCAAAGTTGACAAAAGACGAGCAAAGGAGGCTGTAAGACAAATTGCTATGAAGTAAGAAGGCTTTCCAAAAGTTTTTTTCGTTTATAAACGGTACAATTTCATTAGAAACTATCTTGAACAACTGAGCCCTAAAAAAAACAAAACAAATGATCCTGCAAGTGATGGTACAGCCCACACAGAGCCTCAAATCTTAATCAAATCCGTCAAAGATTACACATAAAGTGTGTGAGTTACACATAAAGTGTGTGAGTTATTAAAGTAACGTGTGGTTTGTTACTGTTTGTTATTTGTTCACTAAACATATTTTTAAAAGCATTCTTACTTTGCAAGGTTTCTTCAAAACTGAATGATTTCACAGTACTTTATAAAATTCAACATGCAATGGTCTCCTGTTTTTGTCAACTATAAGTCCTAGATAGAACAGGCCAACAGACCCAGGAAGATTCGGCATAAACTTGAGCCATGGACATTGCCCAGTTCCTGGTTAATTAGATGAGAGCCAAGAGCATGCTGGAAATATATAATTTTATAACACAATGGACAGTTTACTTTACTGTTGAGTTTTCTATTTGTTTTCAAAAAATACTCAGCGGTAGGGAACATGAAACGTGGCAATCAAGGCCTTTGCTTAGCCTTTATGATAACATAATTGCTCCCAAGTGTTGACTCGATCCTTGCTTGAATCCATCACTCATCCTCCAGCTCCCGAAAAGGCCTGCTCTGCATCCTTGCAATGTTCTATTTGAGATGTCACAGGCGACAAATAGACTGAGGTTGCCAGGCTATGCAACTCTTTGGCACTATTTTTCTCAGAAGAAATTAAAGCTTCACTTGGAATCTTGGAACAGACTAAAGTCTCTCCTTAAGCTTTTGATGACTCTTCATTTGAGATCCCTATGGGCTTTGTACTAAATACCTGGCTCTCACATCATATTTGTGCCCCTAGGTATTCTACTAAAGGGAATATATGTGACAGCATAAAGATATCCATCCAAGGAGGTAAACAAAAACTTACATCCATTTCACCAAAGTGGATTGATTTGTACCATAAAACCTCCATTATAACATGTCAAAGGAACAATGTTCTCTATACATAACTCTTTCCTATAGTAAAATACAACAGCCGTCTACGTTTGCTAGGACACTTTTATGGTACTTCATCTAATCAGCTTCTTTGTATCAAATATACTAACTGGATGAAGTTCATTTTATGCTGTGTGGTATTTATTTTGGGCTTGATCTCATCTTTAATTTTATTACAGGAATATGAGATGATGCAGTGCTCTGCAACTGTAGACCACAAACATTTGGGTGCATCTGACTCGGCAAAATAAATAACATGTCATTTCTATTTATAAAATTATGGATTTTCTGAGATTCCTAAACTGATTTGGGTAAAGATTAGACATTACTGTAGTAGATTATTATTTATTTGAAATAAAGTTTATTATAAACAGAAATATTTGATTATTTAATGGCTGACCTATTTTGGTATCAGCAATGACCAGTGACATTTAGATGTGTCTCCAAAAACAAGCCCAGCTTTTTGTGAATAATTAAATAAAGGGAGTCACAACATGCATCAAGTTAAATATATTTGGTTGAAATACATCATATCTGTATCATTTGTATTCATATGTTGTAAGTTATATGCAATTTAATTTGACAGTCATTTCCAAATAAATGAAACATAGATTTACTTTACTGCAATGTTTATCCAACATTTTCATCCGACTCTCTTTTGTTTATAAAGGTTTTAACAAACAATATTCTGTGCAATAGTACGTACATAGTAAATTAAGAGTGAAGCATGGATTTAATTTCTGCCACAAAAAAAGCAACAGGAGGATGAGAGTACATGACCAAACCAGGAAGAAGAGCACTGCTGACCAGGCACTACCTCCCTCTATAAAAGAGGCAGCTCTGGACGTATGCATGAACTGGTAGGCTCCTAACACAGGTGAGTGCCTTGATTTATCTCTCTTTACAGTGTTTCAAATTAATCAAATTTGTCTCAAAAATTTGTTTAATACTTTTTCAATCTATTGAAATTTGAAAATGTCACATTGAAAATGTCTTACATTCATGTGAAATCTAGTAGTGTATAAACAAAAATGTAAGCATTTATGTTTTAGTGGTTAAAGCAAAAACATGTATGACCTTCTGTAGAGCAGTGAAATGCAACAGAAAATGAATTACTCTTAACCACAGATAAAATGCACCCCACAGATGCAATTTTAAGAAGATAAGTTATTTTACTAACAATAATTAAAACATCATTAGCTATTGTGCTATTAATGTATAACTCAACGTAATTATACTAATGTTAACAATATTTTTTATAGCATCATTACAAGAAGTATAAAACTTACTGGGGAAGAGGTAAATTTCAAATATATATATATGAGTAATATAATTTGGTTATGATTGGTTGTGATGGTTAAAAATAATTGGGACCCTCTCTACTAAGTCTCTACTAAAGTGTCATCATGAGCACTGACGCGGAGATGGAGCAGTATGGCGCGGCGGCCATTTACCTCCGCAAGCCAGAAAAGGAGAGGATTGAGGCTCAAACAGCTCCATTTGATGCCAAGACGGCTTATTTTGTGGCTGACGCAGATGAGATGTATCTCAAGTGCAAACTAGTCAAAAAGGAGGGTGGTAAAGCCACATGTGAGACCGACGGTGGAAAGGCATGTTACTTTTATATTTGTGGTTGTATTTGACACTACTCACAACTTATCACATCTCAAGTGTTTTTATATACTTCTTTTATTTTGTCTTTAGACTGTTACTGTCAAAGAGGATGACATCCATCCCAGAAACCCTCCCAAGTTTGATAAAATTGAGGACATGGCCATGATGACCCACCTCAATGAGCCTTGTGTGTTGTATAACCTCAAAGAGCGTTATGCATCATGGATGATCTACGTGAGTTTTTACTACCTACTTCTAAATACAGACACCTCCCTAACTACTGAAGTTAAACTGTTGTAATAATAAATATGTGGTGTATGTTTAAAAACCATTACATGTTTCACAGACCTACTCTGGGTTGTTCTGCGTCGTGGTGAACCCCTACAAGTGGCTTCCTGTGTACGATGCTGTCTGTGTAGCAGCCTACAGAGGCAAGAAGAGGATTGAGGCTCCACCCCACATCTTCTCCATCTCTGACAATGCCTATCAGTTCATGCTCACTGGTGAGATTCACATATTGAATATTTTTAGAAATATAAATAATTGTTTTTAAAAAGAAAAAGAATTGCAGGAGAGAAAATGTTATCAATAACCCTTTATAT